>CM076674.1:81687156-82102156 GCA_038501925.1 Xenopus petersii | reverse complement strand
GTGCATTATTCATTCTAAACCAATTTTTTGGTTCACAAAGATGGCTACCAGAGTAATTTAGGTCTCCTGGGAAAAATAATACAAATTATGTGGTTTACTACCTAGACATTTGTGCCAATTATCCAAAACTGGTTTGTTTCTCAAGTCACCTTTAGAATATTGATAGTTTCATACCTACAGCATTTACATGTTACATGTGACACAACCAGATCATGATCTTTCAACCTTAAATGGCTGAGAAGAAGACATGTTTAAAGAGAAAATGATACTGTTACATTTTACACAAAATAGTGCTGATCGCAAGATATGCATCTTGTACCAGCAAATGTAATTCTGATCAGACTTTTGTTCTATCTCAAATACTTAAAACTAATTTAAAATGCCCAAGCTGCTGAGAAGGGATTTAAAGTTACTTGACCATTAATATCGATGGTGCTCATTTATAAACAATGGACATACTTTCCCCTGGGAAGTTACCCATGTTAACCAATCAGATGTTTGCTTTCATTGTTCTCCTTGCAGCTGGCTGAAAAAAATGTCATCCCTAATTTGTTGCTATGGGTTACTGCCCAGGTGCAAATTAGCCCAGTGTTTATAAATGAGCCCTAATAATTGAACAGTTGCTTGCTTATTTGTTAGTTACTTGCTCTTTAACAACAGCACTTAAAGGCCTATTACAAATGACAATAATATTAGATGATGGTTGGAAATATGACAATCTGGGGAAACATATCCCGCAGCACATGCGTGAAACAGTAATGTTGTGCTTTTTTCAGATGCTATTTGCAAATGTTTCCAACCCTTGGATCAAAGATCATTAAATGGGCGAGTTTAACAGCAACTAATGACGCAGTTACTGAATATTTTATTCCTGCCTAACTCAAAAGCATATCATTTGCATCACTTTGGCCACTAACCTTACATATTTGTACATATAAATGTAACCGCTGCATTGTGTCTGAATTATAAGTTTTTAATAGCTTGCATCAAATTGGCTGTTTGCAGAGCAAATAATCGGGAGCTGTACAGAAGATCAGTTATTTAACCCATAAATAGTTGCTTATATTGCTGAAGCAAGCGATACACATAGGTCACCTAGTTCATTATCATATGGTATTAATAAAAATGTAAAATTCTATAGCTCATTTAATAGGCTTATCATCTTTTGAAACCAGTATGCTGGTTTTGAGGTTTGTACCTTATATGATTTTCATGCATTGCAATTGTAAAATTGAAAAATACTTGAAATGTTTCATTCCATAAAAACTGAATATATAATGTATACCTGAAAGGTCAGCATGCAGAGACAATTTTCTCTTTACCTTGGGTTTGTTGTTACATCTCTAACATCTCAAATATTTTGGCTTGGGCATTACAACAATGCATCCTTTGTATGTTCCTTTGTGGAATATCAGCACTAGCTCCTTTGTCCTAGGTCCTTATGGACTTTCTGTCTCTCAGTTTTCTTTTCTAGTAATACTGTTGTAGATGTATATGCATGCCCTCTTTCTCCTGAACCATGATTCATATGACATCTTTTTGTTTGTTTTTTTACAGCATGAGCTTCTACGTCTTTTCTTAAGTGCTGATCACACTCAAACTTTGGCTTTGAGAAATCAGTGTATGTTTGACTATATAGAATATACTATATAAATATGAGTCAGTAAATATACACTACAATATACAAGCGTAATATAGCCTTATAAAAAAACTGTATAAAAGCACTTGGCTGGTAGCCTCATGGTATACATATTGTCATGGAACATTATTCCATACATAAGAAACCATATTCAGATTTTTCAAGATTTGAACAGTCGAGGGAGTGGTGGCTTGGTTTTCACCACGGAAAAGAATTTGTACTTTTCAAAGGGCATCGATTTGTTCCCTTCTGTTTCTTAATAAGCTGCATTATAAAAAGGTCTAATATATTTGCCACTCCAAATATTCTTTTAAAGAGCTCTTTCATCAGAATGCAACAAGGATTCTAGATATGTTTCTATCAAGCCTTACTGTATATTTACTTCTGTCTGGGGTTTGGATGTGTTCTATGTCCTGGGACAGAAAAAAACTCGAGGGGCATGCATTCCTCTACCTGCCCCTCATGAATGGTAATGAATGAATGATAAACACTTTGTTATGTGTCAGGAGTTTTTTCTTTTTACCCGTGAGCCACATTCAAATGTAAAAAGAGATTGGGAGCACCACAAATGTGAAAAAGATCCTGCGGATGCCAAATAAGGGCTGTGATTGGCTATTCAGTTGTCCTATGTGAATTGGTAGTCTACAGGAGGCTCTGTCTGGCTATATGGTTTTTATGCAACCAAAACTTTCCTCCAAGCTAGGAATTGAAAAATAAGCAACAGCTTTGAGGCCACTGGGAGCAACATCTAAGAGATTGGTAAGCAACATGTTACTGACACTGGTTGGGGACCACTTTGTTAGAAGATCCCTACATCATATTATTTTTGCAAAAAAGGTAAAACAAGTAACCAGATAGTTGATGAATGCATCCACTCATTAGCTATCACAAAAGGTATTTAGACTTTTATATATTAGTCAGACTATGTCAGCTGAAAGATGACATTACAAAATGCTTCTCCATTTATTTGGATACTGCCTTGGAAAACCTGACATATTGATAAGCATGAGTTACAACTAATGCAATTTTGAAAAATGTCCAGTTTTCAATCCAGTAACTTAGATGATTGTTTCCCGTGTCCTAAAAGAAACACTGTTACGCCATGTAGTTTTAGCAGCACAGAAATGGGTGGTAGTGGTGGGGGGGTTATAGCCCTTCCAAATGAGATTTTTGATGGTCATAGTGATAAGTGTGCAAGGGTTAGACACAGCAGCATTTCTAGAAACACACTAAAAGTAATTGCTTCAGCAATGAGCTGAATGTTATTATCATCAATAAAATCACCAGCCTGAAATAGCTTCTCTAACTTCAAAGCAAATCTGGAAACTGTCTCACCGCAGGCCACTTTCATTAATTCACAAAGAAATGTATTTCTGTGCTTTAGATGCTTATATGTTATCTTCTGATAAGTTATATTTATTCATTTTCTTTTCTTACATAAGTGATGAAAGCATGATAGTCTCAAGGCTAATGACGAGGTCACTCCCTTGAAATAAATGACTTGGAAAATTTCTTATGACCTTGCAGACTCACTTCATTTATTTCAGCACTCAGTAATACAAAAACGTGGGCAGTGACTGCTTAATGACATTCGGAGCTGTGCCCAGAATTCCACTTGCAAGAGAAAACTCTTTACCAAACACAACAAATGTTTCCCAGCAAAACTTTCTTCTGAACATTTTTGTTGTTTTACAGTCATTATAAAGGACAAATAGTGCCATGAATAGGCACAATATGGTGGGAAGTGCACTGCATCTATTGCCTTGGGTCACTCTGGGAGCCCTGAAGTTATTACAACCTTCGAGAAGGATTAGCTTCAGGTTTCCCCAGCATCAATTAGTTAACTGTACACAATTTATCAGAACAGACTGGTAAGATGAATTGGTGCTTCACACCAAACTGCACAAGTATAAGGAGTGGCTATAGACACAAGTATCTCATTTGAATTGTGCTGATTTGTGTATTGGGTGTGGCAGATGTTGCCAGTGCAGTTGTACTTAAAGGGCACCTGTTACCTGAATATGTTTTACCGACCAGAGGCACAGGCTAATAGAACCCACACTCCAGATGGGAGATACAATAGTTTTAAAAAAAAAAAAAGAAGGCCCCTCTTTCCAGCGCTAGTCTGCCTGCACTGGGAGTGCTGGTGGACATATTGTATAGAGCACATCTCCCTCTTGCTCATAATGTACATGCATCTGATATAGGTGCAATGGATGCGCCTCACAAGCAAGTTGTGGCACTCGCCCACTCTATGCATGCATGTGCCCCAACATGGCCACCCACACCAGAAGCTCCCTTCCAGTGCGGTCAGCCTAGCGCTTTTTAAAAAGCATTAACCAGAGTGCAGGATGTAATAGTCCGCACCTGGGGAGAGGGAAACAATTTTAGGTGACAGGTGCCCTTTAATAAAAAACTCTCTAGGGTTCTTTTGCCATCAGTAAGTATTTAGGCTAGCTTGCTGATAGTTGATTACAACGTAAAGTCTAAATATATTAGGTAAAAAAATCTATTATTACTTGTTTACATAGGATGTCAATGCAATATTTCTGAGCTTTCTGGTTTCCAGATAATAGATCCCATACATACAACAGATGTACCCCTAATAAACAACTGCAAAGTAATCAGTATCTACCATATGTATGCGTGTAATCAAAAGAAAAGGCCAAATTATATTTAGTTACAGTATATTCTCCTTACAAATAAGCGGTGTACCAGAAATGCAATTGACATTAACTGGATTCTGAAGATTTTGATATTTGTTGCAACTGATGGATTTACTGTACAGAGCAGAGGGTTGAGAGATCTAGCTAAGCAGATAAGAATACAGCACAGGCTACATATAAAAGGTGCACTGCTCAAACAATGTCTTTAGAATGTTGAGCTGGGATTGTTTACATTGGTAAAGTGGTACTCAAGGTTTGACATGATTACTAACTATTATTATCACTTACAAAAAAGCAGGTTTCAAGAAGAGGCATCTTATCGCCATAAAAAAGGGTTTTTAGAAAAACAGTTATGGAGTAGTTTAATTATCCCTCTTAACAGACAAGGCATAAAGTGAATATACTGTCTTCTGAGATCTTTTTCATGTTTAGCAACATCAGAAAAGTTCTATGTTTTTCTTCTCAGGTTCTCCTGACCGTAGCATGGTTGAAAAACTGATGCAGCTTAAACTGATATAGACATTAAAAAACGACTTTTTAAAATATGAATGTACATTAAAAGGTACCTTTAGGTCATGTTGATTTTTGCAAGTAATTGTTAGTTGAAGTTCCTAAACCTGACTGTTTTGCCAACCTGACTGTCCATCTCAGCCTGTCAGTTAAAGTTTCTAATGCTAACGGACTCCTGCTGCACAAATATGGCAGTCCCCTCATAGACAAACACAGGGAGTCAGTCAGTATCTCTTTACTGACATAGGGTGTCAGTATCTCTTTAATATCCTGGAAGCAAAAACATTCAAAAATAATTTCCTTAATTCTCTCCAATACTAAAACAGTACCTTGTACTTGAAGGTAAATAAGCTGAATGAGACCACATTGGTGGCAAAACTATCCTATCAGATGTATTTCATATTTAAGGGGGCTATTTATCAAAGGTCGAGATTGTAAAGTTTGTGAGTTTTTTTTCTACCTTAAATAAACTAACAACTTGTGCTTATTTATGAAAAAACTGGAATACAAAAAACTAGAATCAGTGCAATCAGGGGGGAAAAGTTGAATACTCAAATTGTTCGAGTTATTGGTGAAAATTTACAAAGTTTTTGAGAGCAAACCACCGGAAGGCTAAAAACATCTTCAAATGGTTCAAAGGACCTTTGCCATTGACTTCTACATGACATTGGCAGGCTTTAGCTGGAGAAATTTTGGATTTTGCAGTTTCGGAGCATAATAAATCTCTTTTTACAGAAACTACCCTCAAAAGACGTACATTTTTCCGGAAAAACACAACTCGAACTTTTGATAAATCTGCCCCTAACTGTTATTTTTTAGCAGACTTATGGTTTGGTGATGCAAATTATACCCAGGTCCCAGGCATTCTGAATAATAGATTCTATACCTGTATTTATCATGTTTCATTTCGAAAACTGTACATAATCTATATAACCATACTATAACAATTGGGGTAATGCAATTAAAGGCACTAAGTTTGCCCAGGGGCAGTAACCTATAGCAACCAATCAGCAGGTAGAATTTCCTGGTCACATGTTTAAAAGCAAGCATCTTATTGGTTGCTATTGGTTACTGCTCCTGGGCAAACTTAGTGCATTTTATTACATGTGGGGGTTAGATTCTTAATCTGTTGAACAAATTGTTTAGGGCGTATCTCCATGATTCCTTTTATTACAATAGAAAATACTAATATATGATGCATAAAAATTCGAAGCCAGTTTTTGGAAAACAAAGTTGATTCCCCAATTTTATTTGGGGAATCACTTTTTTGGGAGGCAAACACTATTGTTAAACATTTCCAGTAACAGCAATATAATTTAATCATTGTGTAGGAGTTTGTGCTAAAATGAGTGGTTGTGCTGAATTTCTTTTTTGTTATGAAGTTGGCAGAAACTAGATCAGGGACAACTCAGACACAGATTACAGTTTTGGTAAGACTAACGTTCCCCCTGTAATTGTGCTTAGAAGTGTGTGTTTCTCTACTTTCATGTTACTTGTTTGTCAATAAATCAATTTCTCTGACTTTTTGCTTTATTTTTCAAATGGGACTCAAATTGATTTTTGTTGGTGGCTTAAATGTGTATTCCTAGCACATACTGTAATTCCACCTTGGAGATGGGCAAGACTCCCTTGTTTACTGTGCATTATGTATATTAGTTTAAAAGAATATTGTTTTTTTATTCTCATTAAATGAGAAAGGGAGATAAACATAATTCTATATGACCCTTCCCTACCTTAAAATATCTCTCCGATTGCCGGTTACCAGTCTCGAAATGAACTGCATTCCATGCAGCAGTGCTGATGTAAAATGTCTCACGAGCAGCAAAGGTAGTAAAGGGAATCAAAATGGCGGCTGCAAAGAGATTCAATTTCAGAGGCAGGGAATCCTGATAATCTGTGTAGCTACGTGTCATTTCTATGCAGGGATTCAATTTGGGCACTCATCAACTACTGTATGCAGGGGTGGTAAAAGTTAAGAAAATTTGTGGATGGCTTAGTTCTCCTTTAATGTCTTGCTGACTTAAAATATGTGCAATTCATCCTTTATGTGATACATAAAAACCTACTTTATGTGATACATAAAAACCTACATGATAGAGTACAAATGTAATGCATGACTGGCTGCCCATGTTGTAAATGATTACTAAACAAGCAGGCCTGGGTCTATATAATACTGCATTTGCCACATTGGCAAGTAGTGTCCCTTTAAATTGTCTGTGTCCAGATTAAGAATATGGACAACCACAATTCTTAAGGACTGGCAGACTCCTTCTCGACTTTAGTTTTGTCCCTATGAAATTACTTTCCATCTGATATTGCTGGTACAGATTTCTATTACAGTCAATGACAGGCAACATGGTATGATATGTACGCTCTTCCAATGGTCGACATACACTAGACTCTATTTTGCCAGTAATAAACACTGTTTCTGCAAGGTCCCTCAACCTTAATTACCTTATTAGTCCTTTATAGTCATTATGAGTTGTTACTTGTTGACAATGGCAAATCATAAAATCTCTGCCACTCTAGGGAATCCTCTTAAGTCAGGGCTGTCCAACTGTCGCCACCCCTTATGTGGCCCTCCACATGAAAGTCTGCCTGCTGTGTCTGCGTATAATGTGAAATCTTTAAAAGGTATCACTACAGATATTAACTGGCCGCTGCATTGTTTAAACCTCTAATTCAGACTGTAATCCACTGTATTGTTCACACATGTAACACCTCTATTGTTCACACCCCTAAAGACCTGTACTATTTCCCTGTGTGTGCCATACTCTGCCTGTCCTATGCTCCCTGTGTGTGCCATACTCTGCCTGTCCTATGCTCCCTGTGTGTGCCATACTTTGCCTGCCCTATGCTCCCTGTGTATGCGAACTCTGCCTGCCCTATGCTCCTTGGGTGAGCCATACTCTGCCTGCTCTATTCTCCCTGTGTGTGCCATACTCTGCCTGCCCTATGCTCCCTGTGTGCGCGAACTCTGCCTGCCCTATGCTCCTTGGGTGAGCCATACTCTGCCTGCTCTATTCTCCCTGTGTGTGCCATACTCTGCCTTTCCTATGATTCCTTTGTGTGCCATACTGTGCCTGTGTGTGCCCTGCTCTACCTGTGGAACATAAGTCTGGTATTTGTTCTGGGGGTTTGTTAGCATTTGAAAAGTATTGTTAGGGACCCATAAGGTGTGTTTAATCATGTGCTGGTGGGGGGCTGTGTTATCCACAGGGGAGGATGAGGCATGTGGATTTAAAGGTATGTCTTAATATGACAACTTTTTTTTTTTTTTTACACATGAGTGATATCCCTGCAATGAGCACCAACCATTTGGTTTTTTGGTGTGTTACCACCATTAATGTGGACATGGTCTTGTAGTAACATGGGTGTTACCAGAAGATAAAAACAGGGAGTGGTCAACACTGGCTTCCATTATCAACCCTCCACCACGTAAGGTAAGGCAGAAAAATTTCGGCCTTCTGTACCACAGAAGTTGGACAGCACTGCTCTAAGTTACTGGGAGGATCTGAAAATGAAGATCGTACACTTGATATCTACAAACCAGGAAAATGTTCTAAAAAGATTGCAAGCTGCTTCAGGCTTGCATTTTCCACTGTCTGTAATGTCATTAAGAAACAACAGTGAACATCAATGCCAAAAGCAGAAGCGTAACTAGAGGGGGGTGGGCCCTGGCGCAGGACGCGCAGCCGGGACCCCGCCCCCTCCATACACCCGGAAACTGGCGTACTGCGCGGACTGCCGGGGGGCCCTGAGGGGGTGCGGGCCCTGGCCCACTCGCACCCCCTGCTCCCCCAGTAGTTCCGCCACTGGCCAGAAGAAAACTGCTTGTATAATGGGCAGAAATGTAAATGCAAGCTCTCATAATGACCTGCAGGAAGCAGGGGGATAAATACACAGGACACAGACTCTGCAATTGCAGGGGAGTCAGTGAGTGTAAGGGGCACAGTAAGGCCAAAATCAATGAGCGGTTTCAATAGATCTTGCTAGAGTAGGTTAGTTAAACCAATTTTTTGGGGCCCTAAATCTGAATTTGCTATAGAACCAAGTAACATATAGTTATACTAGTTTCACAAAGGTTTGCTGCAGTTGTGTTGCATGCTCAAACATGGCTGCAGATTTACTAAAGGGCGAAGTGACTAACGTTAGCTAAAATTCACCAGCGTGACGTCATTACTTCTCTGATTTACTAACGGGCGCAGGCGTAACTTCGCTAGCAGAGGAGATAGACTTTAGTGGTAGCTAGCTCCTTTACGCCTGTCGAAGTTGCGCTCTGGCGAATTGACGTAACTACACAAATTAACTAAGATGCGGATTTTACTGAACATTACCTCTTGCGCCAGACTTGCTTTCGCCATCTCAGACCAGGCGAAGTGCAATAGATTAGATAGGACTTCCTCAAAATATAGATGAAAATTTTTCTAAGTCCCAAAAAATGCTGGTAACTTTTCATTTTTCAGGGTGATAGTCTGCAAAAGCTCGTACAATTTTTCTGGGGTACATGGCATCCCCCCCCTACATTTCCTAACATATGGCACATAAACTATACACTTTGCTCATGTGTAGGGCAATATAACAACTCTATTTTATTTTATTATGGTTTCCCAGGCTGGTGTAGTGTAATGTATTGGCTGCAACATATACGTCCATTCAACTTTAACTTCCCGCCGTATGCAAATAAGGCAACGCTAGCGCAACTTCGCTTCAATTGTCGCAGTAACACTTCGTTTGGCGCCCTGGACGCAACTGCAGATTTTAGTGAATTAGCATTGTTCAGGCGAATCTACGACTGGCGAAGTGTTGCGATGTGAGCGAAGCCGTCGCTGGCGAATTTTCAGAGGTTAGTGAATTTGCCCCATGGTCTTCATGGAGGAAGCATCAGAAGGAAACCTTACTTGTGACCTCATAGCAAACTTTAACATTTGAGCTATGCAAAACAGTATTGCAACAAGTGCTGGGAATTGATTAATTAAAAATTGAACTCTTTGGCATGCCCTGATTTGTTGAGAGGCCACAAAGGCCCAGGCCTAGGGTGTCAAGACTGTAGACTTCTGCCCAGCAGCATTCTAAGAAGAATTAATCACCAGTGTTTCAGCACATATGGGCAATTGATCGTTTGGGTGGGGTGAGGGGGTTGCGCACAAGTGGTGGGTGCTAGGACCCTACAGCCTTGGGGCAACCAAGGCTGATCTTTGGTCACATTTACCAAAGGTTTGTTTAGAGAGAAAAAAACATTTGATGCCTCACTCCTTGCCAGCTGTTAAACAAAGGGGTGGTGGATATGCTTTGGGGTTGTGTGGCAGCCAGTGGCACAGGAAACATTGTACATGTAGAAGGAAGAATGGATTCCAATAACTATCAGCACACCTCTAAAGCCACCATGAGCTGCTTTATTAAAGGCAAGTTGAAGGTTTTAGAATAGCCCTCACAGTTCCCTGACAAAAGAAGGGTGTCTAGACTTTTACACACCACAATTACTATTTTCTGTGTTCCTATGTTTTATGCAATAAAATGTGAATGTGAATTAACATTTGCAATGTTACGGAAGAAAAGCATATGGGATAGCATAGCCTGCAAATTCATAGGTGCATTAATAGCATCTAAATGGTATCTATTTGCTCTATTTTGCTGATTAAAGGTATTTTTACAAGTCACACAGGACATTTTTATGTGCATTAGTGGAGAAACTGCCCAGATTATTGGGACGCAAGTTCACTGTCAGAGAGTAAAGCCATTATTTATTAAAAGGAGAACAAGATACCAGTATTCCTAAGTGTTATTGTACCTTTTTGTTGGGGCACATTTACTTACGTGCAAATTTTCACTACGGAAGCCTACGCCACACTTCACTGTCACTTCGATGCCACTTCAAATATGAAAAAACGCCAGCATTTTGACTTTTTCTTATAATTTTTTTAGAATACTGGATATGATGTCACTGACCTAATAATGTTGAGGATGTGGCATCATTTTATTAATTCGCCAGGCAGAACCTGGCGAAACAGACATTGGCGATAATGAAAAACTCTCATTTTGATAAATAAGCAAATTAACAATCGATCTGAGTAAAAATTCGCCTGGCGAAACTACGAGATAGTTCTCCATTTTTGTATTTTGCCAGCGAAGTGTATCACTTGGCTTTTAGTAAATAGGCGATGTCACTGCGAATTGTCTTCCTAGTGAAAATTCATTAAAAAAAACGTTTTTTTGTGAAAAATTTGAATCAAATTTGCAGCTAGATCCTATTCACTTTTTTTTTTTTTTATAAATTATGATTGGTCGTTTTTTTTTCCAATTTTGAGTTTATGGGAGTTGATGGGAATTTTTAGAAATTCCCATAAATTCGACCCTTGATAAATCTGCCCCTTAATGTGCCCCAATGTGTTCCATAAATAAGGTGTTGCCACAAAAAAGTGGAGTCTATTTACCAGGAATATAAAACCTCAACTCTTAAAAGCAGAGAAGAGAATAATCATTCATTTCATATTAAAGTTATTTGTAACTAAAACTATTAAAAGCAGAGAGGGATACACAAATGCTCCTCTCAGTTGCAATTATGTTTACAAATAGATTTAAAACTGCCAAGAATTGAACAGTACTCTGCAAAGCACTGCCTCAACCTCTAATTAAAGGGGTGGTTCACCTTTAAGGTAACTTTTATTATGTTACAGAACGGCCAATTCGAAGCAACTTTTCAACTGGTTTTCACTATTTATTTTTTACAGTCTTATAGTTATTTGCCTTTTTCTTCTGACTCTTTGCAGCTTTCAAATGGGCGTCGCTGACTCCCTTCTAAAAAAACAAATCCTCTGTAAGGCTATAAATGTATTGTTATTGCTACTTTTTATTACTGATCCTTCTATTCAGGTCCTATCCTATTCATATTCCAGTCTCTTATTCAAATCAATGCATGGTTGCTAGTTTAATTTGGACCCTAGTTACCAGATTGGTTAATATGCAAATTGAAGAACTGCTGAATAAAAAGCGAAATAACTCAAAAACCTTCAATAATAAAAAATGAAAACCAAATGCAAATTGTCTCAGAATATCACTCTCTCCATCATACTAAAAGATATAAAAGTGAACAACCCCTCTCTACCCTTACATTTCTCTCTACATTTTAGATGTCAGATATTATTTACATTCACCAGAGCAAGTTGCCTTCCACATATTCAGATTGAGCACATGTTTGAAAACGAAATGGTGATAGGAGTGTTTAAAAGACTTCCTATTATAAATCTGCATTTCACTGCTTCAGTAAACATTATGGCTCTTTATATTTCAACGTAGCTTCATTAAAAAGTTAATTCATTTTAATTTCAAGCTACTTTGTGTTTCAAGTGTTTTAGCAATTTATATTTAATTAAACATAGCACAGAGGTGACACATTGCAGCACATTAGGACAATACACCTCATTTAGAAGTAGCTTTTAACTTCTATTTTCCTAGCATATTGTCGACAGAAAATCTTTTTGCGTATTTGTATTAAAGGTGCTACTTCAGAAAAGGAGGTCTGTGTAGTTATTTTTAATTGTTCGCACTGTATACAGGAGTTTATTTACGATTTCTCAGATGACAGTGCCTACTTCACAAAGCAGTACTGTTTTTTTAGTTTTTAAAGCTACAATCTACATGTCGTTCTCCCATGCTGCTAACATGCTGTATTTGTAATTACCATTTGCAGGCTGTTTGAGCTTTAGTGTACATGAAATGCCACAACCTATCTTAGATCTCAATCAAGGCATGGCAGGTAACATCACCTAATTTGTTACTTCTGCATGTCCTCCTACAACTTTGCCTCTTTTGCTGCACATAGACCAAAAGAAATAATGGAAGGGTTACCACTTCATCCCTTTAAAAAATGATACTAGATCAATGTAATGCTCAGTGGTTTTTCAGATGCATACTATACTGTTTTCTGTACAGCAAATACATTTTATGCATTCATATCTCCTACACTTTATGAAACAGCAGATAGGCCTTTGTGATTGGATGATCCTTTATATATGATGGTTCTTGCACTGCAAGATAGGCCTGATTGTCTTCCAATATAATATATTCCACCTATGCTTTACTACCATGCTCCAATGCCTCTCATTTAAATAATTTCCATACCTGTAACCCAGATCTGTGTAAACTTCTCCATCTCTTACTTGAAAATGTTCTACCCCTTCCTTGCTCTTTCCTAATATGCATTTGCTATCATACATGTTTCCTGGCATCCCTTTCTTTGTGCATATTTTCCTTTGCTCCTTCAGCTTTACCCATGTGGCTTTTTTACTAATTCCCTATAAACTCCATCTTTTCTCTCTTCTTATTTACATTGTCTTGTCAGTGGTATTCAGGGAGATCACTGCTGATTAACAACTGAAGGGCCACACGTTTGGCATATGCGCGATGTCAACTGGTGTACAATATATTGTTTGTGCTTTTATTTGCATTTTACCTGTCACTGGATCACTGTGATGCTGACAGCACAGGGCATATTCCCTTACATACCTCCAACAAATCCCTATACACAAAACATGCAAAATATATAATGCATGATATGATATATAACCAATCCTAATAAATAACAGGCGGCATCAGAGGCTATAGAATTTTGCTCTCAAAAGCTACTGCTCAGGTATTTTGCAGAATAAGGTGAAATACACCTGTATCTATTTTTATGTACTTTGTGTTACAGCAGAAGCCACTTTGTAAAGCTTGGAACTTTATTTTAAACAGCCAAGCTGGTCCTTGTCCTATACAAACAAAAGCCATCTCTCTGAAAAAGAACTACAATGTCTCTAGCATAGATGAATATTCTTATTTACTGTTAACACATTGTGAAGATTGCGATTTTCTGAATGTTAAGATCACTGGATGTTAGTATATGTCGGCACAGTGTGTAATCATTTGGCTGGCAACTTTTCAAAGGGAGAGAAAAGACAATAATATGCTGAAAAGGTAGTTATGTTCAGTCATGCATATAGTAAAACTTCATGATTTATGTTCAAATGTTATCTGTATAGAATAAAGTAGGCAGATGGGACAGGGAGCATGATACCATTTATAGTGCCATGATTACATTTCAACGATCAGCTTTCACTATATTCATTATCATGTAAATTGATTTTATTGTATTTATTCATTTTTCCATGCAGTCAATCACATTATCCGTATTGTACTGTAGAGAAAAGGTAATGTAAATTAGTACATTCTGTCTAACTCATAATCTGGCATATGAATATGAGAGGTTATTACAAATATATAAAGGAACACCCATTTACTTGTCAGAAGTAAAATAAAATTGAATATTCAAGGATATTACTCACCCCTTATGCTTCCATACAACATTTAAGAACAACACTGATGCTTTTTGATACTGAGAAACTGAGTCATGGGCAACTTAAAATCTAATGTGTGTTAGCAGTCAAGTGGCTGGCTTTGATGGAAAGGAGAAAACATTTAAAGACAAATGTTCACGAATGCTCTACATCCATTCCATTCATGAAATATCAAGAAGTTACAGTTGGGTGACTGGTTCTTCCCCTGGGGTAAAGAATATTTGAAAGGAATATTTGATGTCATCAACGTATAATTAACGCATTTCTTTACAAGTACTGGAATATCTGAACTAAGTTCTGTTTCCAGTGTTACCACCTCAGGGTCCAACACCAACATCATAGCTGCATTGATGGAGCTTAATAAACACAAATTGCATAAAATACAGTGGAATGGTAGCTGAGGTTATTTGTCTAAATATCAGGGGATATATATATATATATATATATATATATATATATATATATATATATATATATATATATATATATATATATATATATATATATATATATATATATATATATATATATTTAAATGTAACCCCCATTAAAGCCTTCCAAAAGCCATGAATAACAAAGAGCAGCTAAATTTTGCATTGTGATCCATTTGATGCTGTCAAAATTAGGACAACCCTTATTCAGAGCTGTCCCAACTCCTTAAAATATTAGATTTGTGATTAGTAAGATTAGTATGTTACTACATGCAGAGTAGAAATCAGAAATAAAATGACTGGAACATACATGCCACACATTTGCACGCTGAACTGTGTGCTCTCTAATGCAGCAGGTATGCCAGTAAAATTCAATTCCAATTTTTATTCCAGGTATGTACAAATGTGGGCCTTAAAGCCCGAGGCAATGCTCTTTAAAGAATTACCTGGGCTGGAGCACTGGAGGAAAGTTGAGCCAATTCTCCGATTCTGGCAGCAGCACGGGGATCACTAGAACTGATCAATACTGGTGCACTAATTTCCATGGAATGCCTGTTATTCATGGCAAGGGAGGATTTGTGCGTCATACTCAGGGCAGTGAATGAATGCCGTTTCTTGGTATTCCTCTTGATGACGACGTGCCTTTGTTTGGCACTGCCTGCTCCGGTACTGTTTAAAGTAGGACTTTTAGTCACACTGACTAATATGCTGGCATCGAATGAGACAGGCACCTCATAGCCTTGCGCTGCTGTTAAACACATCTTGTCCTTCTCAATGAGCTGTTTTGCTGTCTCGTTCAGCTGAGCACCAAAGGGGGAAATTAAGACAAAAAAAAAAGAGAACAAATTAAATCTTTTTCATCTGGTCTTATAAACTTCTGCTCTGTTTTCTGGACAAAAGTAACTGCCAAAATAAAAGGAAACATTTGAGTATATGACCAATGCATAATGATAGCTGGTGTTTCCAAATTGTCGTGGCCCATTTACATAATGAATATCCCATCATGCCTATGGTAAATAAAAATCAAGAGCTTCAGTTGCCCCATATTTTGGATACCGTGGCAAGAGGAGGAGATTTTATTTTCAAAGTAATGGATGTTCAAATGATATGGCAAATGACTGCATAACATGTTGATTTAACAAACAAACATTTACTATGTTATGGAGGGTAATGATGAAGGTGGAAAAGTGGCATCTGTGGATGGAATCACATGTACCTCAGTTATGATGTGCATGCACTGGTGTAAGGCAAAACAGACAAGTAATTCTGCGTAAACCTGGAGGGTGAGCAAGCGGTTAACATTCCTAGCCCTGCTAATACTTAACAGCAATGTGCCCTTTATGTTGGCAGTTACCTCCAGTTCAGACAAGATTTTTGGATATTTATGGTGCAAAGCTTGCTCCATGTATTTAAACTGAATGTTTTTACAGATTTTGCAGTAGTCCAGCTGGGCATGGAAGTGCAAAGGGATTCTAACGGAGAAGATTTATCAAAATGTGAGATTAGAGTTTATCGCAGAAACATTCACCCACTTTCTATTCATGCTTATGAGATTTTAGCGTATTTATCAAATGGTGAACTCTAACTTTCCTCCATTGATGAATACACTTCTAAAAATTCCATAGGAATGAAACTCTGATAAACTCTCTCACATTTTGATAAATCTGCCCCTAAGAGTAAGGTATTATTATTACTATACTAAACTCTGAAGTTCTGATGTTTATTTTGTTTCCATCTAAATGAAAAATGTATTTTCCATAAAGATTGTTAACTTAAGTTCAATCAATAATGAGTGAATATGTTTCATTGTCATGAATAGCAAAAGGGCCAGGCTTTCATAAAATGTCACATAAAGAAAGTCCCACCAAGTTCATTTGAGGCAAACCTGCCACATAGCCAATACTTGCCATCATTGATATGGCATTGAAAAATTCTGGTTATGAAAAGGTATCTGTTTATATGGAAAGCATATAAATTCTCAACAGTAAACCTCTGAGAGGCTCATAATTGAAATAAATATCAAAAGGCTAAGTGAGATGACATAAACCATTTTATGAGAACTATCAGGTACCAGGAATAGCAGCAATTTCCAGATTTCACATTTCATTCATGTATGTCACTTTGCCAGCTGTATATTTATCCTCAGCTTTAGCTGTGTCAACAATACACTAGGTGAAAACAGGTCTTTTGAAAGCCAATACAT
Source organism: Xenopus petersii (assembly GCA_038501925.1). Taxonomy (NCBI): domain Eukaryota; kingdom Metazoa; phylum Chordata; class Amphibia; order Anura; family Pipidae; genus Xenopus; species Xenopus petersii. The sequence continues at coordinate 82,085,372 of CM076674.1, read as the reverse complement.
TCCCAAATTGGTACAATTATTATTTCTAGTTTGAGCTTAGATCACTATGTCATCCAAACAATGGACAATTTATCAATAAAAACATGGTCCATTGCTTATAGTGATTTCCTCTATATTTGTACAGTAAGGGGCACATTTACTTAGCTCGAGTGAAGGAATAGAAGAAAAAATACTTTGAATATCGAATGGTTTTATTTGGCTACTTCGACCATCGAATTGGCTTCTTTGACCTTTGACTACGACTTCCAATCGAACGAATCGAACTAAAAATCGTTCGACTTTTCGACCATTCGATAGTACTGTCTCTTTAAAAAAACACTTCGACCCCCTACTTCGCCAACTAAAACCTACCGAACATCAACGGTAGCCTATGGGGAAGGTCCCCATAGGCTTTCTTACAAATTTGTGATTGAAGGAAAATCGATCAATCGATGGATGAAAATCGTTCGACGGATTAAAATAGTTTGATGGATTTTCGATCGATCGCAGGAAATGCGGTAAATCCTTTGACTTCGATATTCTTAAATCGGTAACCCTCGATATTCGACCATTAGTAAATGTGCCCCTAAGTGTGCAATACACAAATACAGGTATGAGATCTGTAATTCAGAAACCCATTATCCAGAAAGCTCCAAGTTTTGATAGGCCATCTCCCATATTAATCACACAATTCACATTTTTAAAATTGATTTCCTACTTCATCTCCCTGTAATATTAAACAGGACCTTGATCCCAGCTAAAATATACTTAATCCTTTTCAGAGGCAAAACAAACACATTGGGTTTATTTAAATGTTTTTTATTCATCATACAGGTCATAGAACTCAGAGGTGACTAATATACTTGTATTTTGCAACAGGGGGTACTTTATTTGTTATAATACACAAGTTTCGGTGAGTCATTTGAAACAAATTACATCACTAAGTTCTGATTATAACTGATGACATCATTAAGCTAGAGTCCTGCAGCGGGTTGGGAACCCGCAAAAACTTGAGGTACCAAGTGGGTAAGAATGCGGGTTCGGGTTGCGGATTGCAGGTACAGGTCGGGTACGGGTCCCAAAAAATGGACCCATGCAGGACTCTACACTAAGCACCGTTTATAAATATAGAATTTTCAGGATTTACAGGATATTCATGGTTTTTGTGTATTATATATCTAGAGAGATCTAGATCTAGAGAGATCTAGATCTCTCGATCTCTCTAGATCTCTCGATCTCTCTAGATCTCTCTAGATCTCTCTAATTATCAATACAAAAATCTAATTTTTTTGAGCAAAAAAAAAAATCATGGCAGGTTATGAAAGTTTAATAATATTTCTGTGGTTTATTTTCAGTTATTACAATTTTGCTAATGAAGGTGAATTGCCCTTTAAGCTGTGTCTAACTTCTCCCAAGGGACCTGTTATCTTATATTGTTACAATTACTAATTTGCTTATCTCAAAATTGTTACAAAAGTATCTTATCTGCAGCTGTTCTGGGCTGTGCCAAAAGCCAATTAAGTTAGAAATATTGTTTCTTTCACTGGCTGTTCAGTGCAGTGAAAATCAGGACTTTTCAGTACAAACGAGGGACTGCAGGTTGAGCTGTCAAAAGAGGGACTGTCCCTCTGAAAATGGGACAGTTGGAAGGTATGATATAGGTTTTTTTTCCTGCTAAAACAGATTGAAGTTTTCAAAAGTTGATTTTAAAGATTTATTAAGCTTAAACTAATGTAAAAATACATAAAAGCTTGTGTCCTAGGTAAAATATAAGCGATTATTTAAATAGGGGTTTTTATAATTTTTCAGAATTATTTTAGCGTAGGTAGACCCATTGAAAATGATGAGTAGAATATGCATTTGAGGTGTTTTTTATTTGAGTTTATGTTAGAGTTTTTTTCATAAATAAGCAAACATTCAAGTTTTTAATTTTATTTGAATTTTAACAAAACGTTAAAATTCACAAATATGAATTTTTGTAAATAAGCCTCCTTGTAATAGAAGTGACATAGAATGTGTTTAAATATAATAATGAAATATTTCCAAGTCTAATCACTCTTTGCTTTTCCTGTATTTTGCTTATTCTGAAATTCAGAATTTTTCTATAAGAAATTATTGAATAAAATTGTTGACACAGACATATTGGCAGCCATTATAACTATGTTATGCCTCTGCTTCCTCTATAAAAAACACTAGGGGGTTTATTTACTAAACTCTGAATGCAAACATCACGAAAAATGTGATTTTTCTTTTATAAAATCATACTTTTAAAAAATTACGAATTTTTCGGAATTTATTAAACCCTGAGGATGGAAAAGTCTGAATCTGAAAATCCGGCATCTAAGACCTGTCAGGGTTGCATATAAGTCAATGGGAGAAGTCCCAATGATTTTTGATGTGTGTTTTTTTTACCCGTAAATCAAATTTTTGGGAAAATGTTATAATAAATAAGCGTTAAAAACCGAGCGGATTCGATCTGAGTTTGTAGCAGAAAATATTGAGATAAATTCGGACTTTGATAAATAACTCCTTAAAAGTACCTTTTGAAGATTGTGTTCATGTATTTGTACCTATACACTATACCTTACTTGGCAAATAAATATTTGTTGTCAATAAGTTCACAAAAGCTCTTTTTCACAAATCCCATTGCAGTCTGTTACCCTGGTAACTGAATACTATTTGGGAATCGGTATAACTTACAACAGCAGAATGATTAAATCAGAAATGATTACATTTTATATAGCTTTTGGTTGCACCCATTTTTATTTTGAGAAAATGGGTGTTTTGGCCTTGCACATACACTGAGGGCAAGTGATGAAAATGATAATACAATAAAGAAAAAGTCCTTATTGTGTGCAAAACTGCTGACATTGTTTGCATCCATCTTTAGCACAGGAGTCGGCATACATTCTTCAAACCTTGCCAGAAGGAGTAAAATACTCATAAATATGAAGAAATCAATCCATTTCCTAGTCATCTATTATAATATCTAGACATTTGCCTCTTCAACATACTGCACCTACTCGTGTTTGAGTGGTAGGTTTGCAAATGCCATATTTTAATATGTTAAAAAGAGAAGACAAGCAGCACATGCCTTCATCAGACAAGGCAGAGTGTTTAGCGGGTCCCTCCATTTCACCACCTGGCTTTTGGTTTTGATGAGCTCCCACTGGTGCTCTGTGTAAACTAAATACTTCATGTCTGGCCCGTGACTGATATTAAGAACCTTATATTTCATAAGTAAAATAATACGTCCACAGTGAAGGGTGCTTCTGATGAATTCACTGATGCATCCACCTAGATCAAAATGATTATTTTCATTATTAGTAGAATCGCTATCCTTCATTTTATATAGCACCGTCACCTTTATGAAGAGCTTTACAGACACAGTTCTGCCTACCCAAGTGCAGATTCGAATTTAACACACACACACACACACACACACACACACACCTACCAACTGTCCTGTTTGTTTTTTTTTTTTTTTTTTTTTTTACAGTTCAGCCCAGATTGTTACTGAAATGTCCCAACTTTCTCTTTGATCTCCTGCACTAAACAACCAGAAAAAGATACAAAGTTTCTAAAACCTATTTGGCTTTTGGTAGAGAGCCCAGTATACGTGGAAGCTGCACTTAGATACATTTACCGTATATACTCGAGTATAAGCAGACCCGAGTATAAGCCAATGTACCTAATTTTACCTACGAAAACTGGGAAAACTTATTGACTCTAGTATAAGCCTAGACACAACTACAGCCCTGTCTCCCAGCAGCACACATTCCGCCAAAGCGACACACCCCAGCGATCAACCGGACTTCTTTGCAAAGTTGATGGTGACAGAGAATTGCCAAACGGATTACTGTGTGCATTGTCCCATGTCCCACTACCATGTGCAGAGGGTGCTGTGTGATATTGCCATCATTGTTAATCTTTCATATAACCAACAGAGGGCGCTGTGTGATATTGCAGTCACTGTTAATCTTTCATATAACCAACAGAGGGCGCTGTGTGATATTGCAGCCACTGTTAATCTTTCATATAACCAACAGAGGGTGCACTGTTATTCTTTCATATAACCAACAGAGGGTGCTGTGTGATATTGCAGTCACTGTTATTCTTTCATATAACCAACAGAGGGCGCACTGTTATTCTTTCATATAATCAACAGAGGGTGCTGTGTGATATTGCAGTCACTGTTAATCTTTCATATAACCAACAGAGGGCGCTGTGTGATATTGCAGTCACTGCTATTCTTTCATATAACCAACAGAGGGCGCACTGTTATTCTTTCATATAACCAACAGAGGGTGCTGTGTGATATTGCAGTCACTGTTAATCTTTCATATAACCAACAGAGGGCGCTGTGTGATATTGCAGTCACTGTTAATCTTTCATATAACCAACAGAGGGCGCTGTGTGATATTGCAGTCACTGCTATTCTTTCATATAACCAACAGAGGGCGCACTGTTATTCTTTCATATAACCAACCATTTTGGATGCTGAAAAACTCGGCTTATACTTGAGTATATACAGTATAACAATTTAATATAAGCAGAGATACAATTAAAGGAACAGTTCAGTGTAAAAATAAATACTTAGTAAATAGATAGGCTACGTGAAATAAAAAATGTTTCCAATATAGTTAGTTAGCCAAAAATGTAATGTATAAAGGCTGAAGTAACTTGATGTGTAACGTAATAGCCAGAACACTACTTCCTGCTTTGCAGCTCTATAACAGTTAGTCAGCGACTTGAAGGGGGGCCAAATGGTACATATCTGTTCAGTGAGTTTGTGTTGATCCTCAGCATTCAGCTCAGAATCAAAAGGAACATACATATATGACCCATGTGCCCCCCCCCTCAAGTCTCTGATTGGTTACTGCCTGGTAACCAGGGTAACCAGTCAGTGTAAACCATGAGAGCTGAAAAGTAGGAAGTAGTGTTCTGGCTATTATGTTACAAATCCAGTCATTCCAGCCTGTATACATTACATATTTGGCTAACTAACTATATTAGAAACATTTTTATTTTGCACAGCCTATTTACCCAGTTTTTATTTTTACACTGAACAATTCCTTTAAGATAAGCAGGTCTCCTGGGGACACTGTGACTTGCAGCTTAAAGGGCAGTTCACATTAGCAAAACTAATAACAAAAACCACAGAAATGTGTTTAAACTTCCATAACCTGCAATATTTTGGAAAATGGACATGGTAATTAGGGGGTATGGCCACAAAAATGGGCATGGTCAAAAAATCCCTGCCTCATCTTTTTGTCCCGTTTTTTATTTCCAAAATGTTGGAAGGCATGGTATAGGCAGACCATACAAACTTTGTGCAGATAATGCCAAGTTTAGAAATGAAAACAGGTCCCCAGAACTGCTAACCAATTAGCAGCCCATATTAACAATTTTTAACCAGGTTAAGGCTAATAAACAAACACTGGTTATTTAGGCCAGCATTGTAATCAGGTCAAAAAGAATAGCAGTCAAAAGTCCCATTTGCTTGTCACCATTTACCATAGGATCTGTGGGAGACATTTTGCTTACAGAAAATCAGATGAAACAAAATATTCATAAAGTGGACCCACAAGCAATACAGTGTATTTTTTTACTAAAGTCTTGTGTTTCTATAATAAAACCAGCATGAAAAATAATACATCATTGTTATATTGGCAATGTGAACTATAAATATTGATATTTATTTATTTTTGTATTTTAAATACTTTTTCTTTGAATAAAAACTGTGATGTTTGTAGAAGGCCATTAACCTAATTTTCTTCAACAATTGAATCCACTCTGCTTATAGTAGGGGTGTACAACACCTGCTATCCACAAAAGAAAGCCTGTGAGGTAGGCATCCCTAGTTGGTGGTCCCACATTATTTACTGAAATGGGTTATAGAATAATTTATCTTGTAATACTTGTGCAGGCCATGGAGCCCACTGACCCACTGCATGTTTCTAGTCAACCAATGGTTTTCAATACTGTCACCATTTGCAGAAGTGAGTAAAGATTTCCTGTTAAATATATATCAAATACATTTTCAGATTCCATTTTTCTGCCCATACCATGTTGCATCAAATTTTAGACAAAAGTGATCACAAGATGCTCTACTGTAGATGAGACAAGTTTTGACTTTTTTTTCACTCACTGACGGTAGCCAAGATGTCTGCCACTCTGTCAGTTAAATCTAATTAGTGATCTCCCAAATTAGGAAGACAAAAAGTGAGTGCTATTGATCCAATAGAATGCCAAAATGGCAAGCTGTACTGTCCCATATGGACCCTTTATCCAAGCCAGGAAAAGCCACCGGTGCAAGAAAATCATGCAACATAATTTCAACTGAAATCAGAAAGATGCTCCTAATTTCCCATTTAATCATTGCCCAGACGCATGCTGTATTTTAGGAGGTGGCAGTTTGAAGGAATGTAAGAAGGAGATCTAGTAATTCTGTTGCTGAATTAATAGCGATTCGAAATCTCAAAAATAAATACATAGTAACATAGTAAGGTTGAAAAAAGACACATGTCCATCGAGTTCAACCTTTTTTTTTTTTATTAACTACCTATCTGCCAGTTGATCCAGAGGAAGGCAAAAAAACTCATCTGAAGCCTCTCCAATTTACCTCAGAGGGGGAAAAATTCCTTCCTAACTCCAAAATGGCCGGACTAGTCCCTGGATCAACTTGTACTATGAGCTATTTCCCATAACCGTGTATTCCCTCACTTGCTAAAAACTATCCAACCCCTTCTTAAAGCTATCTAATGTATCAGCCTGTACAACTGATTCAGGAGAGAATTCCACATCTTCACAGCTCTCACTGTAAAAAACCCCTTCCGAATATTTAGGCGGAACCTCTTTTCTTCTAATTGGACCCCATAATGTGTACATTAAGAGGATTATTTATCAAAGGTCAATTTTGTGAGGTTTGTGAGGTTTTTTCTACCTCAAATAAACTCACAACTCGACTGTTTGCTAATTTATGAAAAAACTTGAATGCAAAAATCTCGAATGAATTCAATCAGGGGGGAAAGAGTTGAATACTCGAAATGATCAAGTTATCTGCAAAAAAAACCCCAAATATCATGAAGGCTTAAAACATCTTCAAAAGGTTCAAAAGACCTCTGCCATTGACTTCAACAGGTTTTAGCTGGAGTGTTTTGAGGTTTTTACAACTTCAGGCATACAGTAATAAATCTTGAGTTTTTTTTACTGAAACTACCCCCAAAAACTAAAATTTTGTGAATAACACAACTAGACCTTTTATAAATAATGCCCTAAACGTGAAGCTAAAATAGAATAAAACATATTTATAGTGACATTAAGGAGGGTATTTACTAGGTAAAATTGTGAAATCTCAAAAAATCCAAGTTTTTTTCACTAGAAAACTTGAATTTTTAGATGAAATTATATTATATCCTGATGCTGCAAAAAGCCCAAATCTGTCAATCCGCCATCTCAGACCTGTCGTGGTCCTGTATAAGTCAATGGGAGATTTGTTTACCTCAATTTGAAGTTTTCGTAGTCTGAGCTGGGTTGAGGCCAAAAAAGACTTTTTCAGGGTTTTCAGGCAAAAGACTCTAAAAATTCAGGCAATTTGGGTGAAAAGCCCCAAATTTTCAAGATATTTAATTTTTCGCTTGATTTTTTTGAGTTTTTCCACTCTTGATTAAATCAAGCTTTTTTATTAATATATAAGCTAAAATTGGGCATGGGAGTTTGGCTGTGCTTTTTTTTTAAATAAAATTTTAGATAAATTGGGATTTTAGTAAATAACCCCCTAAATGATAATGGGCAGATTCATCATTCCTTATTCTTTATGTACTGTACAAGAGAGAGTGGCTGTCATTTACTGAATGTCATCAATACAAAATATTACTTTTATGTCCATTCCTTTTTCTAGATCTTTCGGATTCTGCAAGGATCTGCAGTGCTACCATTTCTCTGTTCAAAAAAACTGATTCAGTGCCGACAAAATGACATATTAAAAGTTTGTTAAAACACTTCCCTAACTGTCACAAAAAATGTGTTCATACCTATGATAAAATCTGCTGGAAAACCTTCTGTCTTCCTAAGTTCAAATTTTCATAACATTTTCATTATTTGCATTACATCTTGTTATGAGAGAAGAATTTGATGTTCTCTTTTTCTTCCTCAGTATCTATGTGTAAGAATTTAGAAATCCTTTGTCATCAAAAAAATAAAAAGAGTCTTCATCAAGTAAGCCCTTGATTGTCAGACAAAGGAGGAAAAATCATTTTGGATAAAACAATAGTAGGCAAAGCTCCAGTCCCTGATGGCATGAATCCAAGGTTACACAAATAACTAGATAGATTGTCGTAGGCAGAAGAAGACAGCTAATATGCAAGGACTCTATCACCTTTGGTATAGCACTATATGAAACTGCTACTTTTTTGAGAGCATGGGACATTTATAATGACTACAAGAGACCTGTAGGTTTTTACAAGGCACTATTTTTGGGGGGTTTTAAGACAGAAGAGATTAAGGGAAAAAGGAATGATTGTCCCTACATATATTGTGCTCCAAAATGTTGTTAACAAGTAAGAAACATTTTAAAAATATAAAAATAAATTTTCCCATGCATTTATAACAGTTTTCTGCACATTATGACATCTTGCAAATGCCTGGATACTTCTTCTGTGCCCCCTACAATGTGTCCTGTCCTTCTTATTCCACTATTGGTGAGTGTTAGTCATTACAAATTTTGCTTTGATGGATGCGACCCTGTTTTGGGTACTGACTATACTTTTACACTGCAGATACAGTGATTTATCCAGACATTAAGGTGGGTATTTACTAAAATCCGAATTTATCATATATTATTTTAGAAAATCTATGACCAAACTCTGATGCAGAGTTTAGCTTATTTATTAAGAATAAAACTCGATTTTTAATCAGATCGCGTTAAGACTCGTCAAAATCTAGCAAAAACCTGAATTGCTGTAGTTTTTCTGTCTTTTTCACCAAATTGCTCAAATTTTTAGTATTTTTTCCCTGAATTGCTCGATTTTTTTGAGTTTTTGGCAAAAACTCGAAAAAAGGTTTTTCAGGCGAAAGCCAGCGCAGACAATTAAAACTTAAAATTGAGATAAGTGCCTCTCCCATTGGGGCAAATTTACTTACCTTCGAAGTTGCACCAGCATTGGCTTCGCCGCAGTTCGCCAGGCATAGATTTGCCAGGGCTGCGCAAATTCACGAAGATCTGAAGTTGCGCACATGTTACCGATCGTTTGCAAATTGTGCTAGTGATGTTACAATCATCGGTTACGCTAGCGATCAGAAATTTGCATACGGCGTGCAGTTAAAGTACAATGGCCATATATGCAGCAGAAAACACATTACACTACACAAGGCCAGGGAACCTTAATAAATTTATTCTTATGCCCTACACATGTGCCCACAGTATAGTTTAGATGCCATATGTTATCAAATGTAGGGGGGAAGGAGGGTACCCTAAAAAAAAATGTGATCTTTTTCAGCCTATCACTCTATAAAAAGTAAGATGCTAGAGTTTTTTTGGGACTTAGAAAAAATGTAAACTTTTTTTGAACCATCCCTAGCACTTCGCCTGGTCTGAGGTGGCGAAGTAAAGTCTGCCGCAAGTTAGTGAATTAGCGTTGTTACGTCCCTTCGCAACTACGCCTGGTGTAAGGGTGTGAAGTAGTGCAAGAGTAGGTCAACTTCGCTAGCGAATTTACACCAGCACCAGTTAGTAAATCGGCCTTCTACAGGTCTGAGATGGCGGATTTTCTGATAAATCTCAAAAAATCTATTTTTTATCTAAAAAGTCGAATTTTCTAGTGAAATAAACTCGATTTTTAGAGATTTTAACATTTGGATTATAATAAATAACCCCCTAATAGTGAAGGGACTTCAGGGTACTTAGTTTAAAAATGTGATGGAACTTTTAGACTAATCCATGGACTATGGCTAGAGTATAATATCTAGTCTTCCAAACCATAATCAGTGGCCGTGTATAAGGATTCTGGGTTTACACTAGGCATTTCCTTTTTTTTCCTTTCACTCTTTAAGACTGATCAAGATTATGGTTATTCACTTAGGACTTGAAACATGTTATGAGAACACAGATTTTGCAGCAGAACACTGCATGTGATGCTCTTCCCGCTACATTTGATATTTTGACTTACAATTGGTACTTATAAATTGGTTGCAGCAATATGGAAATGTGGGATAGACTTAGGGGCCGATTCACTCAGCTCGAGTGAAGGGTTCGAATGAAAAATACTTCGAATTTCGAAGTATTTTTTGGGTACTTCGACCATCGAATGGGCTACTTCGACCTTCGACTACGACCTTCGACTTCGATTCGAACGATTCGAAGTAAAAATCGTTCGACTATTTGACTATTCGATAGTCGAAGTACTTGCCCTTTAAAAAAAACTTCGACCCCCTACTTCGGCAGATAAAACCTACCGAAGTCAATGTTAGCCTATGGGGAAGGTCCCCATAGGCTTGCTAACCTTTTTTTGATCGAAGGATTTTCCTTCGATCGTTTGATTAAAATCCTTCGAATCGTTCGATTCGAAGGATTTAATCGTTCGATCGAACGAAAAATCCTTCGATCGTTCGATCGCAGGATTAGCGCTAAATCCTTCGACTTCGATATTCGAAGTCGAAGGATTTCAATTCGAGGGTCGAATTTCGAAGTATTTTTAACTTCGAAATTCGACCCTAAGTGAATCTGCCCCTTAGTATCTGAAAAGAGAAACCAGTTCAGAAATAAAACTGGAGATATATTTAATACTTTTTGTTAGGCTCTTTGCTTTAGTTGTTTGTGTTTTTAGGAACCAGTTCAGAACTAAAATCAGAAAAAGATTTTAATACTTATTGCCATGCTCTTTGCTTTAATTTGTTTTTCTCTGGGTTAGCATTAAGATAATCAGAAATATAGCAAGCTGCACTAGATGCTGTTATTATCCTTTTCATCCTTGTTAACGATCTAATTATATATAACAAAGCTTTAATCTAATCTCTTTTCACGCCATTAAATATCATGCCCATTATTATTGTGATATAACTCTTTGCAACCATTTTGCTCATTCTTTTAATCATTTTTTGTTGCCACGTTGTATTCAATCAAATCTTCTACGAAGTCAACTCCTGCGCATTTCTAAAGCTGCCAATTGTTTCATCTCTACCATGGGAATGAAGGAATGCTTCACGCTAGAACAACAGAAATTCACAGAAACTTCATAATGATATAGCAAGTTCTGTGTCCCATTTTTTTTTGCTAATCAAACAAAACACTGTTTATTATTCATACATGCAAAAGTACATTCAGATGATATTTTTATTATCTGTCTGGCTGAAAATGCAAAAACAACAGAAATATAACAGTTCGGAAAACCGAGGTAAATGCCAAAATAGTACTTCATCTCTGCAGAACAATTGCATCGGCTGAATATATATCACTAAACCAATTATTCTGAAACAGGCAGCTCAAAGTATATTCATATTTTTTTTCTTTGCAAACAATTCAGTAACAGCAAAAACAACATGAAATGGCAGAAATGCTGTTACACTGAATGCCAGATTGACCTTTCCCCACAGTTTTAAGAGATGTAATATAACATATACACTCACTGATCTGTGAACCATTACCAAGGCTGGAGACATTCCATTTTTATATTATGGAGATGCAAATCATAAAAAAATGAAATAGTGACAAATTGAATGTTTGTGTGTATTGTAATGAACCATCTGGGCAATATTTATGCAGTGCATAGGAGAAAAATGAAGTACTAAAACAGATAAAGGGAAACCTTCCCATAAAACAGAAAAGCTGGCTATACATGGGCAAATTCCTATGTCATTTAATCTGTTCCTCTGTAGTCAAGCAGTTGCATAGCACGCAAAATGGAAAAATGAATACAAGAAAAAGTTGAAGCAGCAATATCATGCTCCATACATAAATAAGTTTATTAGTCCATTAAAAAACTGACCATCTCTAGACCAACCCCATACTTGTTGCCGTCCTTAAAGGGATACTGTCATGGGAAAAAAAAATTTCAAAAATGAATAAGTTATTAGTGCTGCTCTAACAGATTTTTTTATATTCAATTTTGAAATCTGACATGGGGCTAGACATATTGTCAATTTCCCAGCTGCCCCAAGTCATCTGACTTGTGCTCTGATAAACTTCAATCACTCTTTACTGCTGTACTGCAAGTGATATCACCCCCTCCCCTTTCCCCCCCCAGCAGCCAAACAAAAGAACAATGGGAAGGTAACCAGATAACAGCTCCCTAACACAAGATAACAGCTGCCTGGTAGATCTAAGAACAACACTCAACAGTAAAAACCCATGTCCCACTGAGACACGTTCAGTTACATTGAGAAGGAAAAACAGCAGCCTGCCAGAAAGTATTTCTCTCCTAAAGTGCAGGCACAAGTCACATGACCAGGGGCAGCTGGGAAATTGACAAAATGTCTAGCCCCATGTCAGATTTCAAAATTGAATATAAAAAAATCTGTTTGCTCTTTTGAGAAATGGATTTCAGTGCAGAATTCTGCGGGAGCAGCACTATTAACTGATTAATTTTGAAAAAATTTGTTTTCCCATGACAGTATCCCTTTAATCATAGGCATACGGTGCTGTTTCTTTTATGGAGCACGGTGTGGTGGCTACCCGCAAAATGCGTAAGATGTTGGTCTAGATATGGTCTGTTTTTAATGGACTAAATAAATGTATTTTTTTTAATGTTGCTGCTGCTTCAACGTTTTCTTATATTTGTGGATCCTGAGGCTTATGAAACTTGGAAGTGTGCAGTGCAGGAGTGTCTATGGCTACCTTTTAAATTATAAACTACTATTAACTAGTGTCATAGTACATCATTCCCAAGAGCGAAATATCTAAAACCATGACCTTTTCCACATATTGGGGGCCCTGCTGGAGTTCTGACAACCACTACTACTATTGCTTCATTAAAATTTAAGAAATTATAGTCAGGTCTGTGTTTGCATTGGTAGACACCTGTCTAGGAAAAAAAGCAATACTTACAAACATGATTAATAGGGAAGAAAGAAAACACTTGGGCCACAAAGCCCACCAAAAATCGACCATGTAAAAAAAAAGGGGCAGATTCAGTTTAGTGAGAAAAAGTTCTCTCATGGTTTCACAGGAGTGCCCATACCTTACTAATGCAAGGTCTACTTTTAGTGATGACATCCTATTAGGATCTCAATCCATAAAGCATTGTTACAATTCTGTTCTGTGGAAAATATTACTTAAAGGAAAACTATACCCCCAAACAATGTAGGTCTCTATTAAAAGATACTGAGTAAAACAGCTCATGTGTAAAACCCTGCTTCATGTAAATGAACCATTATCATAATAATATACTTTTTTAGTAGTATGTGCCTTTGGGTAATCATAAATAGAAAATTGCCATTTTAAAAAATAAGGGCCGCCCCCTGAGATCGTAAGATTCACTGTGCACACATACAAACCACATATAAGGTCACATGAGCCAATTAACAGACAGAGTTCTGCCTTTTGCTTCCCCACTTCTTCCTGTTACAGTTAGTGTTGTAGTATTTCTGGTCAGGTGATCTCTGAGGCAGCACAGATAGAGTCACAAAATGGTGGTTCAAGGCAAGCGATGTAAAAGGGCAATATTTATGTAAATATATATTCCAGTTTGGTAAGATTCTTTAATATGTCATTCAATTTGATATAAACTATCTGTTGCTTAAGTATTCATTTTGGGGTATAGTCTTCCTTTAATGATTGATTTATGAGAAAATGTATAGAACATGTATATTGCCAACAACTATTTCTTATGTAACCTTAACTTAAATATCTAAATGAAAAGCGTGAAACAGGAGGGTAAACAAACTGTTTGTTGACAGTGTCTTGAGATCTACTGATCACCAGCTAAAGGTCTACTGGCAGCATCGGACTGGCCCACTGGGATCCCAGGAAGACTCCCGGTGGGCCCAGGTGTCATTGGGCCCTCTTCCTTTTAAACATTTGGCCTATTTCATGGTCATTCCCTATTCCCTATAATAGTATGTAGAGAAAAGAGACTAGGAGAATAAAGCGGTTGAGTGAGGAGAGGAGGTATAATAGTTTGGAAAGTGGGCCCACAGCCTAAGATCTTCTGGTGGGCCCCTGGCATCCCAGTTTGACACTGTCTACTGCTAGATCCATTCCCGATCTACCTTTTGGGCACCCCTGGTTTATCACATGAAAACTCATGGACAAGATTCAATCCAGGAAGAAAAATTTTTCTCCAAATTCAATTCCACTTTTTTCCCATGGATTTCAGTAGAACTTTTCATGTGATAAACCATGTGATAAGTTTTTCTGAATTGAATAGCATCTTAAATTGAAACTCGTGCATGACTTTTCAAGTGATAAACCTTTTTCTCACTGAATTGAATCAGGGCCAAAATATTCTAGAAATGAGGCAGTATTTTCATAATGATATGAAAACTTAACATGCATATTTTAGTACAGTTCTTTAATATGGTATTAGGCATCCATTAAATAGTACTAAATCAGAACTGATATAGTTGTCAGTAACACAAGCCTATGAAGATAAGACATATCGCATACCTCCAGCTCAAGTACTTTAAAGCTATGCTTCATCTAATGATTTGTAATCCTATTTATTTCTCAAAAATGCGTTGCGTCTCATTATATTGCAACACACAGGGATTTTAAACATCAGATACACAGCCAAGAGTGCATGCTGATAGTTAGCACGCTTTCTACAGCTTAAATTACTGTTGGTCCCACAGGGCTGCTCTTGAGACATCTTCACCTTAGCAGTCTAAAGAGAAAAAGTATGAAAGGCAAAATAAACCCTGAGAACATTTCATTTCCTAAGCCTGGAAATAATTGGTATCTGTTATATAAATAAAATAGAAGCCTGGAATAAGAGTCATGATATCTGTTAGATTTTTTATCTCTTTAAAAAAATGATTTGTTGCTATAGTCTGCGGATAATGATAAATCTTTGCATTGCTACATAGCTCTATTAGTTATGTAATTTTGGAAGTGTATTTTTTCCAGCTGTTAAGTTTATTAAGAAATAAGCAGGCAATGAACAACACTTATAGAAGTATGTGATTTTTCTGAAATAAAAATCATGGGGACTGGTTTAACAGGCAATTCCCTAATCACAGGTCATTTTGCTACTAACAATTTATAGCATAGATAATTATTGTTTTTAAAAATCGTGGAATGAACCCAAAGAAGAGCACTACATCAAATTGAACATCATTTGCCATTCAGTAGAGTTAGAGTAAGTTCAGAACTTTAACACCCATGGGCAAGAACTAAATTTGACTTCTCAAAGCAGTTTATTCATTTTTGAAGAGCTGATACATTGGTATGCTTTAAAAATGTTTTAGTTTGATAACTTCTTTCCTTACAGTTAGTTCTGACTATCCATGGGCAGAGCTGGGGTATGAACATAAACTGGTAAGTCAGGGGACATGGCAAGGGCACATCATGGAATTCACTGCCAGTATTATATTCTGGACTGTATTAGTACAGAAGAGGTTCACAGCAGCTGGTAGTAGAACAACTTTTACTCAGGATAAAACATGGCAGAACTGCCAACAAGTTTGGAGGAAGGAACAGATAGAGAGGCAGATGCTAGGGAAACAATTAACAACTATGTTTAACATGTAACAGTGCCATCTACTGATCTTACATTCACAGTCAATACAAAACAGCCAGGATATTAACCTCTGTATAAAGCATGGTTCTGTATTATATATCTTGCCGTGTTTTTAAATCTGTGCAAGGTGCCAATTTATCCATTTGAATTCCTAACACTAGTTTCAAAGCCAGAAGCCAGCGCAGACTACAAAATGGAGCTAGTCATGTAGGATGTGGATTTTATATAAAACTGGCTTTATTGGGAATGTCTGTATATACAGACTCACATATCGCGTATAAGTCTATTTTGTGCATCTGTTAAAAAACTAGTATTGCCTTTGTTCAGTACAACTGCAGATCATTTTGACTTGCTCCACATTTAGGCAGGGTTGAGAGGAGAAGAGAAAGCTCTAAAAATATTAAGTTATTCTCATCAATATGTCAACAGGGAAACAAAAACTATTTCTTTCATTAACTATGTTATCACTTTCACAACCTTCCCCTAACCGAAGTGCATGGAGATGAAGTAAAGACAACATTCCCAGAATTCCCTTTTCTGAAGCTCATTATGGAAGAAACATGTGCCAGGCACTTAGAAATAATACAAAACTAAGGGGCATGTTGATTAACATTGGAGATAAATATATCTTTCAATAGCAACTAATGAGATCTTTGCTTTTGTTTTCGAATTTGTAGGTGACTGTTTAAATCTAATTTTGATTGGTTACCATGGGCAACATCTCCAGATATCTCTGGATATATTTATCTCCAATGATAGTAAACATGCCCCTAAGCTTTAGAAAAGTCCCAAACAAATACACGAATAATATGAAATACAGACAATTTTCAAAGACATTAAATATATGATACAAGTTTACAGGCAGTAGCTACACCTGCTTCAAAAATCTACCTCCAGTAAAAGAGAAACCTTCTTGTTGCTCATAGTAAAACTTTCCAGCTGACATCCAGTCCACTTGTTTTAAGCCTCAAGATAGCCAGAAATACTCTACAAGTTGTAGGGTAGCCTGAGCCAGAGAACAATAGGTGGTAACAGTTTCTGTTGAGTCGTTCTTAAAAATCAAACGTTCACCATTTTGTCATGGTAATTTTAGTTGAAAGATAGAATTGAAAGCTTTGTCACTTGCATTACCCCCTGTTCATCTTTTTTGCTTCTTCATAGACTGTAATAGAACAACGTCATAGACTATGTTTTGAGTTACAGGCAGTGATTTTTTTAATTAAGCATGCTCTAAAAAACATAAAAAGAAAAAACAAGCAAAACAATATTTTTTTTTCAATTCTATATTGAACAGGCATTAAAAGTCAAGAAATGTTCACAGCAACGCAAAATTAAATTATCCAGCATTTGGGAAACGATTACATTACAAAAGAGACTTTTTATTAGGTAAGATTCAATTATATGCGCAGCTGCAGCTGTTACAAGTTTGTTAGGGTACGATTGCAATGTACAGTAGCTTGCTGAAAACTGAAACACAATTACATATTAAATAGCCCTGACTATGTCAACGGTAGCCAATCTATGTCAACGGTGTTAAAAGTTGGGTGAGATGTGTCAGGATTTACTTGCAACCTGTTGGACGTGACATGCAACTACAGAAGGGAAATACAATTGCATACACAAGGAAGTACTGAAGGTGTTGTGCTATTATAAAGGGGGGAAAGGGGGAGAGGAAAAAGACAATAAATGGAGAAAGAGGATGAATATAATTGGGATAGGTTCTGGAGAATGAAATAGTAGATACAGTAGGTTAGGAAGGCAGACAATAAAGAGTAGAAAAGAAGAGCACCTGAGAGGGAAATTGGAGAATGGCAACAGAGAAACTGGATTGAGTTAAACCTTTAAAGGGGTGGATCACCTTTAAGTTAACCTGCGCAACGATGCTTGCAAACATTATAATATTCGTCAGCGACTCATTTTACATAGCGAGCAGTGCTAAACATTCACAAAGATGCCATTTTAAATGCCTGTGACTTTTAATTACATTCCCTCCTTAGTATATTATAGAATGGCTAACTCTAAGCAACTTTTCTATTGGTCTTCATTATTTTTATTTTTTTTATATAGTTTCTTAGAGTATTTGCAATCTTCTTCTGACTCTTTCCGGCTAGCAAATGGGGGTCACTGACCCCATCTAAAAAACAATTGCTCTGTACATACAGTAATTATTGTTATTATTATTTTTTTTTATGTTTATAATCAGGCCCTCTCCTATTCATATTCCAATCTCTTATCCAGTCTTATTGCTAGTGTAATTTGGACCCTAGCAACCAGATTGTTGAAACTGCAAACTGGAGAACCGCTGAATAAAAAACTAAACTCAAAAACTACAAATAATAAAAACCTATTGCAAATTGTCTCAGAATTTAACTCTTTAAATTATTCTAAAAAAAGTAGCTCAAAGGTGAACAACCCCTTTAACCTGGAACAACGTTAGTTAAGTGGGATATTGGAATCCATGCTAGAAGACATACATGCAGGAGTAAGAAAATGATGGTGAAGAGCGGAGTTGAGGAAAGAGATGCCAAAGTTGAAAGTGATGTAGCAGCAATGAAACCAGGATAGAAAGTGGTGATGGAAGAAAGTGTTGGGAGCGAAGTACACTGTTAGAGAGGAAAAGCATCCAAGCTAAAAAGTGAAAGAGATGCAAGCAGAAAGTCACTGTGGTAAGTAAAGGAGAGTGAGAACATGACAAAGGTGGAATTGTATGGGTTTGTGTAGGAGAAAGGGCTTGCAGAAAAGGGGAGAGAAAGAGAAAAGGCACAGTAACAAGTAGGAGGAAAAGGTTATAAGTTAATCAGTAATAATAAAATTGGCTAAATTAAGGAAATGTCACAAGAACTGTCTCCCAAACTTAACATACAAATAACCAGTTGCAATTATGTATCATCATGTGTAGCAGAGTCTGGAGGAGGGAAACTGTACGTGGAAAGATCACTGGCACACAGGAGTTTGTTCAGCAGGGCTTGACAAAGGGGCGTGCCCCGAAACATTGCACTGCATTATTAAAATTGCAAGGGCTTGCCCTGCTGAACAAACTCCTGTGTGCCGGTGATCTTTCCACATACCTTGGCTGGGTGGTTGCCGATTCCCCTACCGCCGAGCACCAGGAAGCTCTGCTCAGGTTTGTGATGTGTTCGGTTTCTCCAAATTGGCTAGGAGGGAAACTGTGCCCGTGTATGGCCCAACAAATACAGAAGCCATCAGTATGTTCTGATAAAATGTGAAATATCTGAGTGCTTAGAATCCAGGTAAGTGGAGAACCACCCTAATAAATCAATCGCCAAACTACTGTACATCTAAACACATAACGCGAATGGGCAAAGTGCAGCCCTCCAAATGTTACTGAGGTATAGCTCCTGACAGCCAAGCTAATAACCAATGGCAACTTGTTTGTTTCTATCTTGTGTGTCGGTCATTTTACAGAGCACACAGAGCTACTGCTTTGTGAAGAAACTCATTTTATGAGCTTAGTGTATGGAGTGCTAATTGCTTCACTTTTACTTCAAGCAATTAACTAACAAATGCTCCATTAATGAAGACTTGCTTCTGAAAGGCTATTGTTCAGTTCTTCATTAAATTAAAGCTCAGAGGCAAAAGAGTACTAAATACCCAGCTGAACTGGTAAGATGGCGTGGGGTTTGTGAATGGATGCATTTATACAATATTCATATTTTTCTAGCTTTATAAGGATAGATTTTCAACAATTTTAATAAAGATAAATACACATTTTCAGATATGTTTAATTCAAAGGTTGTTTCAATTCCACACCAGCTGTTTTTCTGCAGCCTACATTTGCACAAACCACAGCTGGTAGTGCTGTTCTTTTTGCAGCATATAAAAAATATTTGCCTAATTTCTAAACGGGTCAGTAGTGGTACTGCAGGTCATACTGTATATTTTATCTTGCATTCCAATAAACTGAATCAGGCATCTCTCTGAAAATGTGGACCCTTTGTTTAATGAGCTGTAACATCGCTGTTACACATCTTAATTGAAGTATTTACTATATTGATTCATAAAAAATTGACCATGACCGTTCAACCATGCCTCTGTCTTTTCGCAACAAGGAAAACTATGATGTCAATATTGATTATTTTACAAATAGCATATTGCACTTCCAAAAAAAAGGGGATACATAAAGGGGCAATTACTTATGCCCCCTTTGTGCTCATTTTCAAAGCACTTGCAACAGGGGCCTATCTGCCCTCTGCACATCACACTTACAAATCCATTGCAGAGGCCATTGAGAGCAGGCACAACACAGTTACGGGCTCTGTAATGCAATGTAACAGGATGTCTAAATGCCTTTCCGAATACAGTGCTGAAAGTACTGGGGGGAGGTTACCATTGGGGCTGCCGGGGGATCCTTGCTGCTGCGGCGGGGCATGACCGGTTTGCGGCTGGGAGGGTTCTGTGGCAAAATACTGGAACCAATGACTGAAGGGTCAGAATAAAGCGGCGGGCGCCTACCTCACTCCAGCCACCGCCGTTGCAAGAAACTGCAAGTGAACTGGGCAGAGCTCCCGGGCCTGGCCACCAATAGCATACAGCAATTCTGAAGAGTGCAGGGCAGGGTGCAAATGTATAAAAAAAAAAAAACCATGGTGCTCTTCACCCTGCCCTGCACTCTTGCCACAGGTACTTTTAGCAGGTAACGCCATAGCTTTGCAAAAATGCTTTCACTTTGACCATCACATTTTGATATATTTACCAGTGAGGATAAAGAGAGTATTTTGCAGATACAAAACACTACAAACTTGTATGTCTGAGTCAGCTGGATTCCTTAATCAAAGAACAATATCAGGTGCACGTACCATCAGTGGTCCATCATCCACCATCGATCCAAGAAATGAATTTTCGCACAGCACCCGTCAAGTTAAAATGCCTTTATTAGTACATTTTCAAAGGCCTATTGGCCTTTTTTCGAGCTTGAAAAAAGGCCAATAGGCCTGAAACGTCGCAGACCAGGCTGTTTGCCATGAAAATGTACTAATAAAGGCATTTTAACTTGACGGGTGCTGTGCGAAAATTCATTTCTTTGATACAAAACACTATACCAATATGTTTGACCATAATTAACTAAACACACTATTAGCAATATGGAAGCTTTCAATGTTCCATCGGTACGTTATAGTGAACTTGTAGACAAGCCCTTAAAACTCATTTATAAGGTTTAATTTACAAACACAGACGCGGTTCCCAATAGCAAAGAGTACAGCATTTGTTTTCATTTTCCAATCTGAAGTCTGTTCAATAATAATTGATGATTGACAGTATTCTTGGCTGTGGTCTAGTTTCAGGATGATATTGGTTTGCTGAAACTGCTTTTTCAACTGCTATTCAAGTCGTTCAAACCCAAAACTCAAATTATAGTTCTGAATTATCTTCTGTCTGTGCTTTACAATAATTAATCAGCCTAATGTTTACCAGGTTAAATGATTTTGTGCAGCCCACTTACCTCCACGTACAGGATGGGGAAAATACCAATCTTGTCTCCTAACATTCCTTCAGCCCAGTTGTCATCGACACGTCTTATCACAGTCAAAATTTCATCCTACAAGAAAATGGCCACTTTATATTGAGTAGGTATCATAAACAGGCTAGTAGAAATATTAGTATTAAAGTCATAAACACAAAGAATATAGAATTTGAGCAACAAGAATGACAGAACTGCTGCAATTTGCTGTTAGGGACCTTTTCATTAATAAACAATATTAAAATGAGTATAATACCTTGTGGTATATAGTTACTTTAAGTAAATCACAAAACCAGGGATAAATTACCATCCTATGCTTTGGTCAGTTCACTATCCATGTACATGATGGTTTCATACTAATGTTTTCAGTTGGGGAATGGGTATGATTTGCCAGAAGCTTCCATGATACCTTCTTCCTCTGTAAGGAAACTAAATATGCTACAGCACCACTGTATACTATGATAATAAGAAAATACCATTCATCCATCAATTTAGCCAATGAGGTTACAAGCTAAAGTGCCAATGCAGTTTCAAAAGGCAATACCCGTTTTTGAGTAATACTAATATACACTAAAGAGAATTTTTGCATACTACTTTATGAGGGTATTAGTTTGTGCATATTTATTTATATTTACGGTGCATGCTCTACTTAAGAGTTCAAAGCTTATTTTGTTTATTTTAAATTGGCCCAAATATTATTTTGGATTATTATTTGATAATATGCAAAATGAAAAATACAGAGAGGATTTGCCATAAAATGGTAGGAACTGAAGTATTGCCTGTTTGCGTGTTGTCAGTCTACACTATACATGTCTGCAGCCTGTCATTAAAGGGCTGAACAGGAGGGTGCAACCACAAACCGGCGGTTTTGCTCAGTAGCAGTTACACTGATAATCCCTTTCTGTTGTCCCTTGTCGATGAGTCTTCAGAAGAAAATCTACCAGAGATAGCTGTTGTTTGAGGATATATTTTGTATAGCCAGAGGGCATAATGATAATAAGCGAAGTATAACATTGTTCTCATAGGCACTCTACTTGCATTGCTGAAACAGGCTTGGATTCTAAAGTATTTATATGGATTTCTGGCATATTTTTGTAACACATGCCAGTATCAATGTCAAAGGGTCTCTTGGGGAAGACAAAGCTACTTTAACTCTTCCCCTGTGAGCTTGAAGATTAGCAGTCATTAGTGTACCAGCCCAAGCTTGCTATTGCTCAGTGGAACTGAGGTATGGCATTTGCTGTCACAGTAGAAAGGTCTGTTTTCATCACTACAAGCTCCAGTTAGAAGGTGTTAGAGACACACCATGTATTAAATAACTAGGTGATAGCATCCAAATTGTCTCAACTGTGGTATAATCATAAACAGAGCAAGGCTGCCAACTGCACAAAGACTGCACGCTATAAACGACACAGCAAGAGTTGCTTCCAAAATTTCAGTATTCGTTCGGTTTTCCGTATATCTTCCCCCTCTGTGGGAGTTTACTAGTCTCCCAGCAAGTGACCTAGTTTAAAAGTAATGAAGTCTAGATTCCTCTCATTTTTCCATTGGCCTACAAGTATAACTATAATATAAATACTGCTATCTAAATGGCAAAATTGAAAGACTACAGTCTGCAGCAGTAGAATAATAGTAAAATTAACTGCTATGCCAAGTGCCTGACGACCTCAAAGGTATGAATATTGAATTACATATTACTTGTGTATAGAAACATCAAACTAGCAAAGGAAATCCATTTGTTCGACAAGTAACATTATGATGAAGAGTTTGTTGTGCAAGTGTAAGCTATTTAATGTCTGTGAGAAGAGCCTGCTGATTCACTGCACATGTTCTGTGCTTCTGTCACTTACTGAGCTTAGGGACCCACTCACAATATACAGTACAAATAGAAAATAAATGTCACAATATAAGGCTGGTTAGTAATTAATACAGATAATTACTACACAGCAGCACAGAAATCAATGCAAATAGCACCAGAATCTAATAATCAGCCTTTTAGCATCAGCTTATATGACAGGCCAACCTAATTTTCTGCTTGATAAATTGCGACGACCCCTAAGCTTAGCTTCTCAACAGCTGCTCAGAGCCCACTGAGCATGTGAGTGTCACAGACACTTTCCAAGATGGTGACCCCCCTGTGACGGGTTTGAAGTCCTGGATCATTGCTGCTATTGAGAAGCTGAAACGTTAGGTTGGTGCAATAAGTTCAATATATAAAATATGGCATTTTTTGCCATTATTAGGATTTAGTTTTCCTTTAAACATGCAGTATGAAAAACATTTAGTGCAGCCCTGCAAGATAGAGAGTATTTTCTATAGAAAGTAGGGTTGGAGCACATTCAGATCCTGAATACTTTTTCCGTCAGAGTACATTTTCAGCATAGTTCTACTTAACTTGTTTTAGCCTAAGTATACAGTATGAAGAAGTCTACTTTGTCAATGAAAATGACCTTATGAAATACATAATTTCCTACAGGAAGGGGCAAATTTACTAAGGTTTGAGTGAATTTTCGAAGTACAAAGTACAAAGTTAGAATTTCGAATTAATTTTTTGGATACTTAGACCATCGAATAGGATTCTACGACTTTGAATTTACTTCGACTTCGATTCGAAGTAAAAAATTGTTTGAATATTCGACCATTTGATAGTACTGTCTCTTTAAAAAAACTTCAATACTTCGCCAAATTAAACCTGCCGAAGTGCTATGTTAGCCTATGGGGACCCTCTACAACATTTTTCTAAGTCTTTACACATCGGATAAAAACCCTTCAATCGTACGCTAAAATTGTTCGATCGAACAATTTTTATTCGACCGCAGGATTGCCAAATTTGCTGAAAAAACTTCGAATTCGATATTTGAATTCAAAGTTTTTTAATTCGATGGTCGAATTTCGAAGTTTTTTGTACTTCGAAATTCGACCCTTGATAAATCTGCCCCGAAGTGTTGAATTGAAAATTCGAATTTTCTATTTTTTTATGATCAAAACTGTCAAATTCGACTAGGGAGTTATTCAAATTAAATTCAAGTTTTTCAAAAGAAATTTGAATTAAATTTTCGAGATTTATCATACTCCCTTTAAGAACTTAAATTTGACTATTCGCTGAATTGCTGTTTAAGTCAATGGGAGAAGTCCAGGGATCAAAGTTGTTTGCAACCTTCCTGACATTCAAGTTTTTTTTAGAGAAAAAACTCAAATTGAGTTTTAAAATTAGAAAAAAATTGAAAAAAGAGGTCTCTGATGAAGCGCAGTGACACGAAACGCGTCAGACCTCATGGCGCTTTGTTTTTTGGTGCTCCAAGATGTGTGAAATCTGTTTTAACGCTGCATTGAAAACTAGCGATTCTGTTTTAAGAGAGCTCTGGAGTGCGCCGCCTAACCAATAGACTGCAAGCTGACTTGTAAAGGTTTCCCAAGTTTGCACCCGTGTTACTGCCGCGCTATCCATGTCCTCAGTGTCCTCTCTGTTGTGGGGGAATATAAACTGTAGCACAATGGGGGGGGGGTTCCTTGCACTGCCGCTTTCTCTTGTCCCACTTGGGTGGTGCGGGGCTTGGGGTGACAGAAAAGGGGGGCAGGCTGGAGCACCTAGAAAAGTGGCACGCCGGCAGCTGTGTGTAAATGAGCACTAAAGGGGGGAAGCACTGACCCTATGCACCTAGGTTCCCCTGTCACACACCTGCACAGTGTGCCTGCTCACACTACTGTACATAGAAGGCTGGCTCTCTCACTTGCACAGGCGGTCCAAAGCCCAGTCCATAGCAGCAGCAGCGCCCTCATTTACACCAGAGCCCTTGGGGGTGAGATAGTGAAGGAGAGGGAGGAAACCAACAGAAAACGCTAGCGTGGTGCGTATGGTGCAGCACTGGCCTGACCCTTGCTGTATGTTTGTATGTATGTGTATGTAATGTATATATGTGTATGTAATGTATACCCTTACAACAGCAAGTGTGGGCAGCACAGAGCTGTGACTGCAACCTCTTCAGATCAGTAAGTAAGAGGCCCGTTCTTCCCTAGCAGAGCGCACGCAGGAGCGTGTGTTCTGCAGAAGATGTCCTAAAATGCATTTCTCACCCCTAGGCTTATACTCGAGTCAATAAGTTTTACAAGTTATTGTAGGTAAAATTAGGTACCTTGGCTTATACTCAAGTATATACGGTATCCCATAGGGTAGCATTATATAGATAAAGGATAATAATAACACAACATGAGGGGGTCATTTATCAACAATGGCCAAAATTGCAAGTGGGTAGTTACCCATGGCAACCAATCAAATTGTTGCATTCATTGTTCTACCTGCAGCTGCCTGAAAAAAAGCAACGCACTGATTGGTTGCTATGGGTACGGGCAAATTTGCTCAGTGTTGATACATACGCCCCAGCGTGTGTTGAGCAGGCTTAAGCTATGACTTAGTGGTCCAGTGATGGTGTGTAGTAACTTGTCAATGTAGACTATTGACTTATGGACTTAAATTTCAACTTCAAAGCAAAGATAAATAAAGAGATAGCTAGGGGAGACATGCATATCATTTCTTTTTATCATTAATACACTCAACAAATGCTTGTCCATTATTAAAATATGGGGGTTTTTTTTACCTTCGTAAATGTTAAGCAATCCTTATCTTGATTTTTATCCTTGATTTCAAAGTCATAAAGTGCTTTTCCTTGTGGTGGCGGTTGAGTCAGTGGTTTTATGCACTGGATGTAGCTTGCTGGAAAGAAGCCTCGATTTCCATTCAGCTCTCCATGATACCAGTTCTCATCCACTTTTCTTCGTAAAATTATTACATCACCCTTATTAAATTTTAGATCTCCTGGTTCCTTGCCTTCATAGGCATACAGTGCTCTTCCACAGGGCAACTGTGAGATATTCTAGGGGCAAAACATAAAAATAAGCAAAATCAATTGACAGAAATCATTAGGAAGTATATTTTTAAAAGTGGGGCACATAAGGCGGTTTACAATAAATACTTGGTTTGTTATTTACAGCTATGGTCAGTTATATTCAGACCACTGACATTATTTGCATACGCATAATCTGTGTACATTTCGGTACAACATTTCGGTACATAATCATGGTTAATAGCTCTGAATAAACATAACTCTAAATTATGAACACTCTTTGAAACAGAACTCAATACACAGCAGAAGAGACCTATACTATTTCTTTATTTTCTAAATTGTCAAGATATATCCGACAACAATTTTTACAAGAATTACAATAGAAAAGACATAGGGGCAGATTTACTAAAGGGCGAATTGTCACCAGCGACTTTGCATCACTTCACCAGTTGTGTCCTGGGCGCCGAATACTGGCGACTTTTCACTAGAGATTCTTCAGTGCAAGCATTTCATAGAGAAGATTCGCTAGTGTTCGTTTGTGCCTACCGAAAAGTCGTTAGTTATCCTATTCTTAGGTCAATTTGAATAGGGCGGGTACAAAGTTGTATGGATGTCTTTATTAGAGATGTTGGTGCAAATGCTTGAAGTGGCCACTTTTTATTACAACCGTACAAGAAACCTGACTTAATTCAAGAGAGATCATATAATGCCCTAGACAGGAGTCCACTGTAAAATTAATGGTCCATGGCCCTCAAATGTCTGGGGAAACATGTTAACCCAAAAAAGTTCAAGTTAGGACTTTTTCAGGCAATCCCGCTTAAAAAAAAGGAAAAGTCGCCAGCGTTTTTTCAACTTTAATGCATTTTCGGCAGACATGATATGATGTAAGTGACATAAGATTGAGAAAGATCTAGCTTCATTTTAGCAGTTCGTCTGGTTTGAGGTGGCAAAGTCAACTCTAGCAAAAGAGGCAACGTTCAGTAAAATTGGCACTTTAGTGAATTTGCAAAAGAGAGCAAATGAACACTAGCGATGGTCTCTTTCGCTAGCGAATTGTTGTCTACGTCTGTTAGTGATTTGCCGATGTCCCTGCAGATGTGATTTCTGGTGAAAAGTCGCTAGCGTTAGCTACTTCACCCGTTACTAAATCTGTCCCATAGTCCTGGTCAATAACTATATAGCAGAATTATCTGTAAAATGTAGCACTCTGCATTAGTAGTGACATCAATGCAGATATATTATCTCCATTATGATGAGCACTGGGTGTATTTTGGGAGCCCTGGGAGTGTTTTGTATTGGTATTGTCCTGCTTTAAATAAAAGGCAGTGATCTAAACAACAAATGCTGCATTGAAGGAAATGAAAATACTATTATGGGATCTTAATTAAAGTTTACTCACCAGCCACTGTATTGTGACAAATACTCCGAAAATATTGAGCTTGGAATATTCACAACATGATTTTATAAATAAATATGTAGCTCTGTGACCCATAAATGTCTTCTAAAGAAATGGAAGAGTATAATGCCTAGAGTTATTTTGTTCCTTTTAGTAAAATAATAGTTCACTTCTAATAACATAAAGCCAGGATTATATTAAAAAAAACAAATGTGATAAATAATGTGCGTTCAAATGTTAGCCAGCCACTAGGAATTTATCAAAACCTCCCAGGAGCACAACTTAAACAAAACAATTTACACAGCATTTGCTAAAACAAATTGTACTGCTTTTAATTAAATCTACTGCAGCCAGGAGACTTTGGGCTATGGCCCATTTGATTTATATCTTGATGTTTACGGTTGCTATTATAAACAAGACAAGCGCTACTTTTTAATGGCATTTCTGTTACTAGATTGGCTGCCACTTTAACATAGTATATTATTAGTCTAAATGATTTAGTCAACTCATGCTTTATTCATATTGTTTGCACATATTCTCTCAAGTCTGTGATATCAGCAGAAAGTAACTGCAGTAATCAACCTTTCCACAGCATTTCTGTAAATAACCAGTAATTTGGATGAAAATAGGAAGTTAAGGCTGCAAAGTTATTTATTGCAATATACTTTCAGCACACTTTGTGCATACTGTCACATACCCTTGTGTTGATGACTTTTGAGCCATATTCTTACTGTAGTTAGAAGCAAAAATCTGAGCATAATGTATGTTGCTCTCTAGTTGTCCCAGAGGTTGATGGGAGTTTGTTTTAGTAGCTATACAGTACTTTGAAAATAAAATACAAAATCTCAGGTTTTCAATATGCCATTCGCCTCTATCTAAGTCATTTCCATGAAGACAGACAACTTATTTAAACACTTTTTCAATTGTATTCCATTGGCTTAGCTAGTCTCAAGGACTTCAGCTAGTCCATGAGAAGCTGAGGAACATGATCGTTGAATTTATATTATGAATTTGTATGTTTGATGGATCTCCTTTTTTCTTATTAGATTATTTTATTATGTATGTTAAAATAAGAAGAACTAAAAGAAAGGACAGTAGGTTGAGCACAGAATGACCATGAGACAAGTGTGTAGACCCCTGACCAGTATAGAATACAGCATACAATACACTACATAGCTTTGTGGAGCCATGCTGCAGTGGGTTTCTTGTATGAGTAAATATTTGATTTAGTATTAAAATGGCAATAATGTTAGCAGCAGCAAAATAGATAATGAAATTAAAGATCAAGTCAAAGATTTCCCAAAGGGCATTTCAGTAAAATTTGAAAACAATCTGTTTAGTCTGATTTTGCACATAAGCCTGGAGCCTCCATTCCATAAGGCTCTTTATTAATCCAGCCTCCAAAATAATCCACTTGGTGCAATCACTGAATCAAAACAGTTCTGGCTGCTATTAACATAGTAAATAGCCACTAACATATATTATTTTGTGACTAGATTTCTTTGTTCATCTCTTTTCCAGGCCTCACATGTATTTGCTCTGTTTAGTATCAGTATAAATATCAATGCTGTACTTCGCTGAATGAATATACACACAGAGCTAAAAGCAGCCCTCCCTGCGCTGGCACAAATGGGCTAACCGCACAAGAGTTTCTCAGAATGATTATACATTAAACACAAATCAATTGCTCTCAATTTGATATAGTTTATTATTAGATCAAGTTTTGATTATATGAAATACCATCACAGAGATTTCTAACTAAATTCCCCGTTTCTACAACGTGTTGGTGTCCAAAGATAAATATGGGAACTCTCTTAACACCAGCATGAGACATAACTGAATTCTTTTTTCAGATGGAAACAAAAACTATTCTTAAGCACCTTAATCCTGAGATGATTCTAATAAAGGATAGAAAGAATTTCTTTAGACTGCACAGGTTCCGGCAGGCTTGTTAAATCTATTTATTTATCCACAAAGTGCCAAGCAAATCCCATTGTTCTGAAAAGAAGATTTACAATACCACAGGGTCTGCTACAAACATGGTTCTTAGTAATCGTGCGCATTGATTTTTTACTCATATCCTCCAGGTTAAAAACTGTTCTGCCACCCATGTTAATACTCCTATAAGGTCAGCCGCACAAGCTCCGATACACATTGATGTTTAAGAGATTATTAATGTAAGATAGAAGAAAGTGAGGATAAGAGTGCATGGGGATATGCAGAAAGCAACTATTTGATATTGATTGAAAGGGGAAGTTGGACACGGTTGACAATTAATAACATTCAGGCAAATCAATAATGGTCTTACTGTGTTTTCACCAGCAGGGTTAACTACAGTGGTGTGCAAAACTATTTGCCCCCTTCCTGATTTCTTATTCTTTTGCATGTTTGTCACACAAAATGTTTCTGATCATCAAACACATTTAACTATTAGTCAAAGATAACACAAGTAAACACAAAATGCAGTTTTTAAATGAGGGTTTTTATTATTTAGGGAGAAAAGAAATCCAAATCTACATTTTCATGTGTGAAAAAGTAATTGCCCCCTGAACCTAATAACTGGTTGGGCCACCCTTAGCAGCAATAACTGCAATCAAGCGTTTGCGATAACTTGCAACGAGTCTTTTACAGCGCTCTGGAGGAATTTTGGCCCACTCACCTTTGCAGAATTGTTGTAATTCAGCTTTATTTGAGGGTTTTCTAGCATGAACCGCCTTTTAAGGTCATGCCACAACATCTCAGTAGGATTCAGGTCAGGACTTTGACTAGGCCTGGGGTCTTTTGTGGCCTCTCGGATGAGTTGTCTCTGCGCTCTTAGGGTAATTTTGGTCGGCCGGCCACTCCTGGGAAGGTTCACCACTGTTCCATGTTTTTGCCATTTGTGGATAATGGCTCTCACTGTGGTTCGCTGGAGTCCCAAAGCTTTAGAAATGGCTTTATAACCTTTGAAATTGAACTCAGGTCTGATAAACCACAGTTAAGTTATTTTTTAACAAGGGGGGCAATCATTTTTTCACACAGGCCCATATAGATTTGGAGTTTTTTTCTCCCTTTATAACGTAAACCTTCATTTAAAAACTGCATTTTGTGTTCAATTATGTTATCTTTGACTAATAGTTAACGGTTTTTGATGAGCAGAAACATTTAAGTGTGACAAACATGCAAAAGAATAAGAAATCAGGAAGGGGGCAAATAGTTTTGCACACCACTGTAGATCGGGACTGGCAACACATTTTAAATAATCGGTTGCTTGAGGTACAGGCTTTAACGAGTATATATATATATGAGTGTGAGAAAGGTAAAGTAATAGAAAACTGGAAATTAAGTAGATAACATAATGACACAAATACAAAACCCTTTACCTTTGATATGAACAGTACTGAACGGATACTGAATGTATACTAACACTGGGTCAAAATACAGATATCCAAAGCTTCTCTGATAATACACAAACATACAGTATATCCTCAAGTGAATGCCAAACCTCAAGAGGCCACATGAAGGACAACATTTAATGGCACAGTTGAGTAATCATTAGCTATGCATATAAATATTGGTAGCGGTAGCTCCAGGGTTGCAACTTGTGTCTAAAGAATTGATTGCTGGTGGAATTTTAGTGCCAAATGTAGGAAATTATGACGTTCTGACAGCAAGATTTTCTGATCCACAGCAAAGCACAATTTTCATATCCATAATTATGCTGGAAATCAGGGAAAAAAATGATGGCAAAGAAAAATGGCATCTTGAGCCTGATATTGTACCTTGCACTTTTGTGATGTCATCCAAATCCTACAAATCGTTTAACAATTAAATAAACCCAAAAAGATGGTTTTACCTCCAATAAGTATTAATTATATCTTGTACTGTATATTGTCCTATTATTCCAGAAAAAAGGGAAATTATTTTAAAAAATGTGAATTATTTAGATTAAAATGGAGTCTATGGGAGATGGTCTTTCCACAATTTTAACTTTATGGATAATGGGTTTCTGGATAAGGGATCTCATTCCTGTATTACTTAATAAATTAACAGTGTGCACTATCTACATTTAGTTTAAATACTGGAATGTTTTAATGATAACTGATGAATGTGCATGAGCTCACAAATGAACTGAATCATGAAAGGGGAAGTTCACCTTTAAATTAACTTTTAATATGCTATAGAGTAGCCTATTCTTAGTAACTTTTCAGCTGGTCTTCATTTACAGTTTAAGTTGTTTGTTTCCTTTGTCCTTTTCTAGCTTGCAATCAGTGTCTTACTGGGATACCAGGGGCCCACCCAAAAACCTTAGACCAGGGGCCCACCAAGAAAATTTAGACCAGGGGCCCACGATCAGTACTATTATTCTTCCTCTCCTAGCTCAACCTCTATTTATAGTTTTACATACTATAATCTATTATTCCATCTATTTAGCCTCTTAGTTCTCATAGAAATAGGGAATGGCCTTGAAATAGTTTAGCAGCACAAGGGCCCACTGACACCTTGGTCCACTGGGAGTTTTCCTGGTATCCCCGTGGGCCAGTCCGACACTGCTTGCAATTCAAAATGCTGCCTGGTTTGGGTCACCATCAGGAAAATTCTCTTAGTGTTTCCCTTTTTCTAGATATATGTTTACACATATTAAATGCAGCATGTGGCCAATTGGGATAGGTGCCTGGCTTGTCCACCCTGATTTAGTACTGTGGTTCCAGCTGATAAATAAGATAAGATACATTTATCTAAATGCATTTTTTATAAAGTTGTGTGCTGTAGTAGTAATTAAGTGTTTTCCCTTTATTTTGTGCATTGTAAGGTTGATAATGACTGATAAAGCCAGGGACATAAATTGTGGTCAGGGATACAACAATAATCCTGTGGGGTGACTGGCTACATATAACTAATGTGACCCACATGCATGGATGCCCATATTTCACTGAGTACTAGTTGAATCAGGTCATTTTGGTCAATCGAGTTTGGTGCGATCCTACTAGGAATGAAGTGGCCAAATCAGTTTGGTTGAACATCTATTGAACTGCATGTAGTTAGCATAAAGTGCATTTACACACTGGGCATCTTTATTGCTTCTGTTCTCAGGGCACTATTGTGATCAGTGAAATGGAACGGAATTGCTTATAGCACAGCTTCACTCCCCCCATCATATTTTTGTCTTTGCAAAAACCAGAATGTATAGCTTAATCTTCAAGAGATCTATTAAGCAAAGAAAAGTGGCCCTTTAATAGTTGAGGCTGCTACTCCAAAAAGATGAGAGCCTGGGGATCGGTATGGTTTAATGACACTGCAGGAAAACAAATTACAAGCTTTATCAACTTCCAGAAAACTGAATAATAGTACACACTGAAACTGCTGATAATGCAACCAGGTATGTGCAATTTCACAGTTCATATAGTCCGTCCTAGTATTCCTCTCGCTCATTTCTGTTTTATCTTCTATCAAGTCACTTGTGAATAAGGAAAGCCTATTCCCCTCTCCCTAATGTGCTGCAAATTGAATCTGATCTGGCCTTGATCATGATGAATGATTGCCACTGTTTATCTTGAAGGATGAATCTCACATGTTCATTTTATTTGACTCAGACTTCAGCCACTGTAGTCCTCATCAACATAGTTTTATCTCTATAATGCACCTGGCCTCGGCATTTTATATTTAGTGACTGCTTTAAATGCGATGTATGAAAACAACATTCAACTCATTCTGAGACAGACCAGTAGTGAAGAGCTTAATCTCTATTTGTAATTTCTAATGGCAAATGTATTTATTTCCAGTTATCAAAGTGTGTTAACAGTTGTTCGAGAACTTGAATGTTATGTTCCAATGAAGCATACATTTACAACATGAATTTTGTTCTAAATCATAGTCCATTAGTACCTTATTAGGAAATTCAGCGTGCCCATCAGCTTTAATTTTTTTGTGCCCCTGAGCTGTTGATTCAGAGGGGAAAATTATCAAGGTAACATTTTCTAAAGCTCTATTCAAAAGCATAATTCCCTAGCTAATTAGCATAATGCACCCTCAGAATTAAAGACACCAATGTTTGTACAGTTCATATGGGACCTGTTATCCAGAATGCTCTGGACCATGGGTTTTCCGGATAAGGAGTCCTTCTGTAATTTGGATCTCCATACCTTAAGTCTGATAAAAAATCATATAATACAATATGGATTAATGCAGTTTAGTACAAGGTACAGGCTTATTATTACATAGACAAAGGAAATCAAGGTTTAAAAAAGAAATAAGTTTATTTGCTTAAAAGGAGTCTGTGGGAGTTTGCCTTCAAGCTTCAAGTAATGCAAGCTTTCTGGACAGGTTTCTGGATAAGGGATCCAATACCTGTACTATATTAAAATGATACAATTTGTAAAGGTGAAATAATGTTGTAGACCTGGCACAATTAATTTGGGCATTTGAAGAAATGGTATTTATTGTTCAGTTCAGATGGAGAGCCATAGGTGGGTTAACAATATACTAGGGCTGATTCACAATGCCCCACATAGTGCAAAGTGAAAAATATCTGCAGGTCTCTGCGCACCATTTCAGAGCACAGATACCTGTGGACTGCAGCTAGAAATTCAAATGAAGCATATAGGTGTTCCCCACCTGTCCCCTACCAACCCCATCATTCAGACATACAAGGGGTGCACTTCCTGATGCTGCTCTTTGCACTGAGTGCTGGATTTTGGATCCATTGTTTCATGCAAAGAACAGCTAGCCCGGGGGCACAAGTGCTTATGATATGGGAACTTGCACCCCCAAGTATGACCCCTAATGTGTTGTGTCCAAATAGAGATTCCCAGCTGCAAAGTTCAATGCAACAGCTGCGTTTAGACATTCATCTTGTAATGTGCTAGTCATCTGACGTCTGGGAAATCTACCTAAATGCAGTGTTCCTACACTCTAAATGAGTCCAAAATTCTTCTAAATTAATTTCCTAACGCATAACAGCATTTTTATACTGCTTAATTACCAGCATGTTTTCTATTTGGCTCTTTTGTTATTAGGGCAGTAAAAGGGCTGGGAGAATTAATATGTAGTGCTATTCATGACTACATAATGCTAGGGGAGAAAACAAATATTGTAGTGATACCCCACAGAGCATTATTTGACTTGCGTAAATTAATAACAGCCATATTTCAAAAGCAATGTGCCCCTGCAGAATTATAGGAAATATATAGAAGTTCCTATTGTCATGGAAAAATAGCTTTTAAGGACTCAGGGAAAAAAGAAGACAGAGCTACTAAAATGATAACCATAGTAACTTAAATATATGGGTTATATATATTAGGGTATATATCCTAAATGCAATTACAAAAAAATAGTTGGGGGGTGTATAATCATAAGGCTTCAACTGTATATCTGTGGATCAGCAAGTAACCAATTGTGTTAGAACTGACCATTACATTTCTGTGGAGCTTAAACGGTATTTTTAAGTTCCTGAAACTGGACATCTATGTGTAGGGACGTGAAAATCTAAGACACCCTTACACATTACAAACAGGCATATCCCTAGTAATATGGACACCTCAGTGGATCCTCATGGGGACCTTGTGCTTATGTAACCCCTGTAGTTCACACAGTGTACACCAGATGGCACTGTGCCAGAGTATAAAAGTTTTAGGAACCATGAGGTCTGGGTCCATTGCTTTAGCCCAACCAAGCAGGCTGGAAGGGAATGGGTAGTGTGGACCCTAGGCGCCTTGGCCCTAGTAATTAGACAGCTACAGTATACTCGTTTATAGATCACTCTAGGAGTGATAGAGAGGTTATTTAGTTGAGCAGCTCCGCCGAGGAGATTAGAGGGATTAAGATCCCAGGGTATTACTGACCCGGAGTAAGGAACCAAGTGTTGAGCTAGGGATGGTAGGAATTCCCCTAGTCTGCCACTGGAAGGTATCCTGAAAACTGGGCAATACCCATCACATGCTGTCAACTTACTCTCTGCTGTATATTCCCTAGCCTGTGGGGATTCAGCCTATACGTGCTGTGAGTATATGCTTCCTTTATGCTGCTGTGTATGTTCTATGCTCCATTGTGGAACAATGTGCTGACTGATCTATGTGCTATTGTTCAATAAACACAGTTTTATGTTCAACCGTTAAAGAACTACTGGCGCCTATCATTGTGCTATCGCACATAGTTACAGTTACACTACACCCTTGCCTCCCACGTTGCGAGGGCTTAGCCCTGAGAAAGAGAGCTCATCTGTGGTCTCAGTCCACAAAGGAAAGTAGCTAAAACTGCCCTAGCACAAGTCAGTTTACTGTAGCGCTACATACAGTATGTATAAGCTTACCACTTTCATGTAGGTTCAGGTGCTCATGCCCCACACCTTCAGCAAAGGGGAGTAATTCTGCAGGCAGGCACCAATCTGGAACACTAAGGAGTAGAATACAGAAGACGTGTGTTTCGTTTCACATAGTGACAACCATAGATTCTGGAATTGTGGGACAAGAAAGGTGCAAACAGGGTACATGTGTAAAACTGCACAGAATGCAGATTTTTGGAATAAATTAATGTTTACAGCCCCATCTTGTGGGATTCCATATTCCGCCTTAAAAGGTGAGGCTTCTGTGCTGCGGTGAGTCATAGGCCTATGTCTAAAGGCAAGTATCCAGGGAGAACCAGCTGCTATGGATACTGTCTGCTCACCCTTTATGTGTAATCAAAATAAGTCATTCTTGCACTTGTCCTACGATTTTACATAGTGCCCCCAATCATTGTATGACTTTCTTTTAAACCAAAGGTACTCCCACTGTATGTCTATGAAAGAAATGAATGCAAATTGCTTTATTGAATTGCTTTAGAAACCAAGCAACCATCCCACTGGTTTTTCAGATAATTTAGTAACAGAACAGTACAGGCAACAGCATGGGCTACTTAGGTCATTTTAAGTGCCACTCTTTTTTAATAGCTTGAAACTACAGTACTGAAGTGCCCAAACGCCCCCCCCCCCCCCAGGCACTTGAATTTATACAGTCTATCAGTCCATAGATGCCTGGAAAAATGCTCCAAGCCACTAATGTCTTACAACACTGACACAGTACCATGTTTTCAGGCTGCTATTAAAGCACCTGCAGAAGCCCCGTATGCCTTTACCCTAAAGGTCTCTAAACAGTGTCTTGAATTTTTTTCGAAATATACATAGTGTTATCAAGGCAGGCAGCAAAGTATGGAGAGTTTGTAAATGTGTTCAATGGGAACAACTGATTGAGCACTCCTTGCATGGCCTGATTATTATTATGAACGCAGCCTTCTCTGTAATCCAATGCACCTTGCGCAGCAGTGTGGACACCCCTGGTTATATCTCATGTGAATAGATTTACTGTGTTCCTCACTCCTGTCAGAATGATTTATTGAAAAAGACAAAAGATTTGGCACAATACACCTCAACGCACCTTAACCATATGAGAAAACATTCGCATAGACACTATATTTAATGTGTCTCTCCGTTATTAAACACACTCACTCTCTGTAATGTCATCTTTATTCTATCTAACACTTGAAAAAAATCGCAACAGCAAATTTGAAGAAACATCCCATCTGATGCAAGATGATATGTAATGGCCCTTTCCATCTGAATAGCTGTCATAGCTGGTAATGCCTTTACTGATTACAAGACACTACACAGAGCATGAGATACATGAGTTAAATCTAATTGAAGAAACTGTGTTATCTTAAGTCATCTTAACTCATTTAATGCATTTAACCTTTTCATTAGCATACCAAAGCTCCATTGTTCACAATGGTGAATGCTTTAAAGGACCAGTAACATAAAAAAAAAATGTTTAAAAATTCGTTAGTGCACAACGAAAAACAAACACTAAGACAAAAGAAAATTTTAAATAGCAAAGCCTTTATTAAAAAATAACTTACAGAATGTTCACTTCCTGTCTGCTTCAGAAACGGCGAAAAGGCGACCATCCATCCTGCAACGATCAATTTCTTCTCCCTGGCTAGTCACTGACAGGCATCGCTTTCATTCACCTGCTGCTGTGTGTCTGTGGCTGCTGCTCCCGCTGTTTGTCCGTGACTGGCTGCTGACACTGCTCCCTGCGCTGACTCTGCCAAGCCGTCCCTTTCCCACGGTCCGAGCGCAGCCGACACTTCAGTACTGGTGGCGGCGTAGTGCAGGAAGCAGAGGGGTAGCGGCTGGGGCAGGGAGTGGTGGAGGCCTGGGCAGTCCGCAGCTCGGCGCTACCACCTGTGACTGCCCCAACTGCCATGAAGCTGAGGTTCTGTGCCGGCGATTTATGTGCAGCTGCTGCGCCAATGAGTGCGCAAAGCTTTCTGCGGCCGACACTTCAGTACTGGTGCAGAGGGGTAGCGGCTGAGGCAGGGAGTGGTGGAGGCCCGGGCAGTCCGCAGCTCGGCGCTACCACCTGTGACTGCCCCAACTGCCATGAAGCTGAGGTTCTGTCCCGCCGGTGCCGGCGATTCATGTGCAGCTGCTGCTACCAGTTGCAGATCCCGTCAAGTTCAGCGCTCAACAACACACATTGGCAGCTTTGATTTACAACAAATAGATGGTACAAAACCCTCTATATCCTCCCAGCACACTACATACAAATTCACCTGATTCATGTGCAGCTGCTGCGCCAATGAGTGTCTGAAGTGTCCGGACACTTCAGTACTGGTTGCGGCGTAAAAACACTCAGCGCCAGGCTGATGCAACAGTGACTCATTGGCCGCAGAAAGCTTTGCGCACTCATTGGCGCAGCAGCTGCACATAAATCGCCGGCACAGAACCTCAGCTTCATGGCAGTTGGGGCAGTCACAGGTGGTAGCGCTGAGCTGCGGACTGCCCAGGCCTCCACCACTCCCTGCCCCAGCCGCTACCCCTCTGCTTCCTGCACTACGCCGCCACCAGTACTGAAGTGTCGGCTGCGCTCGGACCGTGGGAAAGGGACGGCTTGGCAGAGTCAGCGCAGGGAGCAGTGTCAGCAGCCAGTCACGGACAAACAGCGGGAGCAGCAGCCACAGACACACAGCAGCAGGTGAATGAAAGCGATGCCTGTCAGTGACTAGCCAGGGAGAAGAAATTGATCGTTGCAGGATGGATGGTCGCCTTTTCGCCGTTTCTGAAGCAGACAGGAAGTGAACATTCTGTAAGTTATTTTTTAATAAAGGCTTTGCTATTTAAAATTTTCTTTTGTCTTAGTGTTTGTTTTTCGTTGTGCACTAACGAATTTTTAAACATTTTTTTTTTATGTTACTGGTCCTTTAATTAGATGGGATGTTGTGACGCAGTTTTCTGTGTTAAATGAGATAAATGGGATATCTGTGTTTAGATATTCTGTGTCAAACAGACAAACCAAAGTGGCTGCATCTGTATATGTGTACACCTGGTGCATGCTAAATGCGGTTATGTATGAATGTATTCCCATGCAAAGCAGATGGACATTACAAATACCCAAGCAAGTCAATGATCAAAAATGTATAAGGCTATACTCCTTTACATACCATTTTTATTGTGCCATTTGATACAAACCATAACACTCAACATCCTCTTGTAACAGGAGATAAACACCATTTATGAGAATATATTATGTTATTCGTAGCTCTTTTCTAATATATGCCAGGTCAAGACAAAATGGTTTCATGTTCTTCATTCTTTAAAATATGATACAGTACAAAAACATCTATGGATTATTTAACAAAATAGGAGAACGAATAGGTTTAGATGTTAAACTCCCTCATTTTAATCCACGTGACTCTGGAAAACCCACTAACGTCTCAGCATAATTAGCTTGCTGGATGCCTAGGTGCTGGAACTGTTGAAACAATAGTATGGAAGTAGCAAAAAGAGTCCGCACATACAGGACTTGAGTAAGAAAATAGTAGATGACGTCATATCCACGAGCGTTACACACACACGTCACTCACTACCTTTTTATCTTTGTATTTTGGCGCCTTTTTGTTTTTCTAAAGTGTATAAATATCTGTATGTTCATTGGTGCACCTTCACTTCCTGAAGACGGCTCATGTGACTGGGCCGAAACGTTGAATAAACGACAAATTTATTTTCTTACTCAAGTCCTGTGTGTGCAGACTCTTTTTGCTACTATATATATATATATATATATCTATATATATATATATATATATATATATATATCTATATATATATATCTATATATATATATCTATATATATATATCTATATATATATATCTATATATATATATATCTATATATATATATATATATATATATATCTATATATATATATATATATATATATATATATATATATATATATATATATATATATATATATATATATATATATATATATATATATATATATATATATATATATATATATATATATATATATATATATATATATATATATATATATATATATATATATATATATATATATATATATATGGACCTCAAGAAAAAGTCTCTTCTTTCTGGTAAAGTCATTTTCCATACCCATATTCTGACCCTGTCGGCATGAGAATTGAATGTGTGACCCCAAGAGGTCAGAGGAACACAATTTCACCGATATTAATAGGACTGTAGTTGTCACCACCTAGTAAATCAAGTAACGACAATGTATTATGCTTTACCTAGGTACCACTTAAAGGGGTTGCTCACTTTGAAATTAACATTTAGTATGATGTAGCGAGTGATAAATTGGTCTTCATTTTTTTATTAGTTTTTTTATTTTATTTAGTTATTTAGCTTTTTATTCAGCAGTTCTCCAGTTTGCAGTTTCTAGATTTCTAAATGACCCTAGTAACCATGCATTGATTTGGAAAAGGGACAGGATTATGAATAGGAGAGGAACTGAATAGAAAGAGGAGTAGTAAAAAGTAGCCATCAAAATGAATCCGTAGCCTTACAGAGCATTTGTTTTTCTGGAAGGGATCAGTGACCACCAATTTAAAAGCTGGAAAGAGTCAGACGAAGGCAGAAAATAATTTAAAAACTTTAAGAAAAAATAAAGGCCATTGAAAATTTGCTTACAATTGGTTATTCTATAACATACTAAATGTTAACTTGAAGGTGAACCATCCCTTTAATATTTGCAAGGTTTTTGAGAAAACCGCATGATCCTTTTATGTGCATTGTCAGATTTTCTTTTACATTTGTGTTAGTAGAATAACACTCTCAAAACGCTACCAGCCACTAGTTCTTAGCAGTAGTTACAGGGAAGAAGTGTCCTTCTCACCTATACATATTTATACCCTAGAATGCCACATAGAGGCAGTAGTTCGGAAAATAGGTCACTGGTAATATATTAAATGCTATTCTTTTTCCACGTGCATGCCATATTTTACATTGTTCTTTGTAGCGTGTATTGAATCTCAGACAGTCATCACCAACTGAACATCTCTGTTACTGCTTATGGCAGAAATGAATTGTGTTACAAGTGCAAGATGCCTGGAGCAGGCTGTACACAAATACCCTGACACAAGTGGCCTGTAACTCAAAACTAAGGGGGTGGGGGTTTGCACCCCTTACTTCTGTAGCACTTGCAGCAGTGGATTTTAGAAATTACTCCAGTGGATTCATTAAATGACAATGTAATGACTGCAACGTTAGCCTCCAATAATCAAAACAGACATTTGAGTTTAGAGATAAGCTACTAAATTGATAAATCATATTCAAAAAAAGGCATTGAAAAAATAAGGAGGTGTTAAAATAGTCCTGGGTCTATGGTAAGGCAGCCATTATATTCACTGGGGTTGCAGCCCAACTGAATTTGAATTGACTTGTCCTTAAAAGTGCAGCAGTGAGAGCTGTATAGTTGTACAATTCCTTCCCTGGAATGTTTGTACTGGCAAATACATTTGTTTCAAGAAAGGGTGGGATGGCTTTATAGCAATTGAGAAAATACAATGATACAGATTTTAAATCTTAGTGCCATACTGACTAGTCCCATTATCCTTTTAGAGTATTTTTTTTTTTTACATAACTAGTTAAATAAGTGATTGTCTAGATATTGCAATATATTTAGGGGGTTATTTACTAAAATCCAAATTTATCTCATAATTAAAAAAAGCTCAAACAAACTCCCATCCCCGTATTGTACGTTTTTTCGGACTCTCACTCGCCCGACTAGTTCTACAAATACTTTCATCTGATTCATTATGCATTTTAATAGGAACTAACTACCAGTTAGTCTAGAAATGTGATATTTTGGATTTCTGGAATAGTAGCTTAGTGATTTCAACATGAAGAATTGGGCACTACACAGGAAAATGTGACCATAGAACATATAAAGGTTATGTGGTTCTTATTCATCTTGAGTTTCAATTTTTATCTCTGAGTAAAAGCAAAAAATGGCATTAATGATACGCATTTGAAGATTACATATTGATGAACCATAAAGAAGCTGAACCACTTCTTCACTATTTACTTTATCACCTGCTACCAGTACTGGGCTACTGTACCCCGTAAAAAAGCAAAGAAAGAGCAGTATAAAAAGAGAGAGCTCAGGTCCAACAAGCTCTTTTTTAAATCAATAAAAAGAATAATCATTGGTGGCTTGAATTTCACTAGCTATGAGCTAACTGTAAATTCCCCATACACTTTCCACATTACAGTGAATATCTGATGTTGGTTTTGGAACAGGATCTTAAAGAAAATATGAGTTTTCCTGTTCTTTCCAGACTTCTGGAGGTACTGCTGTCTAAATGATCTCTACAGCAGACTTCTATTTTCCTGTTCTATTTAACCAGATCTAATTATTTGACATTGATTACAAAAACTTATTTTGTGTAATTACTTTTATTTTCCATATACAGTATTTTTTTTCTTAATGTAATCTGATAAATGGCATCTAAGAACCATGCAACAAGATTACATGTGTTCTCTGTATACTGTTATTAGTCTTATTGACAGCCCTGCCAAAGTATACCAGCTATTAGGTAACCATACCCTTCCATATATCAAAGGTGATTGATGGCTAATAGGAAGAGCACTGAGGAAAGACACTGTGTAAATAGTGTCCCATCACTTTAAATCCCAAGTGTAACCCTCTTGCATATTCCTAATATGTATATGCCTATGTATATAGTACATACTCACTCAAAATCCATACATTTTACATGTATAAATATATGTGAAATATAATTGTTAAAACAAGATTCAAATTGACACAGCTATATAGGTCACAATTAGTGATTGGTGAATTTATCCGCCAGGCATGGATTCACTGTGAATTTCCACAAACGCAAATTTTTTTGCGAAGCTGGCACGAAATTTTTTTGCTGTTTCATAGTCGTTTTCAGAATTTCTCAGCAAAACAAAACAGGACTGATTCGCCCATTACTAGTCACAATATGTAGTGGCTTAAGATTATCCCCATAATAATGTGTCTAGTGTATGTGACATCTAGGGGGTTATTTATCAAAATCTGAATTTATCTCAATATTTTCTGCTACAAACGGAGATCAAATGTGTTTGGGGTTTTTACGCTTATTTATTATTACATTTTCCTGAAAATTTGCTTCGTGCTTTTAGCATTCGGCGTTTAGTAAATAACCCCCCTAATGTGATAAGCATGTATCTGTAACTAACTACAGAGGAAGCAGACCCTGTGGTTGCAGGAAGGCTCAGAAGTGTAGAGGGTACAGTGACACAATAATTAATGAGCAATTTTAATATATTTTAGTAGAGGAAAAAATCTACTAACCAATATTTGGGGCCCTAAAATTAATTATACTACTTGTTTCAGCACTCTATTCCATGGAATAAACAGTTTACATTGAAAAGTTTCATATTAAAGGAACAGTAACGTCAAAAAATAAGTGTTTTAAAGTAATGAATATAATGTAGTGTTGCCCTGCACTGGTGAAACTGCTGTGTTTGCTTAAGAAACACTACTATTGTTTTTATAAATAAGCTGCTGTGTAGCAATGGGGGCAGCCATTCAAAGGAGAAAAGGCTCAGGATAGCAAAGAAGCTCTGTTTTATGGTGTTATCTGTAATCCATTAGTTAACCTGTGCCATATAGCCGTTTTTCAATTTCCGCCATTGCTACTCAGCAGCTTGTTTATATGAACTATAGTAGTGTTTCTGAAGCAAACCGATCAGTTTTACCAGTGCAGGGCAACACTACGTTAGATTTTCATTACTTTAAAACACTTACATTTTTGGGTGTTCCTTTAAAGATACTAGAATTTTGCCAATAACAGAATGAAAGAAGTTTAATAGTTTTACAGTTATAGTTGGCTGACAAAAGCAGTGCCCTTGCTTTCTTATTAGTCCCTATGCCATTATTTTTACTCCCTGACATGATCTGATCAGGGCACTTCTAAGTGAGACTAAAGGCACAAGTGAACTCAGCTTTACTAACAATGCAGCCTTCTGGCCCAAATACATCTGTCATTATTAAAGAGTTTATTCACCTTCCAAACACTTTTTTTCAGTTCAGCTGCTTTCAGATTGTACACCAGAAATAGGCTTTTTTCAGTTGTCTTACATGTTATTTTTTACAGGTTTTTCCAAAATTGAAGTTTTAAGGTTAATGTTCCTGTCTCTGGTGTTTCAGTCTGTTACAATTTTCTACATTAGTTGATACATTTCTATAGAATATTAGCTAGGGATGCACCGAATCCACTATTTTGGATTCGGCCGAACCCCCGAATCCTTTGTGAAAGATTCGGCCGAATACCGAACCCTAATTTGCATATGCAAATTAGGGGTGGG
The DNA here is from genome assembly GCA_038501925.1 of Xenopus petersii. Lineage (NCBI taxonomy): Eukaryota > Metazoa > Chordata > Amphibia > Anura > Pipidae > Xenopus > Xenopus petersii. Next base: position 82,041,341 of record CM076674.1, on the reverse strand, counting down.
AAGGGGAAAACATTTTTTACTTCCTCGTTTTCTGACAAAAAAAAGTCACGTAATTTCCCTCCCGCCCCTAATTTGCATATGCAAATTAGGGTTCGAATTCGGTTCAGCCAGGCAGAAGGATTCGGCCGAATCCGAATCCTGCTGAAAAAGGCTGAATCCTAGCCGAATCCCGAACCGAACCCTGGATTCGGTGCATCCGTAATATTAGCAACTATTGTATTGTAACAATTCTATAACTCTATAATTCTATAACTCTATGATTTGCTCATCAAGGCCAAAGATAAGAAATAAATCAACCAATGTATCAATTTAGTTACATTTAGCCAGTTTCAACACACCATAATCTTACCAAATCCTCACACCGAAATGATACAATGATGTGTAAATAAAAGAACAAGAGGGTAGGTTTACTTAAGTTCTAACTGGAAAACTCCTCATTTAAAAGGGTCAAATAAAGGGTAGTGGTATGTGGTAAATGTTGTCATCCACACTCCTCCAGTGAGGGCGTCAAAACGTCAGAAAATACCTTTCCAATGGCATCAGAGAGACTTTCCACCAGTAAATTGAATTGCATAATTGCCAGAAATTGGCTTTGTCTGCATTTTTCATTGGTTATGCAATTCTAATGTTTTCCTGGAGGCGATTCACATTGACACCAATGGAAAGATATTTTTTCCAATTTTATCACCAGTACTTGAGCGATTAACTCATGTGGGCAACAAAATGTACTGTGTGTTAGTGTGCTAGGCTGCCAACATTCCACTACACAAAGCAGTACAGAGGACTAGGGGTATGGAATTGCAGATGTAATTATTAAAAGAAAGGAGCAAGTATTTTATAGTTATCTGCCACCTTTAAATATATTTTTCCTGGACCTTTATTTATTGTAATTGTAATAACTGGTACACATATGGATTCGATTTTTCAGAAACCACAGGTACTAAGCATTATACTTAATTGATCCCATACCTGTATTTATATTGAACACACCAAGCGCAGGGTAAGAAAAGTTTTCCAAGCGATTTGCAAATTTTGTTCTAAAACTTCAGGGTTGCTGAATAATGACAAGCTGCTTAAATCCTGCAATGTCATAAAGTATACCCCACCGATCAAATTGTGAGTGGACAACACAGTAGAAAGAAATCTCAGTCCTATTATATAGTTTCATACAGGTCCATTTTTGCCCTGCCCAAAGGCAAAGACTGGTACAAGTGATATTATCAAATTTAAAATTATATTTACTAATCCTCCACATATACAGAACACAAAGAATTCATTGTTAGGAATCATTTCTGTTAGGGTAAACAGTATAACACATTTGTCTTGTCCAATAATACTTTTTCTAACTGATAGTTCATGATCAGTTTAATAAGATTTCTGCCAAATGTGTATTACCCCAACACGTGAACAAAAGTAAAATCTAGGGTTCTGCATTCCTCAAATAAAAGTCTCAGGCCCAGGGGCTAGAAACATTTTTCACCATCATAAATGCCTAAATTAGGGAATTAAAAATTAAAGCCTTGGCTGTTACACAGACAATACATCTGCTGATATGTCAGTTTAACTCAAGGAACTTATACAGTCTGATCAAACCAATGGCAAATAACCATGATTTTGCCCTTTGCTGTCAGTAGGAGAGTGAGTTATGCACAACATATAACCTGCTCATGAGGGAGGCTGTAAGGATGAATTAGCTGCTGGTTTAGGTTACAACCTTCGAATCTAAGCTTAATATCCCATCCTGTGACTTTATTTTAAACAGGATGAGCTGCTATCAAAGGAGTGCAGCTGGTCAGATTAAAACAAGAAACCCATTTCAGCTTATTGATTGGTTTAGAGGTAGAATGTGACACTTATGTCAGGATGTCCTTTTCCGGTGATTGGTACATCTTCACTTCCATTTTCTGTCATTTCCAAAGATTTAGACATTTTTCAGCCAAAGCTAAAGAAGTATATTGAATACAGAACTAATTTCTCATTTTAGTTTATTTACCAATAATCATTATTTTAATGACATTATTACTATTGTAACAATATTTAACCATAATTTGCTATGCACGTAATAAGTACTTGAATCTTTCATGCACATTTCATGTCCCATTTTGTTTTGTTTGATGTCTTGTACTATTTAACATGAAAGCAGCATTGCAAGCAAAGCTTTAATTGCACAAATTCATTAAACTACTGGGAGAAAGCAACACCCCAATGCATGTCCAAAAGTTCTGAGAAAGTTATATAGTAGTAAATATACGGCAGTGTAGTAATTCTGTACCTCTGGTATATTGTTGAAAGTATAAAAAAAAAACAGTGGACAAAGACTCAGGCCTCAACCTTGCCCTTTTGTACTGCTCAGTTGCTGTTCTTTTCCAACAGAACAGCAATATAATGAGCTGGATAACAATAACAACTACTAATTAATTACTTATTTCTGCTAGAATGAATAGAATGTTAAAAAGTAAAAGCACACTTTTAAGCTTCCTGTGAGACTTGCATTTGATTTGACATCCACTGACTATTTCTTTTTATAAACCAACCTAAAAATTGTATCAGTTTTTTATTGATATTAACAGTTCATGTCACATTTTTAATCGGGTGGTTCCCCTTTAACCTTACATTTAGTATGTTGCAGAATGCAGCTTTCAAATGAGGGTCATTGACCCTGGCAACCATAAACTATTGCACTGTGAGACTACAATTTTATTGTTAATGTTAGTCTTTATTACTTATCTTTCTGTGCAGGACCTCTCCTATTCATATTTCCCAATAGCTGTTTAAATACCAAACTAGAGAGCTGCTGAATAAAAAACAAAATAACTGAAAAACTATAAAAAATAAAAAACGAAGACCAGTTGCAAATTGTCTCAAAGTATAAATGTGTACATCATGCTAAAAGGTAAACTACCTCCAAAGTAAATCACGATTAGAACTAACCCTATTTTCTGGGTGGGATCTTCTAGGACAGTGCTAGCCAACTGGCGGCCCACACCCTGGACCCCTTGTGTGGCCCCCACATGAAAGTCTGCCTGCTGTGACTGCTTACCTTGAGTAAACTTTAAAAGGTATCACTATTGTCTCAAATTCAGACAGTAAACTCCTGCATTCTTCATACCTCTAATTCCCCCTGCATTGTTCACACCTGTAACACATCTGTTGTTCACACCCCTTAAATCCCTGGACTGTTCACACTTCAGACCCAAACTGAAACTGCCCACACCTGTTCACACCTCATAAAAACTTCTGGAGGGGCACCAGCATTGTGTCACTGTATGTAGCACAGTATGAACTGTTCATCCAAGAATGGTCCTGATAGGTTTCCCTGTCTCCTGGTCTATTCCACCTTCCCTATGCTTCCTGTGTGTCTTACTCTGCCTTCCTTAAGCTCCCTGTAGGTGCCATACTCTGCCTGCCCTATGTTCCCTGTGTGTGCGCCATATTCTGCCTTCCCTATGCTCCATGTGCCATACTCTGCCTTCCCTATGCTCCATGTGCTTGTGTGTGCCATACTCTGCCTGCCCTATGCTCCTGGTTTGTGCCATACACTGCCTGACCTATGCTCCCCGTGTGTGCCATACTCTGCCTGCCCTATGCTCCCTGTGTGTGCGCCATATTCTGCCTTCCCTATGCTCCTTGTGCTTGTGTGTGCCATACTCTGCCTGCCCTATGCTCCTGGTTTGTGCCATACTCTGCCTGCCCTACGCTCCCCATGTGTGCCATACTCTGCCTGCCCTATGCTCCCTGTGTGTGCCATATTCTGCCTGCCCTATGCTCCCTGTGTGTGCCATATTCTGCCTTCCCTATGTTCCTTGTGTGTGCCATACTCTGTTTGCCCTATGCCTGCCATACTCTGCCTGCCCTTTACCACCTGTGGGACATAAGCCTGGTAGGGTTTGTTCTGGGGTTTTGTTAGCATTTGGAAATTGTTGTTAGGGGCCCCTAAGGTGTTTATCCATGTGCTGGGGCTGCTGAGTTATCCACAGGGAAGGCATATGGATGTACAGGTATGTTTTAATATGAATATAAATATATATAGAAAAAAACGGTGTATCCGCACTCCACTGAAATTAGCAAAATACCCAGGTGCTACTACAATAATATTAATAACAGTCCAAAAGTAATGAGTGCACACTGGGAACCTTTCAATGGGTTTTTTTTTAAAAAAAAACTTAACATGTTTTTAAAAAATAACCAGTTTAAAGGTTCCCAGTGTGCACTCATATAGCCCAATATCCCTGCAGTGAGCACCAACCATTTGGGTTTTTTGGTGTGCTACCACCATTAATTTGGATATGGTTTTAAAAGTTCTTGTGGTAACATGGGTGTGGTTTAAAGTGGGTGTGGTATAAAATGCAGAGTCGTTAACACTGGCTTCCATTATCAACCCTCCTCCACCAAGGCCAGAAAAATTCCATCCCTTGGTACCAAAGAAGTTGGACAGCACTGTTCAAGGAGATTACTTCTTCCTCTGTAAGCATTAGGGGCTCGGAATTATAGATAGAAGACTTTGTTAGTGACACAGGAAACAACTCCATGTAGCATGTAAGTAGCACTGTAGTAGTTCAGTAGATTGTAGGCATTTTGAGCTGTTGCTGATGCACTCTTGTGACTTGTCCACCAGCTCAGATGTAGTTATTTAATGCCACATTCATACTCAACACAACTCTGGGCAGAAAACTGGACAAGGGTAGCAGTTTGATCACCGTCTAGAACTGCAATCAAATGATCTTTTTCAAAAAGTAATAATTTTGTTTGACTTTATATCCAGCAAACTGTTTTTGAGCATAATTAACTTTACTTTAAGCCCTCCAGAGATGCATCCAAGTTTACTGAATCTTCAGCAAAGTGACCTAAATTTATGAAAGTGCTTTGAACATCTTATGCATATTTATACAATGTGTTTTTTAAACATCCTTGCAAAATCCAGCTTGTTTAACAAGTGCTTTATAAAGAAGGTACAGGATGCTCTACTGAGATGTATAAAATGTTAACGGGGGAATGTAATAAAAATCGCTAACGGAAAAACTATTCGCAATGCGAAAAGTTATGCCTTTGCGCGAACAAATTTTGCTTTGTGCGAATTTAATATAGCTTTTGCGCGCCCGGAAACTGTTTAGCGACCGTTTGTAAATTTTATAGTTTGCGCCAATGCGCAGTCAATGTAATAAAACTTCTTACTGAAAAAGTCGTTATGTTTGCTCCAAAAGATTACGACACCTTCAAGCACTTATGAGTGCGCAATTAAAATTCGCAATGCGCAATTAAAATTCGCAATGCAATAACAGTTTAAGGAACAATATTACATTGCGAGATGTGGATTTTTAGTCTTATTGGTGCGAATTGTTTTGCTCTTTGCGACTTTTATTACATTCCCCTGTAAGAGCACTATGTTCCAGGTTAAATATTTTATATTTAAAATTTATATTTAAAGTTTCCTTTCCTGACAATTAGTATGCAAACTGCAGAACTTAGGCAATATGCATGTGTATATACCATGTGACCCTAACTGGTGAATGTTTTACACAACTTCATACCTCAGAAAGTGTTTTGTGTCTCTTATTTACATTGAAATGAGGAAACAAAATGGCAACCACTGTATAAATAGTTTCACCTCAATAAATCCAGTTCAAATTAATGCATGCTAGAAGTCGGATTATTCACCAAAAATGTTGTTTAAATCTGCCACGAAAGCTTGCAATGTATTTTTATTGTCAGCCAATATAGGTATCACTCCTACAATACTTTTTGTATTTTTTTATTTGTTATTTTAACCTGTATAATGTAAGACAATGTTCTATTTATTTGTTTTAAATTACTCAGATTTTTTGTTTTGTAGCTATCATCATCATGATATAAGTTATCGGGTTTCTAGGCCTTAGCAGTAGCTGATAATGATAACATTAAAGCCTTATCCTTAATATGTGCAATTTCAGTTATATATCAGATGAAAACAGAAAGTAAATGATCTATCAACACTGGCAAGACTTATACTGAACCCTATAGAAACCAGTCAGAAACATGTTGTCATGATTCCAATAACTGTAGACATAAAAGCTCAACTGTTAATTGAGTACAGGTGCTGGTCAATTGTCCTCATTACTATACAAACCAGTATAGACATTCAACGTCAGTATTTCTCAGAAATTCTTGTTTATTTAGCTAGTGGCAGATTATTTTAAATGCTTTAGATAGTGAAGTGGGTTTTATTTACATGGAGGCTCTACTTGCCCACTTATGCTCCCTAACTTGTGTTTTTTTTTTATTGAAATACTGTTGACCATACACATGCATAAACTGCCACACAATTATAAGCTCCCCCTCCTTCACAGCCACATACACAAATAGACACAGATTAATACATGATTAATGTGAATGAGAACCTAAAGGGATTTTACCTAAAAGCATTTTTGGAAAAAAGGAATTAAAATTGTCTTATTTGACTGATCTTAAAAACGTGTAACTACTGGAAGGTATTATTACATATTTATTGTAAATGTTTTTAAAATTCTTTTGATTTATTGAGAAGTCTTGGTGGACCAAAGTTTCAATACACTGTAACTAAAGTTATAGTTTGTATTGACAATAAAGTATCGTTAGATTTGTTTTTTTTCCCAAGGAATGACTATATGGGGACATCAGTTAAGGCTGCCAAAATCAGAAGTTATGAGGAAGAAATTTTACACCGCTGGTTTTACTGCGGAATGGATCTACAGCACTAAATATTATAGTTATGGAGAACAAGAGACTGAAAGTGCAGGAAAGCCATTAAGGAATTACCTTGCAGGTGAATGGTAATATATTCTCACCAAGAGCTACATCAAACAGACATCTGGACATTTTCATTTTTTATATGTTCATTGGTATTTAGGCATTATTTTAAAACATATCAGTTGACACTAATGCGGAAGATTGAAGGCCAATAGAATTGTTGAGATAATTTGTCCATCTCCATTGCTGTTTTTGCATTTTCTTTCAACGGTTTTCAAAATTCCAAAAATTATACAAAAATATCTAAGATGGTCATGTAGTTGTGTATCACTGGTCTAGGTTATTAGACTTAGCAAGTACATTTCATTGACCTCATTCAATGATGGAATATGACTTGGTAGGGTCAAGAGACTGACCATGTAAACATCCAGCTTTTCTCTAGTGCACCATAATCTTATCAAATACATAATGACTGGTAAGTATTAATGCCAAATAAAATTCCCCCCTTAACCACTACTCTTTGCATCTCATGGAAGTTACACAGCTAACCTGCCCCATATACTGTTATGCCTTAGACTATAGGGGTTTAGGCAGCATTATAGCAAAACACAGCATAAAGGCAGTTTGGAACGCAAATGCTAACAAAATCCTACCAGAAAATGTGACATAAAGGACCCACACACTAAAGGTATATTCCAGGCTTACAAGAAGGTTCAGTAATAAACAGATGATTTATGTATTTAGTATGCAATACACAAAGCCACAAAAATACCATAGTTCCTATTATATAACTGCACTGAAAGCCTGGCCTAATCATGCATATAACTTTATCTGAGTTTAACATACATAGTTATTCCCTTCCTGGCAAACAAAATTAGCATTTCTATGGGATGAAGAAAATACAGGAAAAAAAACAAAACCTGAAATACATACACTATGCCAATAAGCTAGTTTCACTACATGGGAATGAATCTATATTATATGAAGGTATATTAATCATATATCATAACCTAGCACATTGTTCACTGAATCTAGCAGAGAGAAATAGAAGTAGTAACTCTTTCATCTACTACTTTTATAACACAAGGGCACAGATGTACAGTATGTACCGTACATACTTCATTGCCCTCCTCTCTCTTGCTCTTTTACTCTACTGCATACTTCTCTTCTAATTCGGCAGCATTTTACTAGTTTTTCTGGCTGACTATTCAGAATAAAACTGCTTGGATAAGCTTGTCCATGGTAAACTTTCTCTGGATTCACATAAAGAAACCAAAATTGAATATATGAAAATTCTCCCTTTTCCCTTATAATTACTAACTTTTACCCCCCTATCTACCTCTGCCCGTTTCTCTGCTCTGTGTGCCCAAGGTTTTCGCCTATTTTTTGTCCATACAGATAAATGCAGTGTCCCTTATCTTTTACAATATCACCCCCAATAACTTTCTTCTGCACCGCCTTCATTGAGAGTGAAAGTTAATTTGATCCACACACGGTATCTCTTAATACAGCACAGCAAATTTGCTGATTTGTCATCACAGGCACTGGTTCGCAATATTGCATTTTTTCTGATTTCTTTACAGGGTTTGAGATTTTTCTATATTTATGGATTAATCTGCAGCACAGAAGGCACACTCCACAATATATGTGTTGAGGTATGTACTGTGTGGTACAAGCAGTGCTAACACCAGACATGCTCATCTGCTGCCCTCTAGCAGGGTTAATGTTAGGAATTGCAGGTCACAGTGATACAGCTATAGCTCCCAGCATCTGCTCAGCAGGAGACTGTTGAGTAGGAGTATAGTCATGAAACAGTCATAATAGTGCTTGCAGACCCTCTAGTAATAACATTCATTTGCTGAAATATCTCCCTATGCATAACAGAACTACTGTACATGTTGCACCACACCTTGTGGTTACCGTGCATTTGTTCCAATCCATCTTCATGGTATTTTTTGCTAAAGCTTCTACAACAGACTAATTTCCTAATAAGGATAATTACTGCAATAAATCATGTCCTCGAACTAAAGAAATCTAAGCAAAGCAAAATTTTTTTCCATGGGTTTCTAAGAAAAACAAGCCTATTTTCTCTCTCCCTCTCTTTTTAAGAAATAAAGTCAGTTGCTCTTAGCAACTCACCACATGCACTGTCTGCAAATCAGGCAGCTGGATTTCAATTCTGTTGTCCAACCTTTCCATCCCATTAGAAATTCACCTAGGTTCCTAATTTTCATTGACCTTTCTTCCAGAGCAATTAAGATCCAGAAGCAAAAAAGTACCAGTTTCTAAGTATATTATTTTTGCAAAATGTTACTTGACTTGAAGAATAACTGACAATAATTGCACTTTTCGGAATTCCCAGATGTACTCTCTGAAACGTATTTTCTCCTCTCTCTCTTTTCTACCTGATGAATATTCTATTACGTCTCCTATCAGCACTAAAATAAGGTTTTCATTTATTGACCTTGGATTCTGGCAAGCAATCCTATTATAATTATTCTTTATTTACACAGCACATAATGTTTACACAACACTTTACAAGTATTGTTCATCATTCACATTGGTCCCTGCTCCAGTGAAGCTTACACTCATCTATTATCATGTTCACACAATATAATCAATAATCTATCCTGAATTAGTTTGTGTGCTATGCAACCAATGCGATTAGCTAACAAAAAATAGGCAAAAGAATAAGCTGTGTAGTTTTTGTAGTATGTAGAATAATTGTTATCTCCAGTACACAGAAGGGACATTCTGCAACTATACAGTCATATGAAAAAGTTTGGGAACCCCTCAGAGCCTGCATAATAATTTACTACACTTTCAACAAAAAAATATAACAGTGGTATGTCTATCATTTCCCAGGAACATCTGAGTACTGGGGTGTTTTCTGAACAAAGATTTTTAGTGTCAGGAAATGGAAGGCCACAGGCACCGTTGCTCTAAAACCCAGGTCTGGCAGGCCAAAAAAAAAAAAATACAGGAGTGGCATATGCAGAGGATTGTGAGAATGGTTACAGACAACCCAAAGATCACCAAAAATAGCGCCATCCAGAATCCAGATACTCATCAAAGGCTATAGGAGGCGTCTAGAGGCTGTTACATTTGCAAAAGGAGGCTCAACTAAGTATTGATGTAATATCTCGGTTGTTGTGCCCAAATTTATGCACCTTTCTAATTTTGTTATGATGCATATTGTATATTTTCTTTTAATCCAATAATATTGTCACTACTGAAATACTACTGTTTCAATAAGGCATATTATATATTAAAAGGAAGTTGAAAGGAAGTTGCTACTTTGAAAGCTCAACCAATGATAAATAAAACAAAAAGAATTAAGAGAGGTTCCCAAAATTTTTCAAATGACTTTAAAAAATGCTCATCTATAGATTTTTTATCTTACGGGTGCAGAAATCTTTTTTTTTTTTTAAGACCAATATCCTTCCCGAATCAATTAAACAGACAGATACTTCCAATTATTCTCTCTTTTTCTTATAAAGTGAGTTGCGGATTTGACAAACTCAGTTCTGTCATATAATCTCATTGTTCCCTTTTTTGTTGCCAGTTTTTTGTATAAATTTAACATTAGATAAAAAGTACTTGAGAAAATACCATTGACAGGTGTAATATGCAGCTACTGGCACTGTTAGTATTTTTTGTCAATAAACAAGAAAAATGATCAGTATAGGCTCAACAATGGAAGAGTCCAGTAAACGTTTATTTTCTAGTAATGCCAAATGTGCTCCTGGCTCAGTGTAACTGACTGTACTGTAGGTTATACCCATATTCTGCCATTATTTCATTACATAAATAAAGAATTACTGCATCTGCATGGTGCATGACATTTCCATCTGCCATTGAGTATAATCATTATTTAGAGAAATTATATTTTTACAGTGTGTCAAGAGGTAAAGTAATGGACACTACATCTGTGTGTTATGCACACTGTTTAGAAACATATAAAGTCATCTGCAGCAGTATAAGTATTCATTTACACTCAATGGCAGACGCTTTTTGAACATTTTGTGCTCTCACTTTAGGGGCATTTTTAGTTTACCTAGGAAAATTATACATTGTTTTTTTCAGGAGAACCTTGGCTTTCTAAATCAGCACAGTTCTAAATGCCAAAGATAAATAAAAAATTGCTTTTTTTCATGATATAGTGAGCTATACAGTACCAGAAATATATTTTATTTTATGTACAAAATTCATCTGATTTGGAAAGCCTCATGTCTTTTCAATGTGCCAATACCAGATATGTATTATTTTTTTGGAAATTTGACTTTTATAGATCAAAAACTCCCAACAATAAATTACCAAACTTTCAAAGCAGGTTTACCGCAAGAAACCATATATTTTTGAAAACTGAAAAGTATGATGCCTGCTGTGCATGTAATTACCAAAGTATCTGGCATCTACAGACCCCAAAATTAAGTTATCCTATACAAATTGCCCATGAGGTCACTTCAGTTACTGAAAAATCAATAAATTTACTGAATTTTGGGGGTAGAAACACAAATAAATATGTTGACCCGCCAAAACCGTATATTTTTGGGAAGTACAAATTCAGACAAATCCAATTTGGGTAGCCATGTCTTTCTACTCCAAACTACTAAGTTACAATGCTTTTCCAAAATTGACGGTTTTGATGAAACACTGGAAAATCACCTCAAAGCTTCCACTTTCTAGCATGTTATCTCCCATATATCATCTTACATATGAATGCCAGGGGTCCAATGAAAAGTTTAATGCCCATTGAGCATAGTATTACCAAAGTATCTGGTGCTTAGAGACCCCAAAATGAAGTTAATGCATACAAATTGCCCCAGTGGTCACCAGCAACAAATTTAGTGCGTTTGGGGGGGGGGGGGTATAAACATATAAACACAAAAATACATTGATCCCCCCCCAAACCCATAGATTTTTGGAAAGTACACATTCAGACAAATCCAAACTGGGTAAGCATGTCTTTCTATTTCAAATTACTTCAAACTTCAAAATTGTCAGTTTTGATGATGTATCTGAAAATTGCCTCAAAACTTCCCATATGTAGCATTTTATCTCCCACATAGCAAAAGTTACAAAGAAAAAAACATCCTAAATATGAATGCCAGGGATGAACAGTTTGATGCCCATTATGCACAGTACACTGTATTACCAAAGTATCTTACTAAGTCCACCCCAGAAAACCATATATATTTCCCAAAAGTACACATTCTGACAAATCCAGAATTGGTGAATACGTCTTTCTACAGAAAACTACCAAACTGCCACCTAGGCCTGGGCCTAGGGCAGCAGGATTTTAGGGGGAGGCATGTTGCCCAACCACATCCACATTGGTTCAAAAACGCTGGGGATGCGCATAAGATAATTATTTTTTTAATTTCCCATTGCTCCAGTCTTGATGAAAATTTGCACTAATAAAGAGGAGGGGATAGGGGCGATGAATGGCAGTGGGCCTATGGGCGCCTAAATAAGCATACCAGGGTTCTACTAAACATTGTGATGCCCTATATGAATAGATTTAGCATGTGTGAGTAACTATGTGGTGTACAGATTCCCCCAAATGAAAATAGCCACATGAATTTTCACATCTGACTCATTGGCTTCTGCAATATAATCATCTGGCATGAGTATAATGTGCCAAAGACCACCTAAAAGTAGGAAGACCTTAGAAAACCATATATTTTCAAATGTACACATTCTGACAAGTCCAAAATGGTAAAATACATCTTTCTACTGCAAACTGCAAGGCCATGCCAAATGTAATGTTTTTTTATGAAATTTCTGAAAATCACAAAGCTTTTACTTTACCCATTATATACCCCAGATTTTATAACCTACCAACATAAAACATCCTAATTAATCACGCTAGGGGTCTACTGAACACACCAACTAAGATATCATTAATGCATATGTTTTGGTGACAAAACAATCCTATAGGATTTAATTAATCTTCATAGAAATGGTGATACAAATTACAGAAAGGTCCCTTATCTGGAAAACCCCAGGTCCTGAGCATTCTGGATAACAGGTCCCATACCTGTACTTGCATTTGTGACATGATTAGCTAATTGGGCATGCTGGAAATAGCTTAAAAGGATGTACTATTATGGGCTGGTTATGGTGTCAGCTTAAGCATCAATAAATCAAAATCAAATGACTACTACTGTTATTTAAAGGCAAATCAGTATGAAAGCCTTTGTGAAGAGAACCATATCACATACCCCACAAAATATATCACAGAATGCAGTTAACACTAAATACATTAAATACTTATTTTCTTATGAATAAGCAAGATGCATGGAATGGCACAAGCACAAAAATGCATTTAGGAATGCTGCAAGTTTTCAGATAGCTTTCATGTGAGGCCGTGAGAAGAGCCCGCTGGTGGATCACTGGTAATTGCAAAGCTAGCATAGTGGAATGCAATTTAAGAAAACAATATTTGAACTGTTAATGCAATATTGATTGGAGGTTTTACCAACTGAAGCAATCTAAAGATGCAGCCAGTCATAACATTGTAACTAGAGATAAAAACCAAACAGAATAATACTTGGGTTTTCTTTCAAGCTACAGAAGCTTGTGACCCTTTTGTGGTTTCTGTTCTAGAATCCTGGAGGGAATGACTAGACTACATTTCACCAGCACAGCCCTCCATCTGTTCCCAAACAAGTGGGTGGAGCTGTTAAGTACACAGCTCGGGGGGGGGGTCATAACATAAATTTGAGATTCCTGATTCATATGATTTCTTTTTTTATAAGTTTGGAGGCCCTCTTTTCTTTTACTTGTAAAATGTATGCACTGCCTGCTTTAATGTGCCACACGTATTGACACAGCCTGCTGAGGTAATCTTCAAGGTTCTACTGAGTCAAAAACGGCTCTTTACTTGCAATTAAAGTGCAACTATACAGAAGCGCAAGGAGTGTGTTTTGATGCAGGTGACTTTAGATGTACAAGTACTTTTCATAAATAGTGTTGATTGGCACAACAACAACAATGTTGGCCATTTTTGTGCAACTGTGGTTGTAGTCATAAATGAGCAATACAGAATTATTCAAACCAACAAATATACACATCTAAATGTGATTTGAATGCAACATTTTTAAAATATAATGACATTTAGGTTCTATAGCCTAATTCACAGAACATTTTTTTTAACTTAGGTCAATACAGAGATGAACTCTTAAGTAAGTGAGTGAGTGCACTGGGAGTAAGCCAAGACCTGAAGATGGTCAGATTGGTCACTTTTGATGATACTGCTTGGCTATATATCCAGCTATATCCAGCTATGGCATATTGTGGACCATTTGACAGGCCATCATACAATCCATCAGATTAGACAAATCTCTTGCTATTTTGCTTCTTGGCACTTGGGAGTGGTACTTGCCAAGAAGTAGATAAATACAAGATATGCGTAAATAGATATAAGTATATTCCATACTGATGTAGGAGGGTAAGGTTTTTGTAATCCCGACAGAATGTGTTAGCCAGCTAAGATGGGTCCTTTTTTTCCCAGAGTGGAGGGGGAGTAGTCCCCTGGGGTTATAAAAAGGGATGTCCACATGTGCTCTGCCTTTTCCCAGTGCACCCACTAGCTGGAGGAAGTGGGATGTTGCTGTCAGGGCCTGAGGTGGAGAAGTATAGGAGAAGTAAGTGTCAGGACAGAAACTGTTATAGGTCACTGTAGGAGTGACATTTAGGATCAGGAAAGTGAGCAGCTGAGGCTCCAATGTGGAGTTTAGTGAGGGGTTTGTACCCTGTGGCACTTCTGCTGCCATTGTAGGGACCCAAGGGGTCAGGCTCAGGATTAGATAGATCCTGCAGTAATACACCTCTGTGCGCTTCCTCTGTGTGCTTCCTGACCATGAGGCAATACTACCCACTGAGAGAGTTGGTGAAGGCACAAAGAAAAAGTTTGTGAGCACTCTGCATGTAACAGTCTGGCTGCCACTTGCTTGTTATACCAACTGAGCATACCCTGTAAATTAGAAAAGATTGGCATCCTGAAGTGTACCATCTGTTAATAAATGAATTCATTGTTTTTAGGAACCAGTGGTGCCCAAAGTTATTTAAGGAAGAGTGAAAGCTGTGGGCCCATACTAGAGTGGTATCCCCTCTTTCATCCCATAAGCGAGGGCCCACCTGGAGATACAGAGTCTAAATATATTTGTGCCTACCTGGAGTTGCTAGGAGTAGTATACAGTAACAAAAGGAAAGGATGATTTTTTTTCACTAACTGTACTCCTGTTACGAAGCTAAAACCAGATATCTATGAGTAATACGATACTGAAAAGACAGCCATATTCATATTTATTAGATGACATAACATTTATTTTAATCTTGGCATAACCATAGTTTTTCATACATATGGTGTTTTTTTTTGTTTTTTTGTTTTTTAAAGCAAGCTTCGCCCACAGGCAAATAAGTTCTGTTTGGAGGTCTGCCTTTAAAAAACTCTTGATCTAGAGAATTTTTAATTGGAACAGAACTGATGAATGTGGCCAAGTGTTTTATTTGCTCAGTGTTTTTTGCTAAAAAAAAACCTTGGTCAGAGCAGGGCTGAGCAAATGTAAAAACAGTGACTTTTTCACAAATAGATAAAATACCTCAGGAATTGGGCAATAAATCTTGTGTGTCTTGGAGCAAGTTACAGTGCAGATCCAGTTAGTTCCAAACACCTTGAAAGGGAGTACTATATAGATAAGTGGTTATCGCACTAGGACGTTGACCAACCTGGGGTCCAGAGCAGTGACTGAGGAAGCCAAGTCTGTAGACTGTCTACAGTGAGATTTAAGGAATATGCCTAATGTCTCTATACATTTCGGTGATGACTTATTCTCCTAGATAAATGACTGATGACAGTAATGTTTTCATACTGTATATCTGTAACCTAATGGGCATTGACCATAAGTAGGACCTCAAAGATGGGATTAATAAAAAAAAAAAAAGTAAACAAACTCACGCTTATTTGGCAAAAGGTTAAACTCATTGTCCTTGTGAAGAAGTCCTTTGCTTGAGCATGGTCATCATCTGATGTCTGAAAGCTAGCTCTTCTAAAGAATCACTATACACTGAATGCTTAATTATACACATCAGTCCCTGCCTCAATGGATTGCAGTCTGGTATCATACAATGTACACTAGTCTATACAAAATTAATGTTTAGTATGTTATTGAATGTCCTGTTCTTAGCAAATTTTTAATTGGTCTTCATTTTTGTTATAGTTTTTGAATTGTGCTCCTTCTTCTGTCTCTTACCAGCTTTCAAATGGAGGGGGTCACTGACCCTTTCAGACAAAAAAATATTTCTCCGTTAAAACTTCTTTTCAGGCCCTCTCCTATTCACATTCCACTCTAAAACTACTGCTTGTTTGCAAGGGAAAATTTGGCCCAGAAAACTGGATGCCAGTTTTATGGTTAAAGTAGAAGGAGAGGCTAAAATTAAGTAAGCTTTATCAGAAAGTAATGCTGCTCCGAGTCCTCTGTCAAAAGAAACACCACATTTCTTTCCTTCTGTTGTGTACACATGGGCTTCTGTATCAGATTTCCTGTTTTCAGCTTTAACCTCCAGGGCTTGGGCTTGAGCATGCTCAATTTGCTCCCCCACACCCTCCCTGCTGTAAACTGAGCCTAGAGCTATAAGTGAGCAGGGAGAATCTCAGGCAGGAAGTGATGTCACACCAAGTCATCTAGTATGTACAAATATAAATCAAAAACCAGCACCAAGGGTCTTGCAGTATCAAAAATAGTATATTATTGAATAGTATGTACAACCAACATCTCGTTGACCTTTCTCAAGGTGCATATACATACAAAACTCTAACTTAAATAACCTCCACCCACATAGCATGAACGTGCAAGTGATACCTTCACAGTGATCAAGAATAGCATGATGATCTTGTGCCTTTTGATAATTTTAGTAGGTATGCTCTTCTAATTATATCTGTTTACAATACAGTGCTATTCCATAGGCTAATTAGCATTAATGTATCCCCGCATTAACTGTGACAGAGAATTCAACTTGTAGAATATATCAGAGAGAAGTTTAAGCCATGCAGTCACGCTATACCATGGATCTGGTTTTAAAGCACTTCTATATTTATGTCAGCAAGACTGCATATTAGGCGAACAATTTTAGCACAGATAGAAATATGGTACAGGTAAAGGACCTGTTTTCCAGAATGCATAGGACCTGGGGGTTTTCGGATAACTGGTCTTTCGATAAGTTGATCTTTGTACCGTAAGTCTACTAGAAAATCATGTAAATATTAAATAAACCCAACAGGTTGGCTTTGCTTCCAATAAGAATTAATTATATCTTAGTTGGGATCAAGTACAAGGTACTGTTTAAGTATTACAGAGAAAAGGAAATCTTTTTTAAATTTGGATTATTTGTAAAAAATTGAGTCTATCAGAAAAGGCCTTTCCATAATTCAGAGCTTTCTAGATAACGGGTTTTCAGATAATGGATCCCATACCTGTACTTCAAAAGGTACACCTGTGGTACATTTTATCTTGCTTTAATCCTGTTTCCTAAATGTGTTTCATTACTATTGTATGGCTGGCAGCAAAGATTTTAGAATCCACTTACGCTGTTGCCTATAGGATTTGGGTACATACTGTAAGAATAAAACTTTTGGGCTGGGGTTTGTTTGCGGCAATTACTCTGGGATTCTGGGGAAAATACTGCATGGTGGGTTAAATATGGTGACAGAAAAAAATTTATATGTGCTACAATCATAAATGAGACTTGGATGTTTTTAGCTTTAGTTATAGAAAATATCTTATTTATTATATTACATGTGTGCAGTTATATAAACTATAAGTACAATGGAAAATGCAAACCAACATTTATAGTTACTATAAATGTGCACAGTCCCAATTATATACAGTATCTCCTGTTTACTGTCCACATACAAATTCTAATTAATTTGATATCACCTGAATTTGAAAAAAATTGAAAATCTAAAACTGAATGGAAATAACATATCTAGTTTTCACATTCCCATTTATCATGATATATAGTATACAAATCTTACTGTTTCCCTATATAGAGTCTGCATTGTTCTTTGAAAGAGATGTCATTGCTTCGCCATGAAATTAATAACTGTCCCCATTCAAAGCTCTCTGCACCCAACAATGATACACTGGTGCGTAAAAAGGTGATAAAAATACACCAAGAAAAGGCAATTTAATTCCTTGGCATAGGAGAACCTTCTTTCATATCTCTGTGTGCAGTAGGTTCAATATATGGCTTTAAAATGGCATTACCCTCACTTGTGATTTGTTTTTCTCGGAATGATATATTTTCATCGCTCGTGACAGCTTGAAGAGTCATATTGGGACCTTATAATGCCAGTTATTCCAATATAATTTAACGCCAATTCAAAGCACAGCCTGGAGCCTAAAGCAAGATTACAACGAATGCCATTAAAGTTTGCTAGCCAGCTTTGATAAGCCAACAATATATTTGTCAATTTATTCATAGGTACGAGCTAGGAGACAAGCTATAATCTCCCACTCTTCTTTAAGCACTCGCATCTGCTTTCCCCACACTTGCATTTCCATTCCTTGAAACACATTTCTTCACTTGGGCCATGTTACTCCTATTGCAGCTTTCCTGCCATCTGCTGGATTTAACCCTTTATTTTCCACAGCTTTCATGATATCAGAGCTATAAAAGAATTCTAGTTCTATTATCTCAGAGAAGATTGCATTTAGTACTGTACAACGTCCATGTTTGGCATTAATATAGTTGTAAATTTGAATCTGTTTGAGCAGACGGAAATCAATGAACAGGATACATACCTGATGCCCTTCTAAGGGAGTTCAGGGGTCATTCAATTGGACACATTTCTTCATTATTAAACAGCTGCTTTTATTGTAAGTAACTTCCCTTCCTCAACAGAAGTTAATTTATCATTGTAGTGGAAAGATGTTTGGTCCCAAGGCATCTCAAGAAAAAATTAATCTAACACTCATAAATGTATTACTCAAGCCACAAGGCTCTGTATGCTATACATATGAACAGGTCTGGTGAATGCAACAGTCTTGAAAAGTATTTATTATATGAAATACTATATTATAAGCAGCAGTTAATTAAAACGCAGAGTAAAGTTTTTTGGCTAATTATTCAGTGTTTTAATTTCAATTTGACAGTTCATTGCACAATGTATTGTGATTTGTCCATAACTGCCATGTCTGTGGAAATGTTGGTCATACCTTGATATTCTCAGACCAACCCCCAACCATACTTAACTATTAACTGATTCATTTTGAAAAAAAAATTTCCCATGACAGTATCCCTTTAAATCTGCCACAAATTTGCATGCACTTTGGCTCCCATAAATGATAACGTGGAATCTTTCATTTGATTTACTTTTAAAAACTGGCTAAATATGAGCACTAGCTTTCTCCATAATCTTTACAAATATTTTGCATTAGTCACACACATTATCAAAAGTAATTTTCTTAGAATCAGCTTTGGCTGCGCTTTGCAAAAGGTATAGGTGTCCCTGTCTTTACAACCTGCCATAACTTGCAAGTCTGAATGACACACAAGTTACAGGTGACGGATATAGGGTGGGACGGGGTTCGCCTAAGTGCCCCCCCTCCTACCCCTTATGAATACAGTGCTGATGAATGCAGGCAGACCTATATTCATGGGAGTGGCTACAAGTATCTGCACTATGACGTAAATTTATCAAAGAGTGAAGTTCCGCCACTAGAGTGAAATTCCGCAGCTCTCAATTAATTTCTTTGGGATTTTGAAAGGCGTATTTATCAATGGGTGAAG
The DNA here is from genome assembly GCA_038501925.1 of Xenopus petersii. NCBI lineage: Eukaryota > Metazoa > Chordata > Amphibia > Anura > Pipidae > Xenopus > Xenopus petersii. The sequence continues at coordinate 82,021,841 of CM076674.1, read as the reverse complement.
TGAAAGTTCACTCTTTGATAAATACGCCTATAAAAATACCATAGAAATGAATGGAGAGTGGCGGAATTTCACTCTAGTGGTGGAACTTCACTATTAACTTCACTCTTTGATAAATATACCCCTATGAAACAGAGCACAGAGACCAGCTAAAATAGTTCTGGAAGGCAGTGTGCCAAAAAACAGAAGAAATGTCCTATTTTTGTACTTTACATACTGCCTTCCTCATAGCTAATGACCGCTATTGATAAATTCTTCCTTCAGGCAGTACTATAGGGAACACTTTATAAAGTTTATAATATGCCTGTAGGTTGCAAATATTTTTGGGGTCATGCACATCATAGATATTGAGAAAGTCTTCTTTTGAGATACGTATTTTATTGAATTGTAGTTATATAGCACCACAACTGTAAGCAGTGCTTTACAGGGGTGTAAACACAAAATAGAAGTAGTTATAAATACTTAATACTCAGTTGGAATGAGGTCCATGGAGAGCTTACAATCTATTAGAAATAGGAGACCAAAACAAAATGGGGAATAAGTAATAATAGGGGGGCACTTCAAAATATGGCTATAGGTTCTTGTATTTGTTTTCTAAGTATAGAATGATGTGCTGTGTCCTGAAGCATGCTGGCATACTGAAGCAGAAGTCAATTCCTAGTCAATTCCTAAAAAGTATACATTTTGAGGACACAACCCCAATAAATATTTTTAATCCTAACAATATAACCAGAACATTATGATCATGTTACTTTAAGAAGCTAGACTTATCTTTTAGATTATAAAGCATTATATAAGCAGGAGTTTGAGTAGATTTCTTAAATTGTTCCGCTCAGACAGTTATTAAATAAATCACCAAACGGGTCATTGTAGCAGAGTAAATACAGTACATTGCTGCTCATTAGGCTGTGACAGCTACAAACTGTATGAAGTCCAAGCATTCATCTTCTGTAATTCACATGATTAAGGACAGAATGTAATAAAAGCTGGAACTGAAAAAAAATTGTGAACTATAACATTAAGAGGGTTATAATTCATCTAATTGCAGTTTTTTTTTCCTCTAAACATTAGAGGTTTAGTAAATAAACCCCCCATAACGTTCACCTGTTTAAACATGGAGCAATTCCGTGGGGCAGAATAATGACTTTCTGTGTAAGTCCTATTACATTCACTTGTGCAAAAGACAAAAATGGTCAATTATTCATTGAAGGGTGCAATGTGCAAAAACAGGCAGGGGCTGTGTGTTGCCCTGTGGTGGCCTTTTACAAGGGGCTGCAGGCTATTGCAAAGAGAGCAATTGTACTATCTGTAGTAGAAAAGCTGAAATTATGATTTTAAAAACAGATTCTGGGCCCTTTGGGCATTTTTGCCGCCCCTGGTAACCAAAGGGTTCTGCCGCAAGATTCTAAATTTGCATCATGGCAACAGCAACCCTGAAAACAGACAAACAGAGAGCCAAATGAAGAGCAAGGACCTGTGTAATAAATACACGTCTAACTTTATAAATGAGGGGCAGTCTGGGGGGTGCAAAGCAGGCCTGTCCTTACTGCCTGCCCTATAGTGGGGGGTAAGTAAAGAACTGCCTTGTGCCACAGTACTACCCAAGATGATTTTGCACTTGCAACTGGGTCAAAGATAAATGACCCAAGATGCATTGGCAGTTAAGTTCCTCCATGTTTCCAAAGCATATATTAATAATGCTAAAAGGAAATGTGTTGATATGCTCGTATTTTTTAATTCTAACATTCATGCTGGATGGCAGCATGACAAAAGCCCTCGACCATCATTATTTTTACATACAAGTCTCATAATGGCAAAAATAAATTTCATTGCATAAACATGAACTATCTGGATACCTTGACTATTTCACCTTCCCCCCCCCCCACACACACACACACACACACAATCTGCAGCACAATGATGTGTCCCCTTTGCATATGCAATGCTCCTTTCATGTACTGTTCCATGCAAAATGGGTAGGTTTCATATTTTTAAAGCTGCCTCTCTTGTACTAGTCTTTAAATATAAAGTCCGAAAACTTCAAGTGTATTTAAACCGGTTAAAATATGCATCTACATGCTCATGATAACTGCATTTGTAAATATGCTCCATCTCTAGTTCAGCTTTACATGGGTGCCACCAGTGTCAGCAGGAGGGACAGCTGCCTATTCAGGGAGCTTGCCTATAATTAAAGGCAGGACTCTACGGACGATTCCGGCGCGATCCGACGGAGGCGTCACATCGGATGCAACAGAAATAAGGTATGTAATGCTATTGTCGGATCGTGTTGCATTGTTGTGTGACGCGACACGACTGTCGGATGCAGACGTCGCGCTGCATCAACGCAGCAACAAGATCCGTGTCCATGGAGTCCTGCCCTTAGACTTTTCTATTTGGCTGGTACCCTAACTGGGTAATTGGATGAGTGCAGTACCTGATATACTTTGCAACGGACAGAAAGAAAAGGGTTTCACTTGACTCTTGTGGGAATCAATGTGTTATCAAACAGCAATTAACAAAGTTTGAAGAGTGAGATGAGCAATAGTTTTAGCCCACATAAACATTATATGACACTGTACAAAAGGGATAAAGCGTGCCATTGACCTTCTCCCTTAACTCAAAAATGGAGAAAACAAAACTGAAAGGAATCAGTTTCATATATAGGTTGTTGGACTACTGATGAAAACCATTAAATGGTCTTTTTTAACTCTTGGACCAAAAAAGAGCCAAATTTTTTTCCAAGGACCGGGGGGGTCGAGAGGCGTCGGGAGAAGGTTTGGGAGGGGTCGGCGTCCGATTTGGGCGTACCAGCGTCCAATTCGGCGACCTTAATTCTAATCTTAATTAAAGAGATACTGACACCAGAAATCTACCATAAAATTGACTTTGCATGCTACTTATAATTTTGCCATAAAGTATTTGCCCAATGTATTTTCATTACCTATCTGACTCCCTGTGTTTGGCTATGAGGGTGCTGCCATATTTGTGCAGCAGGAGTCCGTTCGCATTAGAAACTTTAACTGACAGGTTGAGATAGGACAGTCAAGTTGGCAAAAAAGTCAGGTTTAGGAACTTCAACTAACAATTACTTACAAAAACAAACCTCTCAGCAAAAAACAGCTTGACCTATAGGTAACTTTTAATGCACATTCATATTTTAAAAAGCAGTTTTTTTATTGTCAGTATCACTTTATAAGGAGTCAAAATCAGCAGCAGAGTAAGGCCTAAGAGGTCAGATTAATATTATGCTTTATCTCTCTAACTCACATCAATTGAGCTGCTATTGAAATCAATGATAGTTTATTCTTATGCAAAATCTAAAGTACTGGATTTCTTTCTTGAGTACAAACCTATTTGAGACCTTTTGTAAATATGGTAAAATTAGAGAAAACAGATTAATAAATGGACCAAGACTTGCAGCTCAAACTCTATTTTGACAATATATCCCTTGGCATACTTTATGCTGAATGAGCTGTATCTTTTAGGAGACACTAACAGTTTATTGTGTATTTTCAGTTAAATAAACATTTTTACTGATTCAGAGCATTTCAATGAGAGGAAAAGAACACCAGAGGATTAGATTTATCAAGTGCCTAAAAGACTACCCTATTCGTACAGTCATAAACAATAAAGTTGAGAAATAATGCCAGTTTAGCTATTTTCAATTCTTTTTGAAAGCCATAAGCCAGTTGCTCAAACTGTGAATCTAAAAGATTACCTCAGGGACCATAGACCATCTGCCAATACTTCATCTGACTCGGAGAAGGTAGTATTCTGGGATTTTTTTTTTGCTATTTTATTATAAAATGTGTAAGACTGGAACATACTTTAAAAATCCAAACTGGTGCCATTGAAAGTCACTGGAGTGAAATGATCTGCCAATTTAATTACTCTGAGATGGAAGTTATAAAAGGAGAAGCAGGAATCTCTAGGTACTATTTATATGCAGAAGTACAACTTTGGAGATCACTCCTGATGGTGGTATAACAGCAGTTCATGGTGTCCAGTACATTTCAAGATCAAACCAACCCTATGGTATTTACTGTATTCCTAAAAATGTCTAACTGTCCCTCAGTTCACCTACAAGGACGGGAAATTGTTCAGCAGCACAGAGCCTCTGGCTTTTTGAGTTTCCATAGAGATGGTGGAAATTGAGCAAAGCTTGCAAGCAGAGGGCAAAGAAATAAATTATTGGCCAGTCCTGATGGAGGGAAGGTGACTGAGAGGATTTGATAATTTTCTGCCATTTCCTGAGCGCATCGTTCTCCGTTAGTTTAGAAAATTTAAATTCTACTCCACAACCTTCACAGAGAATGGGTCTTCTTACAAAAGATCAGTCTTTGATGTCAGTACTCTTTATTGCTTTTTGGTGCCTTTCTACAGATCCAGTATTGGTTTGTATCTAGTCGGGGACATATCGTAATTGAATAGTTAGTTAAACTAAATCCACCACTCACTACTAGTGGTAACAGGTAGATTCATAAAATATATTTTCTGGACAAATCTTTATGTCATAACATTTTAACTTAATGGCAGTTGTATTTGTATGCTTCTATGAGTTCAACAATGTAGATTTACTTTCATGAAAAGACAAAAAAAAAACAGAACAGAAAACATTCTATGGTGGAGCATCTTTGAGAAAATGCTGTGTATTTCTCTGCAAACCTGTTCCCAGTGCAAGCGCGACAGATGGCCACATGTGCAAATCACTTAGAAAAATGCAGAGCACTACCTTGCAGTGATCATTGTCTACTAACGGGACTCTGAGCCTTAATACTGGTTTGCCTGAACTTGTTTTTGGCCTGGCCTGATTTCTGGAATTCACTGCCTGTTACTCTCCTTTGCTAACCTCTCCCTAACTTCAATTTGTTTGATTCTACGCTGCTTGCCTTCTGACTTCGGTCTTACCCTGCTTTGACTCATTCTGTACTGTGATTTTCTGAAGGTGTTCCTGCTATAGCGCTTCTGCTACTCCATGTGACCAGTCCTGTTCTAACTTTCAGGTACTGCTTCATTGTGGGAGGTGCAGGAGAGGCTTCTCCTCTTCCAAATGTTCCAGATAAAAGTAGGGATGCACCAATCCACTTTTTTTGGATTCAGCCGAACCCCCGAATACTTTGCGAAAGATTCAGCCGAATAGGGGTGGGAAGGGGAAAACATTTTTTACTTCCTTGTTTTGTGACCAAAAAGTCATGTGATTTCCCTCCCCATCCTTAATTTACATATGCAAATTAGGATTCGGTTCGACCAGGCAGAAGGATTCGGGCGAATCTGAATCCTGCTCAAAAAGGCAGAATCCCGAACCTTAATTTACATATGCAAATTAGGATTCGGTTCGACCAGGCAGAAGGATTCGGGCGAATCTGAATCCTGCTCAAAAAGTCCGAATCCCGAACCGAATCCTGGATTCGGTGCATCCCTAGATAAAAGTGAGTAACCTGACATGAACTGGATTCACTTTGACCTCTTGTTATAATATTGATAACTTATTTCGGTGGCGCAACTATAGAGGAAGCAGACCCTATGGCCGTTGGGGGTCTGGGAAACTGGAGTGCCCGGACCGCGGGGTCCGCTTCCTTTATAGTTCTAAAAAATCCTTCCTTCAACAGCTGCTTGCCTACCTTTGAGCGTTGACACCACTGCTCCATTTTATATACCCTTGCATGGGTAATGTGCCAACCATTCACACTGCATATCCTTATATATTTTCAAGAATGTGCATTAAATAAAAGCACCACTACATGAAAAAGTTGTTACCATTCGTTATTTAAGGGGAATAATTGTGAAAAGAGATCTCTCTGTGCTGTGTTTGAGTGTGGCCTGTACAAGCAGGTGCACACTTCTCTCGCATTACATAATGCTTTTTACTTTACTTTACTTCTGTCTAAACAGACAGGGCTTTATCTGCACACTTTTATACATATTTTCCATTTAAAGGGAATACATTAAATATATCACAGCAGAAAACAGCAGGTTTGGATTTCTTCTGAGAGGATTTTGACAGAGCAATTTAGAATTCACTAGAGGCAGAGGGATAAAATCTGTAAAAGCCCTTTAGTTTAGACTAAGAGAAGGGCATACATATATTCAACGGATAACAGTACCTGAAATAGGAGGAGAGAGACCCAAACTTGGCTATGGTGTATGTCAGCAAAAGGTTTGAATTACCATCATTGGACCGAGGGTCGAAGGCATTGAAGTTCTGCAACACTGTTCTGACATAACGTGTTAACTATGCTTGAGCTATTATGTTCTGTGTATATATGGCATATGATGGCACTTGTCTATCACTGGAACCTCTCTGATAGCTGAGTGCTCGTACACCTTGTATTACTAATGTGGTGAAACTAATAAACGTTAGGCTTAAATCCATAAAGGAGGTTTATTTTGTTACTTTCCTTTTTCAATATTTTTCAATCTACAGGCAATTTTCTCAGAGCAGGGAAAAAAAATCTATTTTCATCCACAAATGCCCAGTGTCAATTTTGCTTCTGTATTTTCTGAGGATAAATAAATTGGAGGTAATGCAAAAAGGCAGCTTTAGCATATTGATGTCAATTTCAATTTATTTTCCTTTTCATGCAAAAAGCTTTGAATGTTTTATGCTCCAGCCATTTTATGGGTCATCATTCAATGTTAGAACAGAAATAAAATCTGCCTGTGTAAAATACATTCTGTGATAATGCACTTTTTAATAGGCTAGGGATCTCCTGTACTTCACTATGTGGACCTTATGATTCCTCAGTTTTGGTACAGAGAGAATAACAAATTTGGGATCCGTTATGCAGAAACCTGTTATTCAGAAAACTCTATTGACTCCATTTTAATTAAATGATTAAATTTTTTTAAAATGATGTACTTTTTTTACTGTAATAATAAAATGTACTTTATCCCAACTAAGACATAATCACTCATTTTGAAAACAATCCTATTGGGTTTAATTAATGTTTAAATTATTTATACGTAGGCTTGAGCTTTGGAGACAAAAAGATCCCTCGTCCAGTAAACCCCAAGCATTCCATACCCGATACCTGTACCATGATTTCTCAAACTAAAAATTAAGAGTTCTACCTGATCGGTTTGTTTGCTATGCACACATTTTTGTTCTGCAGGTAGCGTATAAATTAGCTTTCTGGGTTGTTTGTAAATCTCTGGAATTTTTTCTTCTCTCAAATTAGGAATTTCAAGCATGTGTACCAACTGCTGTTGTCATATTGCATTTCTAAATTGAAGGAGGATTGGCTCTAAGAAAAAAAATTTCAGAGATACAGTTTTTATGATAAAGTCTTGAAGGTGTGTGTGGCAGGAGACTGTAAAGTAATAAGGTGGAGCAAGAGTTGAATCTGAATAGTTTTAAAGCATGTTTTGACAAGGAATAAACAATTAATTATGCAGACAGATTTAAAGTCTAGTAATAATATTTTAATTTGGATACTGTCAACTTGAAAAAATTGGCAGAATATAACAGCTGGAAAGGAATAACTTGCAGAAAGGAGAAGACAGTTTGCAGATTCAAGATAGAACATACAGTAGATGGTTGCAATAATCAAAGAAGGATATGATAAAGGCTGACATACCAATGTGAGTTCCTCCAAAAAATAATAAGCCAGCAAGTAAACAAAATACAAAATATTTATTAGTACATATTGGGAAAAACCGAACGTGTTTTGTGCCTGTTGGGGCACTTACTCATAGGTCAACATCTATTAGTATGTCACTGTATGTTTGCACCCGGGGACTGGGGTGAACTGTGGGTATGACTTCCTGTTAATATTATTTAATGTATTATTTATATTTTTTCAATTAATTATTTTTGAAAGTACTACTATTTTTGCTTTGTGCACCATTCTTTTTTTGTATATGATAAAGGGAAGGTTTACAACATTTAAGAAAATCTGTGATGTGAAATTATGGCAATTTTTCCATATAAGTGAATTGGTTGATTGGAAGTGTTAAAGTGGTGCTGCATCCAACATGAATAATTATATGGCATGCAACTAGAAAGCTTCTTGCAACTCAATAGATCCAATGGATCATCTTTGGAGATAGCTGGGACCGGTCTGGTCATACTTTAAACCTAATGAGCCAGCTCTTTTATTCTGAGATTGTTGTAAAACTAGTGAGAGAAGTGCATAACTTTAATGTGTTCATTGTGCCCACTTATATGCAAAAGGAGCGCTCCTATTGGGAATCCTGAGCACAAGAAGCAGAGCAGTGGGGTCCCTCTGCACCATCTTCTGTTCATTTGTATCCACTACGGGTCTGTACACCGACTGTCACGGTCGGCACCCAACACCAGAACAAATGCCAAGCACCCTGGTCTCGGCTCGTTCTTCACCTGTAGTGTAGACCGCCTTTGGCCTCGGGAGGAGCCCTCAGCTACTTTGATGCCACCAGGACTTAAACGAGAGGTGCAAAGCTAGAGGTTCTGGATAGACCGAGGGGCACGACGGTTAGCAAAGTCTTTGGGCAGAAGGTCGTGGTGCAAGGTGTTAGACAGGATCGTAGTCGGAACAGGCAGGGTCGAGGCAGGCAGAAAGTGAGTGTAAACAAATCAGGCCGGGTCTGGGCAGGCAGAGTTCGAAGCGTGGTCAGGCAGGCAAGGGTCAAAACCGGGCGATCAATCAGAAGGATTTAGCAGAAGAGATAGTCGTAATTCAGGCAATGGATCAAGATACAGAGGTCAGAATTGTCAGGAACAGGCAGGGGTCACAACAGGTAGTCAGAATCAAGCTCAAAACCAGAATAGCAAAAGCTAACAGCACCAGGAACAAAACCTATAACGGGCAATGAAAACCTTTATGATGGCCCTTTAAGTTCGCGCCATTGCACGCTGACGTCACCATGCCAGCGCACATGGGCCAATAAAGACAGAGGAGATGCACCACGCACACCCTGACAATCGGCGCACACAGAAGAGGATGCAGCTCGTGGCGGGCGTCCCCGCTGAGGGGGCGGCAGGCGTCCCTGCCGACCCTCTCCCACTAGACCACCAGGGTAGGTTGTTACACCGACATGGAGCCTGCAGGCGCATGCGCAGTTGAGGCTAGTCAGGAATCTGCTTCAACTGTGTATGTGCCTGCAGGCTCCATGTCGGTGTACAGACACTAAGAGGATACAAATGGACAGAAGATGGCGCTGAGGGACCCGGTGTGCTGCTCTGCTACTTGTACTCAGAATTCCCAATAGGAGCGCTAATACAGGTAATACACTGTGTGGGGAGGGAGAGGTAAAGGGGGCAGATCGAGGGCAGTTGAAGAGGTTGTTATAGTCTCCTTTAATCTCTTCTAGAGCTTTTATACTGTACTTTATAAAATGTTTCTTCCCAATTGATAAGGTTCAAGTTCACCCCATGATATGGGTTTTTTACTTCATTATTGAGCAGGCACATGAGTAGTATTCACATGAGTAGTATTCACATGAGTAGTATTCACATGTGAGATGTGGCACTTGTGCTTATAGTTCTGTTTCTCCCAGATGTCTTAAGACACCTGCATGCCCTTAAGCCCAGACCATATGCTATTCTGTATACCAATTCATACAAAAATAGTGATATTAAGGAAATAGCAGCAAGTAGTCGGAACACATAACTCTTTTACAAGAATCTTTTATCCATAATGTGAAATGCCAACAGACTACAAATTGCAGCACCAGATTTTGCAGAGCATCCCTCAAGCTTTCTAGAGAACATTTTTATCAGATGTATACATTTTTTGTCCATTACCGCACAAGCCTCTGATATCAAGAAAGATGATGAAACTGTGTTTATCTTCTGCCCCTCTAGAATTAAAAATAGAAATGTTTGTATCACCTTAACACATGACCTCTCAGAATAAGCGTTTTAAAAAGCTTACAAAATAATATTTACTTTTATTTTTTAGGATAATTGGCTTAAAGGCAATACCATGTAGAGAAAATTATATTAATAACAAACTAAATTATTATTTAATGTATAAAGTTGTGTGCATATACACCAGTTTCTAAATCCAACTCCCATGCATGTGAAATTGATATTGGTGCCTGAACACTACATTTTGTTTTAATTCTCTGAAGTTAGATATAACTTTTTGCAATGGTGTCCCCATTAGATTCCTGTTGTAACAGTTAGAGCTAAGCCACTGACAGCTAGTAGTGATGTACAGAGGTACAAAGTGGGATGTAAGAGACTGTTATAGAGAATTGGACATATAAAATAAAAAATAAGCAGAATTTTGCACTTGTGCATTTTTTATCTACTATATATCTGAGCCCTAGGTTGCTCTTGTAAATAGCAATGCGGCAGTGGTGCAACAGTATACTTTTTATAATTTGACAGCACTGTGTTCTCTATGTGGCAGGAGGATTAGCTATTCAGAGAAGTTTGAATTATTTTGTCTAAGGCACATTGGCAGGTGAGTTGTGTACTGGGGAAAATCAGCACTACTTACAGTTGACAAATCTCCTGAAAATACCCCTACCATATGCTAACAATTTTCCTTTGTGATTTCTCGAGTTGAAAATTAGTAAATTGCCTTGCCTGTGTGAGTAGGGTTGTTGTCAATACAAAAAAAATCATATACTTTAGAACAACAACACAATTGTTATAACTCTTTTGCTAGATAAGAGTGTTTCCAAATTCACCATCCTGCCAGTTATTTATGATGTCATCTGGACCTTTCCGAAGAACAGAATAGCATGCAATACATTTTTTTAAAAAGATTAACTGTCGTGAAAAAAAAAAAAAAAAAACAAAACATTTTTTCTCTTGGCCTCCTTCCCTGGGAATCATGGTTCAAGAGACACATAAATATTTGCTTCAAGTGCTTTAATCAATGAGTTATTTCCTGCGACTCTCTAAAGAAATCTGACCACTGTCAGCTTTCTGGCATCAGATAAGCTGAAGGACTCCTACACCTTCTAACTGTTGCTTGGGTGAAAAGTGACTTTAGGAAACAGGAAAACAAAATGATTCTGGTGATGCTCTCTTACATGAAAGAAGAATTTCCAGACTGTGCAAACTAAATTATGTTTATAATGGCTTACAACCCTATATATATATATATGTTATTAAAACCTTACAAACAAATCATCAGATAGCAGTAATCTAACTAGTCACTATCTTAAATGCATATCTAAACAAACACTTCAGTAACATTGTTTTTGTTATACAATTGTGTCTATATTTTGGAATCATTGAAGATAATTCTGCAGTTTTGCCATCTGTTGTTAACACCCCCTTGTTGTTGACTTTTAATGGCAAATCTGAAAGATTGCTTACAATTTAGTATGATAGACAAGCAATTTATTTTAAAAATGCTAATCTAAGCTGATCTGGTTTTGTCTGATGTAAAGTGTTGTAAAATCCAGTTTAATGTTACTATACCTCCCCTTGAAGTGGTTCTCTTATAAAACTGTAGCATGTTCTTATGATGTGCATTACCAATACATTTGCCATGGGTTGGATCTAACCTACAGGTAAGTAGGCCAACAGGTACTGGGTATAGTTGTACATTGTTCTACTATTATCAGTTTATATAATGTTATTTAAGAAACCAGTCTTGATATGGAACAGTAAAAAGAAATGGTGTATTATGAAAATGTATAGCATTAGAGAGGAATGGCTCTATTCAGGGCAAGAGTAGGCCAATGAGGTTATGTAATAAAAGGCACTAAATTTGCCAGGTGCAGTAACCCAAAGCAAGGTAGCAGTTATTGGTCACTTGTTTAAAAACAAACATCTTATTGGCTGCTATGGGTTACCAAGGTAAACTTAGGGCTTTTTATTATATATGGGGGCTTGCCCATGATATGTAGTACAGAGAGCTGCCGCCCTAAGTGAAGCAGAGAGAGAGAGAGAGAGAGAGAGAGAGAGAGAGAGAGAGAGAGAGAGAGAGAGAGAGAGAGAGAGAGAGAGCGAGAAAGAGAGATAGAGAGAGACCAAAAGTAAAAATATAAAACAAAATATAAAGACAAGAAGTGTAGTTCATTAAAAGCAATAGTTTATACCTTGAAAGGGAAAAATCTCTCTACTTTAAAATAAGTAAATTACTTTGATATATGCCATTGAATAAAACAGATGCAAAAAAGTCAAACAAATATAATTTATATAGGTAAACGTTCAGAACGATTGTAGAGCAAACAGCTGTCTTCAGTGTATTTAAGATTTTCTGTCTCTAAAGCCAGCACATCATAATTAATTCATGTTTCTATATTTCCAGAGAAAAAACAGATGATAAATTGCTTTATTGTAGTAGGAGAGCTGATGTGATCATATTTCAGTTCCCATCTGCGAATTTAATATGGAGCAATAGCAGAAATGTATTACTGCACAAACAGCGCAAGTGTAGGCCTATAAGCCATTGTAACATGCTGGAAATGAATATGATAAATCTTAACAAAATTGGTTACAGATATATGTGAAAGTCAAAGCAGACACTGTAGATTGTATGATATATAACTTGCAATCACTGAAGCATGGTAGCCAGGAAAGTTGGCCATTGCTCTCATTAACATGCTTCTTAAATAAAACCAAACACGTTGGTGAATGTTATAATTTCATTCAAAAGGTAAATGAAAGAAAAGACTTCACATTGTCTTATGGAATGAAGCTTTCCTTGCTTGGATAATTTTCTCTACGAATGCTGACCCTGAATGTGCAGAGTAACCTCTAGCTATGAGTTTCTGGCTTAACATTCCATTGACGATACAAGCCAAGAGCAACAGGTGTGTAGACGTTTCTGAATATTAATGCCTAGAGCTCACGCAAGGGATTTCAGAATGAAAATGATCTATGCTTCATCAGTGTTTCCAGTCCCAACCATTTATATTATATTAGCGCGTGCATGTGTGTGAACTTTTTAAAGCAGCACTGTCTTTTCCCAACATGAATTGAGTACAGAAAACTATCACTTTGGAAATTATGGCATTAGAACTATGACTTCCCTCTTGGATCCATATTGGGCAAAGTAATAATAATTTTTAAAAAAACAGCAGAATGGTAGCATGTAATACCAATTAATTCAAATTCATTACAATTCAATACCAACAAATATCTAAAATGTATATAAAATGCATGCAGTTCCCCTTCAGATATATCTAATGTCTACACTTGAATATCCAGAAATAGAATCTTAAAGGCTTGTTCACCTTCCAAACACATTTTTCAGTTCAATTGATTTCAGATTGTTCCCCAGAATAAAGACTTTATTTACTTTCCATTATTTATTTTTTACGGGTTTTTTTTTTTTTTTTTTTTTTTTCAAAAGGTTAAAGTTTAAAGGTTAAAGTCTTTTTTTCAAAATGAATCAGTTAAGTGCTGCTCCAGCAGAATTCTGCACTGAATCCATTTCTCAAAAGAACAAACAGATTTTTTTATATTCAATTTTGAAATCTGACATTGGGCTAGACATTTTGTCAATTTCCCAGCTGCTGGTTATGTGACTTTTGCCTGCACCTTAGGAGAGAAATGCTTTCTGGCAGACTGCTGTTTTTCCTTCTCAATGTAACTGAATGTGTCTCAGTGGGACATGGGTTTTTACTATTGAGTGTTGTTCTTAGATCTACCAGGCAGCTGTTATCTTGTGTTAGGGAGCTGCTATCTGTTTACCTTCCCATTGTTCTTTTGTTTGGCTGCTGGGGGGGAAAATGGAGGGGGTGATATCATTCCAACTTGCAGTACAGCAGTAAAGAGTGATTGAAGTTTATCAGAGCACAAGTCACATGACTTGGGGCAGCTGGGAGATTGACAATATGTCTAGCCCCATGTCATTTCAAAATTGAATATAAAAAAAATCTGTTTTAGAAATGGATTTCAGTGCAGAATTCTGCTGGAGCAGCACTATTAACTGATGCATTTAGAAAAAAAAAAAGATTTTTTTTTAGAAAAATTTCCCATGACAGTATCCCTTTTATGTCCCTGCTAGAGATGGGTGAATTTGATTCATTTCGATTCGACAAAAATTAGCCACCGACGAAATGTCGCCGACGCCCATTAAATCCTCTGCCAATCTCCAGGACTTTCCTAAAAAAAAAAAAATCAATATGCGGCGCCGTACACTTTGCCCATACACGCTGTGTGGCTCCAGCTGCACATGCACGCTGGCGCGGCTCCGGCTGAGGACAAGCGCTGCTCCGTTGAGACAATCGCTGCGCCACCATTATAGTGGGGACAGTGGGTCCGGAGGGGGGCCATGGACAGCAGTCCCGGTGGGCCCAGGGCCCCCCAGTCCGACCCTGCCCATCACAATGTCAAATGGCAAGACAATCCTTATTGTGGGTAAATAAAAAGTCCCCCATCTATATCATATGACCCAAACCTGGCATACAGAAGACAATAAATCAGTATACATAGTTATATCTGCAGGATCCATCCTGTTAATAAGGTCTTGGTTGTCTAATTAGCCTAATGTTTATATAAAGCATTAAGTACAATGGAGCAGGCATCAGTTAGCTAAATGGGTCCTAAATAGGCTACTAACCTGAGGGAACAAGAAGAACAAACATTGGATATTTCAAATGAGCTATATTAAATGATATAGCAGTGCACAAGGAAAGTAAGTTGTAAAATAAATAACTTAAAGCTGTGAAAGACAATTGCTGCTAAATATATAATTTATTTCTTCCCCTGTTTTTGTTTAATAAATGTATTTTTGAAAACAAGTTGTGCAAATTAGCAGAGTTAAGGTAACACTGCGTTCTAGCATATGCACAAACCATGGCTAATACAATAGTGGAACAAAAACTGACTGAGACCAATGTATTACATGATGGATCAGCTTCAGATTTAGTAGTTTATTTAAGTTTGGGCTTTTTTTAGGATCATGAGAAAAGATAGGGGGTATGGAAATATTTCAACAGCTCTAGATTACCTGGAAAATTTCAAAGAAGCAATAATGACTTGCATTTGCCCTTCTCCCCTCTCCCTAGTTATTCAAATACCATTAAACTTATTACAGATTATATGCCCAGACAGTAATGAGCATAATTAGGGACCTAAGTTTTCTTAATATTTTGAGCAGAGTTCACAGTACACAATACAAAAATATAATTAATGCAAGGGAAGCTATGATGAAAATTAATCAAGTGTGTTGATTCTCTTTTTAGGTTTTCTTATACTTCTTGTCTGATCACTTACATTACAGTACTTGTGTTTTTTTACAAAATGCATCAGTTAATAATGCTCCTCCAGCAGAATCCTGCACTGTAATCTAGTTTTCAAAAGAGCAAACATATTTTGATGCAAGGCTAGATGTATCCTTAGTATCCCAGATGCCATCAGCCATGTAACTTTGAAAGAGTCACTATTTACTGCTGTACTGCAGGTTGGAGTGATATCTCAGACTCCCTTTCCCTACCATCATCGAATCAACAGAACAATCATTGAACTTGCATTCCTCAAAATTAGGGATGCACCGAATCCACTATTTTAGATTTGGCCGAAGTTCCTTTTTCCCTCCCCACCCCTAATTTGCATATGCAAATTATGATTCGGTTAGGCCGGGCAGAAGGATTCAGCTGAATCCGAATCCTGCTGAAAAAGGCTGAATCCCGAAACGAATCCTGGATTCGGTGCATCCCTACTCTAAATTCTCCAATGCCCTGCCTAGTGGTAGATAAAGGAATAACACTCAATAATAAAATGCTAAAGTCCAGTTCATCCAAGTCTTGACTCCTCCAGTTACATTGATTAGGAGCTTATCTAAAAAGCGGTTACATTGTGAAGTGCGGTCTCTTTCTGCAACCACAGAATGAGGCACAAGAATAGCATTTTAAGTTTGTAGAACAAATGAAATGCAATGTACACACTGCAATTTTGTCATAAATCCTATAGCATAAAATCATGACAGAATCCATTTAAATATTTTCTGTTATTTTAAAGGTTTGTATTTTTGTGCATTTTTACAAGTTATTGCTAGTATGAAACTTGGAGGATGAAAGCAGTATCTGTCTGTAATTATAAAATTGCTTGCCTGACTAGAGAAACAATGTACCAAAAAGGTCTCTTCCAGTTCAATCCCTACAGGGATTGTAGGGATTTTTTCTCATGTCTATTAACACTCTGAACACAAAACCACTGTGGTTACTAGAGACATACAGTAGTTGAGTTGATAACTAAGATAATGTTTCAGTGGTACAACTAGTCAGAATAAGAAGTATAGGGAACAGAAAGAAGCAGATGGGCAACATATAACAATTACATTTACAAATACCTTTAAAATAATTGTTTTTGTTTACTTGTATTATATATTAAATTTTTCCACTAGGGCAAACAATGTATATATTTTTTGGTGATAGACATCCCCTTTAATCTTAGGAGAAATGGAACAGTGGCAAGGCAGGAAAAAAAAACATTTTTTGATCTGATTTTTTTAATGGTAATATTTTTCTCATAACTGCTTATCTTGCATAAATTTCTAAATAATACTGTAGGTTGGTTGGTAGGCCTATTTCCATTAAAGACTCCATGGGCTACTGCCATTAAACAGTGCCCAGGCTTTTATTAGAGTAGTATAGTATTTATAGTCCTCTCTTCTACCATCTCTTCTACTAGACACCTCTCTGCTACTCTTTCTTGCACTAATAAAATAACCCAATGGTATAACCTGCAGGAGCAAGTACTTGCACTTATTTTGAACAGATAATCTATAGAGGATTATATAACAACATTGACAAACTTTGTCCTGGTTTAATAACTCAACGTATCCACTGTTTAATTTAAACATTCTGCCTAGATTAAACAGCTATCAAATTATAGTCTGCTCCATCTGTATATGCAAGTACAGTCCCTTGTAAAATAACTAAAATACTCTAATATATACAGGCTACTTAAATTATTCACTGTACCAAATGCTTCTTATTAAGATTGCAAATAAAGCTAAACGCACCAAACTTGTTCAGTCAACTGAAAGATACACATGCAGACCTGGCATTTCACAGCCTGGTAGGAGGAATATTAATAAAAAGCTTTTTGCTAAAGCCACACTCCTGGCAAGCTGAAGAACACTCAGCCCAGTGACTACCATCTAGTTCTCAACTCTCCCTTTCGGTTGCGACAGAGCTCGTATTTATGGATCACCAGGGTGTTATTTTTTCTGTTTTTTCCTTTTAGTGATGATTGGAAGGCAATGCTAGCTAACGAGGGTTTCTTTTTTCAATGTGAGATACAAGTCTAGGATATTTATCATGTATTTTATGGCAAATGCTTTTAAATGCTGACACATATTGACTAGGTGAAAAGGAAATGTGATCACATAATGTTTGTAATCAAGTAGCTGGAACACTCTTGAGGATATGTACCTGTCAACGGAAGCTGTTACAACCAGCTCAACTCTCTTTTCATTAGTCTTTAGAGACTGCTTTATTTTGTCCTTTATGCCTGTGTGTTGACTCCTGCTTGTTTACACCTTTCCTGGCGGTCTTCCTAGCCTTGTAGTACAAGGGAAAGGATATGAAATTTGTCACCCTGCATCTGCTGTGAACTACACCTCCCAGCAGAACTCGCTTTTCATGTTGCTGAGGATACTGGGAATTTTATTTCACAGCAGATTGTGGTCTATAAGATCATATCCTGCGTTAAGCTGGCCATAGATGTTGAGATTTTTAAAAGATCAGATCCTGATTGTGAGACCACGATCTTCTCAGAACGATCGTACGATCGTACGAATCTACCATCAACTAAAAAGACCAATTTACCAGGAAAACAAAGGGGAGCTGCCTGCTTGGCCCTGCAAACATAGAGAGATTGCACTGGGACCGACAAAGATTTTTAGACCTGGCCGATCAATTTCCCGACAGATGTCGGCCGAAAAATCGTAAGATGTACGATCGTTCCAATACCACTAACCGCACGATAATTTCGAAGGATCGGTCGGGCTTCCCTAAAATCGGTCGTTCGGCAAGAAGAATCGTCGCGTCTATGGGGACCTTTATGCATTAACATACAAAGAATGACAATCTGTCATGGCTCAGACAAAGTGGGAGTGGGCCTTACAGTTGTGCAGCTATATGAACATCATTAATATTTTTTTCCCCCTACTTCAGGCGACTAATCTCCCCAAATGCCTTCTCGCCGGCAACAATATGAATCAACGGCAGGATGACATACGAATCATTTCAGATCTCCGAAGTCCCCCGAAGTATCCTTGTGAGGCAACTTTGGGTGGCTTTGGAAATGTATGCCATCCTGCTAGCGATTTGTATTCATGCCGGCATGAAGGCATTTGGGGAGCTTAGTCGACCGAAGTATGGGAGATTTGTAGCTGGGCGACTAATCTCCCCATCAGCCACTACCCTTAGATGCAGAACTCTTACAAATACTAAAATGGAATAGATTCATTGGGGCTTGTATGCAGCTCTGGCAGGGTCAGAACTAGGGATAGGCATGTTGGGGGAATGCTGGCACGGTGGCTGGCTGGGTTGGGGAGGGGCTATGACCTGGCAGGTAGTAATTTGCTTAATTCTAGGTCAGTCTGGGAGTTTTGAATCAGACAGCCTGTGTAAAAATCAAACTGTTCAGTTAAAAACCATAACAGTAACAACTCCACCTGGCACTCTGCTTCATTGCATGTCACTTATGAGGCACAATAATGAAGCGCCAGGGGAGACAAGGCATCCATGAGCCCTGTACTTAATGCATGCCTCTTGCCTCTGATTTTGTGTCCATATCCCATGAGCAATGTACTTAATGCCTGTCTCTTGCCTGAGTCCATATCCCATCACCATTTAAATACATCTGGACAACAGTGTTTACATGTATTGATCAACTAAGCATGCAAAGCTGGAAATAACTCCAATATTACCAATATGTAAATGGCTTTATGAAGTATTATCTGTCTTAACTAATTATAATTATAACGACAGCAACAAAATCAATGTGAAATGAAAATAAAAGGTCCTGCAAATAAGCCAGGGAAGCTAAATCTAACCAGCCGACATGAATATATTTATGCATTTTATGTAACATGATTATTTAGGTATTTCAGGATATACAATAAAATTATGATTAGCTTTGATGTTCATTTCATTTCAAAAAAATATATACTTCTATTTGTAATCTAGAAGCATAAGGTAATAAGCACTACATTGTCTAACTTTCTCTTTTCATACTATAACATACCACATGCCTTAAAGATGTATCATTGCATAACAAATTGGAAGGTTTCAATTATATAGCATGGTTACAATTATCTGGTAAGGGTTGTAGACTTATACATTAAAGATAACAAATCGACTAAAAAAACAATGGATGGTAAGGAATAACTGCAGTTAAATGCGCATCATTGATTGCAGACTGATTGCATTTAATTAGATGCATTTTTCTTGGAACCAGGGCACCCCAATTAATATTATTTTGGCAACTAATCGGCAATATTGATAACCATGTGAAGTTGGTTGAGGACAAGGACAAAGTATATCAGGACCTGAGGAATTTAGGGTTGAATGATTAAAGCTGCTCTCTTATTTCTGCCATCGGATGGTGCTCATAAACTCACAGATTAGGTGACATGGATTTTTGTCTTTGGAAATGTATAATATATATAGATTTACATATATTTATTTAAAAAAAAAAAATATATCATTTCCCTATGGGACCAGACTGTAAATTATATCCTTATAAACGGCGCGTTCTTCCGTCAGAACGCGCCGTTTATATGCTTAAAGAGACAGCCCTTGCTGTCCACTATCGCAAGTCTCGCTCCCCCCTCCCATTCAAAATCTCAACTTCCGTTCCCGCTCTGTGTCGCTCCCTCCTCCTTCCCTGGCCTCCTCCCCCCTCCCACATCTCTAATGCAGCTGAATGACTGAATGACCACGCAGAGCAGGGTCCTGCAAAAGAATCTGAATAACATGCCAAAGAAATACAGGTACTAAAAGGGATACTGGGAAAGAAAAAAAACAACAAGGAGGGACAACAGCAAAAAAAAGTATTGCATTTTGTAAAAAGCAAAGACTGGAAGTAAAAACTGAACTGAACTCAGAAACTGTAGATTATAATGAATAATGTACCCCCTACTTAAAATTTAGAGAGATATTATTAGCACCTCGGAGTTATGTGACCTGTATAAAAGCACTCGGCCTGCGGCCTCGTGCTTTTATATGGTCACATAACTCCTCGGTAACATAATATCTTTATAAATTACAGTAGGGGGTACATTATCCACTATATATATATATATATATATATATATATATCAGTCAGTCTGTATACATATTAGTCCGTAAAGACATTACTGGGATATTAAAGTAAACAAAATAAAGCCATAAAACCATTATGCTTATTTAAACATTAAGGTAAAAGAAGAGAGAAAGGCAACAATATTCAAAATTGCTTTATAGATTAACTGACATCCTTTCCTCTGTGCAATGGCAGAGGTCCCTTGAAGTATTTAAAGATGTATATAGCCTGCATGATATTTGAGATTTTTTTCCAGAGGATTTTGCCAGAAAACTATCAATTTGTGCCATTTGAGTTCTTTTCTTTGCTGTGACCCAAGAACTCGCTAAATCAAGTTTTTTCCTTTACAACTTAGAAACCATTCAAATTGTGAGTTCCTTCAAGTTCATTCAAGTTTATTCGAGGAATAAAAAAACTCTAAAATCCGACCTTTGATAAATAGACAATGTTAGTTGAAAGGTATTGTGTCCTTGTCAGACTTACAATATCAAATTTAAAAATGGAGGAAATGTAAGAAATGGTGTTATCAAAAAAGGGAGGATGGCAATGCAAGCAGCTTTGGAGCAAAGCTTTTGCATTATATGGTCAATAAACAGGCAGACAATTTTGTATTGCAACTTCATTTTTGTTTGCACTATCCAGACAATAGGGCTCATTTACCAGCAGTGCAGTTGCATTCACACAAAGTTTGCTGCAGTTGTTTCATAAGGTTTGCTGCAGTTGTTGCATAACAGGAACTTGAATCTATAGCTGACCCTTGCGCTTCAACATAGTTGTGCACTACTCAGTGACACTTTTTGACCCATCTTCTCTTGTGAATCACATTTAGATTGCCTAATAACAGAAGGGTACCCTGGAACTCTTGCCACCTTAGACAGAAATTACATCCAAACGCTTCTTAGCACAATTGTATCCAATTCCCACTAAAGCGCATTGGCTGCAATTGCATCAGGTGAATCAGCTCGTGTAGTCGTGACTGAAACCTTGGGCTAGGTAAATAACATATTTCATGCCTTTTTGAAGATCTACTGAGTTATCTCAGAACATCACACTCATAGGAAGGTAAAACAGTTTTTACACAATAATGTATATGAAAGTACTCCACATGAACATAGTATAAACCCTACAGATGAATAAGGAGTATTTTCCCTTTAGAAAACAGTGGAAGACAGTAGATGTGTACATTTTGGTGTGCAGGCTGGATTGCGGCCCTTGTAATCTTACCAGTACATACTTGTACACTGATAAGCATGGAACGCTTCTTCATTACTGTTAACAACATAAAAGTAGATTTGCTATGCATATTTGTGATCATCCATGGATTTTCACACTGAGGGGCTGCTGCCCTCTGACTGTCTAGACTTGTTCTATAAAGAAACCATGTGGGACCTCCAGATAAGCATCTAAAACTTCTCTTGTATGTTACTGGCAGTGAAAGGATGATTTAAATGCCTTCTTAGAAGTTCAGTCAACCAACATAATGAAGGAGCAATGTGCGGGAACATGCTAGGCCTGCCACAGAGAAACATATACCTGTAAGCCAAGTTACAAAGTGGTTATCCAAAAAGGTATTGAACATAATTATTGCTATTCTTAATATATCATCACTTTACAGAGAATATACAACAGTGTTCTCCACACCTACATTATAACTACTGACAGTGTCGGACTGGGATGCCAGAGGCCCACCAGAAGACGTTCGGCTGAGGGCCCATTTTCCAAACTATTATACTTCCTCTCCTCACTCAACCTCTTTATTCTCTTTTCTTTAGTCTCTTTTCTCTCCATACTATACTCTTTTATTCCATTATTTAGCCTCTTTGTTCCCAAAAAGAAATAGGGAATGACCATGAAATAGGCCAAATGGTTAGAAACAAGAGGCCCACTGACACCTGGGCCCACCGGTAGTTTTCCTGGTATCCCAGTGGGCCAGTCCGATACGGACTACTGAGGATTCCAGCAAATATAGGAGTTCTACCAATGCTTTCCCAAATCTGGTATGGCTTGATAGCTTTCTCACAAGGTTCAAAGGGTACCACAGTAAGTCCTGTAATTACCAGATGCTTCAAGCACAATTCTAGCAAGGCCACTAAGTGGGACAAAATTGGCACACACATTTTGCTACCCAACACATGCCTCCTAGAATGCAGGTGTTCAGGCAAATGTCAGAGGGACTGCTGTAAGATGCCACTATTTAGTGGGCTGGTTTGGGCCTCTGTGTACTTAGAATAGCAGTGCCTATTTTGACTCCCTGTCCAGACCTGGAATGCAGCACTGTCAAATGCTGGCAGTGATGCACGGAGAGATCCATTCTAGGAGCACAAAGAGCTAGTGATCTGGAGGTTTGGAATTTCCTAATGCCTGTCCTCCCTAACCTTACCCAAACCCTTGGTTTTAATTGTAGAATAATAGAAAAATACGCACTGTTATGCAATAACTAAAAATTGTTCACAAGTAAAAAGCAATAAATAACAGTGTATGTAAATTAGCGCTGTGGCCCACTCCAGTCATCAGGCATGTCTGGTCAGTCCATCCCTTGTTCTGCTCAGCAACTTCCTTTATCTCCCACCAGTCCCTTCTAACAAGCCACATCCCCTTCGAGTCCACAATTTGGGTCTGTTCTCATTAAAAAATGTGAAAGTTGATAGTTTAGCGATTTTTCACTCAAAAGTGAAGAGCTGTTTGTAAGTTTTCCAAATTGATAGGTAAGAAAAAAAGGACAACTTCTCCTATTCAGCTTGATGATAAATTCAGATAAGTTTCAGTGGCCAGGGGCAGTGTGTGCGCTTGACATTTAATTGGCCAAAACTTTATTGAGGCCATGAAATATAAATGTCAAACTTTTGCACAGTATTCCTTTGTCAAATGCATCTAAACACATCAGAATAAGTTCTGAGGGGTATAAATTTTAAATGAGATAATTTAACCTGGTATCTTCTCAGGTGTCATTTTTATCTTTTCAGATAAATGTCTCATCTGCTCTGTGCTTCCAAAAACGATGTTTGTGTTATTGCCCTTACAGGACCCTTGCACGCCAAACACTTAATGAAAGAACTGATCATTTCAGGTAAAGACAGAAGCCGTGAGCCTTTCATAATAAGTCAGACAGCAAGGGAGGCTAAAATGAAGAAAGGAAAATAAAACTACAAAAGCAAAAGTGCTAACACAAGCATGTGCTCATCTTTTCCTGCTTTTCATCAGGCATTTCAAAGTATCGAGACATCAAATAGTTGAGGTTGGTGATGTGAGCAGGTTTCCCATGGAAATTGACTTCCTTTTTGATTTACTGCTGTACAAGGCTGGCAGCAGGCTGATCCTTCCCAGTAGGCTGCAGCAGTCCTTGTGGCATGCGCTAACTAGGAATAGAGATTGCTTTCTCAAACTCCAAGGTGGAAACTCTTACTGTTTTACTGCTTTACTTGAGGATGCCCTTTTCTTCCTTGAGACTTGAACTTTAACAATTGAAAAAATAAAACAGAAAAGCAACGTATGAACCGTGCTGTTATTTATCAAAATAAATCAATGCTGTTGGACTTCTCTTAGGGCAAGTAAGCGCCCCTGAACTTGTTCAGATTTACCCTTTCTATCCTGCACAGGCAGAATCTATTATTCATGTCTCATTCACGAGTACAGAGAATTGCATTTCACAGAATATATCCTTAAGGCAGATGTTATTGCTTAATTTAGGAGCACATTATCATGCCAAACAGATGATAAAGAAACATGAAATTGTATTAGAACTTGCAGCCTGACAAATTCTTGAAAAAAAATAAATGTTTCTTTGTTCTCCTATTCCTACGGTAAAAGGAAAATATTTGATACTAAAGCTTATCTCTAAGGCAATACTTACAGTTTTAAGGCTTGATTTCTTTTCTCTTAAAAATACACTATGATACGAGATCCTTATTTATGAGTAGTGAGCACCACAACTATAGATATTTGTGTATGAGTGTAAAGGTATGGGATTCATTATCCGGAAACCCGTTATCCAGAAAGCTCTGAACTAAGGAAAGGGTGTCACAATTGTCTCCATTTTATCCAAATAATCTGAACTTTTAAAACTGATTTCCTTTTTCTCTGTAATAATAAAACAGTACCTTGTACTTGAACCAAACAAAACCAGCCTATTGGGTTTATTTAATGTTTTTGATAACATGATTTTGTGATAGAGGTATGCAGATCCAAATTACAGAAAGATCCCTTATGCTGAAAATCCCAGGTCCTGTGCATTCTGGATAACAGGTCCCATATCTGTGAAGTAAAAGCTGCCTTCATACCATAGAGCTCAACAGAATATGGTGTATCTAAGTTATGATTACCTGTTTTATATAGAGTGCAGTAACTACCTTAGCATAACAAGAGTCCTTTTTTGAGCTTAGTTGTGTCATCGAAGTCGAAGGTCGTAGTAGCCTATTCGATGGTCGAAGTACCTAAAAAATTACTTAGAAATTCGAATTTGTTTTCCATTCTAATCCTTCACTCGAGCTTAGTATATGTGCCCCTTACTGTAAGGTTTGCTTTCTTATAAAGAACTTGGGAAAAGATCTCTATTAAGGGAAATATACTTTTCCCTTTAGAATTAAATGGATTTATATACATAAAGTCTTTACTTTCCATGTTAAAAGGTGATCGTGACTCGGCCACCATTTGCTGAAGATGCCTTTGATTTTGTCAACTTGCCAACCAGCATGTTCCAGTGAGCACTGTTTATGAGAGGGGGTTTGAAGAACTAGTTATAGGACCACTCATCTACTGGAGATCATCCAGAGTAGAACTGAAGAGACAGCACTGCAATTCACCATAGTTATTTTATCATTACTTACAATTTAATAGCACTAATAGGATTTTGCAGTGGGAATAATGGGTAATGGTAATAAAATATGGCCTGAAAATAAATGTTCCTCCACGGAATGAAAGCCATATACTGCTGGCCATCTTTACAAGCACTCTGTTTTATAAGGATAAATGTGATGGTGATTACCTGCAACCAATTAACAATAGCTGCAAACATCAGCAGGAAAAATATTCAGTTAAGACTGAGCCATCTCCCTGTGTGCATGAATCATGCTATGGCTGCTTAAAATTAACAACATAAATAGTGCAGGCATTCAACAGCAGGTCTTCATGTGCTTTCTGCGTATCCTCAACTGCTAGCAGGCATACCACAAATAAACAGCCATGTTCTCCTACGCTGCTAAGCACAATCTACACAGAAAACCCTCTCATTACAACTAACCCTTTACTATAGTTTGGAAGTGTATTATGGTAATGGCTATGTGTACCCCTGTGCCTCACAGTTATGTGATAAACATGTTGAGTATGACTAAATCTATATTGCCCTGTGTATAATCAATGACACTATAAAAGAAAATAATAATAATAATATAGGCATCTTTACCCCAGTCCTACTTGACACGTCTGCTCCATTTTGGAACACAAGGACATGCTCCTTTAGGTGCTCACTCATAGAACAGGGTACAAAATGTAAAAAACATGGTAGCCAGAACTGTTTTTTTGCACTTTGTACCCTGCTCCATGCATAATAAAAGAACCATATAAAGTATGCAATTTTTCAAACTACTTATTTTGAGTAATGTAGCCACTGACTTTCAATGGATGTGAGAGTCTGACTGTTTGCTTTATACCAACAGGACTTGTAGCCAGGGCCTGATTTACATAGCGGGCACCACTAGGCCTGCTGTCGTTCATCTACCCCGTCCCCTCCCTTTTATTCACACTAATTTTCATAATCGGGACTGGAGCAATGGGGATAGGTGCACAGGAAATTTTAAAAATTCTCCTGCGCATCCCCAGTATTTCTGGACAAATGTGGGTGTGGTTGGGCAGCATGCCGCCCCCTAAAATCCTGCTGCCATAGGTCCGGGCCTTTGTGGCCTTTCCACAAATCCAGGCCTGCTTGTAGCCTACAGCTTGAGGCTCACCACTGTTGAGAGAAGCTGTGGTGATAGATCATTGACATGCAATAACTATTCAGAAGAAAGATGTTAAGTGTCAGTGCTGCTAGTCCAGTAGCATCTGTAGCACTTAATTCACTTTGAATTGTTTTCTACTTTGTTGTACAGCAATAGATTGGATGTCCTTCATTTAGCATCATGAGAAACCATTTTACCTGCCCATTTTCATTACAGCTGCACACATGACTCATGCACAAACACTGTACCCTATCTGCATGGTTACCACAATAGACTCAGGAAGGCCAGCTTTTCCACTAAAAGATAAATATGGGAAAAAAATATCTTGCTTGGTACAAGTAACTGTTTAATCCAGAAAGTCGACAAACATTGTTTAGTGGCCAGCACCCACAGAGTGTCAGAAATCAATTTTTCCCTTATACTCTCATGACAGGTTATGGCAGAGAAAGAATAAATTCCCTGAGTGCCTGTCAGGCATGTTACTGTGATCATCACCAGTGCTAATTACAAATGTTTTTGCTGTTGGCTGAGGTTTCCCACCAGACAGTGGTTTCAGTGAGTAAGATGCTATTTATTGCTGCTACCATGAATGTCACAGAAGCTTATGTGTGAGAAACACTGTCTGCTCAAGAAATATCCTTGTCTGTAAAATCCACCAGGAATTTGGAGTAGGAAACGTACAATTCTAGGCTTCTGGCTATGCAAATGCAATAATGTAATTACTAAAATGGAAAAAAAGGCACTTGGTAGTCAACATTCAACCATTGTTGGAATTATTCGTGCTATTTTTGTATTTTGATCCAAAGAACGCTAAACAATGAAACAATGAATTAAAAGGTATGCAGCCCTCAGAGGTTTAAAAAGCAAGCCAGTACAGGTGTAGGATCCCTTATCCTGAAACCCGATATCCAGAAAGCTCAGAATTACGGAAAGGCTCCCATAGACTCCAGTTTATCCAAATAAGCCAAATTTTTAAAAATGATTTCCTTTTTCTCTGTAATACTAAAACAGTAGTTTGTACATGATCCCAACGAAGATATAATTAATCCTTATTGGAAGCAAACCCAGCCCTATTGGGTTTATTTAATGTTTAAATGAATTTCTAGTAGACTTAAGGCATGAAGACCCAAATTACAGAAAGATCCATTATCCGGAAAACCCCAGGTCCCGAGCATTCTGGATAACAGATCCCATACCTGTATTCCTTTCTGTATCATAGATCAATATAAGTCGTGTAACAATGAAAAGGAATACATGAAGGAATCACCAGCACGCCCAATCTCAAAAATTAAACCCAATGCTTTGGCTGTAGGGTTTGCCCTCTCCCAATATGTGAAAGGAATAAATGTACAAAACCAGCACAACTGAACTCTTTATTCCTGTATCTTTTAAGACAACAATTTTATTCGACACATTTGAAAGCTTTATTTGAACTGGAATATATACATTAAAGGACACTTAAAGGCCCTAAAACCTGCCAGCAGAGAAACGTTATAGTCCAGACAGGCCAGGATTGTCCAGAGAACAGAAACTTTTGAAAAGTGTCAGACAGGCCACCACTGCTGTCAGTTGCTGGAGAGCTACAGAATCCCAGCAGGAACAAACTACACATCCTTGGTTGTCAATTCAAGAAGAAATTTTAGAGTTATGGGGGCATTCACTACACTGTAATTTTTTCCCACACCGAGCATATTAGAGGTATAAAGGCTATTTGCTGTGCTATACTTTTACCATATTTGTACCTTTGGTTATTTACAGTGGCCCTAAAACAGAAGTGCATTAAATATACCATATCTTAATATCACTTGCTTTAATAGCAGTCTATTGTTGCCACAAACCTTTAAACAGTATAAATACATACATTACTCACTGCAGTATACCTGCTATTAAGACTGTGCAGAATTATCATTGTGAAACCATACAGAACAATACACAGTGCTAAGCAATGCCAACTGCTACATCTGCTTTGCTACAATTATTCTCTTATTTTACATAGATTTATCATAAATAGCATCTGGAAATATTGGTTTATGTTACATCTAAAAAATGAAGATGCAGTTAATACACAGTGACATATATCATACTTTAACTGCAGTGTAAATCGGATTAGGGACCTTGATGAAATTTCTAAATCTGCACAGACCAGACCATTGTGTAGAAAACAAAACAAGCAGATGGTAAAAGTGTCTCCTAAAATCTAAAATTGCATTTTGCTTCCCTGCCATGTTAAATAGGTATGATTCCTGTGGAAAAATTACTTAGCCTAAAACATCAAATTCCATTTTTGTCACACAAAACATGCTTGCATTGCATAATATAAAAAGGGATAAAAACACTGTCTTGACATTTATTTTTATAGCTTGCAGAAAACCTTGAATTGAACTCTCGGCTGGATGCAGAGAAACAGTCAGAATATGTCGCCACACCACCCTGAAATTAAGGTAAGATCAGATTAATCACACTTTATTTGCTAACCTGCATTTCCTAGGAAATAATTTAAGAGTTGTGTTTTGATGAGTAGACCCAAAGTTTTTACGGTCATTAAAAAAGAAACCCTGACACTACAATAACGGAGTCACGTTCTTGCATCATAAACTTAGGTCTGGCAACATTCATCCTCAACTCTTAATTATTACATATTTTTTAATGTATCCAAATAAGAAGTTTTTACATTTGTAATAACAGCCCTGGCTGGTATTTACAGACTAGGCTGGTGAAAAACCGGCCAGGTGGAACCTCTAGATCTAATACTAAAAGCAAACACTGAATTGGTTATTATGGCTTACTAGGTTAGGTCAAACCTTGTCCCTTTCTGTTACTATATAGCCTTTCATGGATCACATCTATATGTGTATAAAGGATATGCACACACGGCTTACATACAGATAGATAGATAGATAGATAGATAGATAGATAGATAGATAGATAGATAGATAGATAGATAGATAGATAGATAGATAGATAGAAAGAAACTAACTATAGATCTTGAGATGACTATAGAGCTGGAAATTATGCTTGTCCAAGTAGCCATCCCAGTGACTCTTAGGGCAGAGACACATGTGGAGATTCAGGTAGACAAATCACCTCTTCTTCGGGCGACTAATTACCCTGAACAGCTTTCCCACCGGCTAGAGTCAAGTGTAATCCCACCGGTGATTTAGATTCTAGCTGGCAGGAAGGCAGTTTGGGGAGATTAGTCCCCCAAAGAAGAGGTGATTTGTCTCTCAGAATCTCCATGTGTGTCTCTGCCCTTAAAGGAGAACGAAAGCCCCAGGGCGCAAAACCCCTCCCCCCCCTCCCCTCCGTTGCCCCCTCCCTCCTCCCCCCTGGCCTACCCCTCCCCCTGGGCAAATGCCCCTAACTTGTTACTCACCCCTCTGCGCAGGTCCTGTCCATGGAGTTCGCAGTCGCCATCTTCTTCCACTCGCGTCTTCTTCCTGCTCTGACCGGCGTTTTCTGGCGCATACGCAGTAGGAACAGTTACCGGTACGGCTCTACTGCGCATGCGCCGAATGTCACGAAGTGAAATCGGAAAACTTCGTGACATTCGGCGCATGCGCAGTAGAGCCGTACCGGTAACTGTTCCTACTGCGCATGCGCCAGAAAACGCCGGTCAGAGCAGGAAGAAGACGCGAGTGGAAGAAGATGGCGACTGCGAACTCCATGGACAGGACCTGCGCAGAGGGGTGAGTAACAAGTTAGGGGCATTTGCCCAGGGGGAGGGGTAGGCCAGGGGGGAGGAGGGAGGGGGGCAACGGAGGGGAGGGGGGAGGGGTTTTGCGCCCTCGGGCTTTCGTTCTCCTTTAAAGGAACAACAAAAAAGTTGTATAACAAAAAGTATCAACGTTTACGTTCATACCAATTAATCATTAGTGTATTAACAGTAGTGAGATAACAGGGCAAGTAAAGAAAAGGGAAAAGTATTAAAAGAAAGACAGGCAGATAGATAAGGGGCTAAACTCTCTTGTATATAGAAATCTCCCCATTTTGCCTGGTTACATGTGTTCTTTTTCTCTTGATGCTAGCAAGCTATTTTATTTAACCCTGAATATGTGGTGCTCTAGGCACCTCCCTCCATTTGCAATTACCCCAATGCCTGATATTAACATCACCACAGAATTTCCAAGACACCAGGTAGAGGTGGTGATATGTAATGGTTGAGGTAATTAATAGACTGGGGGTTAGTGATTCATTCCTCTCAATTTTCCTAATTTGAGGGATGGCATTTTTGGACATGTCCCAAGTGCTACCAACCTATTTACTACTCCAGTTTAAGTCCAATGCAGGTTTGGATTAAATAAGACCCCACACATACACTGAGGGGCAGATTTATTATGTGGTGTAAAGAAAATAAATAATTTGCCACACATCGCCAGGCAACGGCTTGTAAAAAATAGTGTATAAATGATATTTTTTTCAACTTCTGCCAGAACTTACTTACAAAGGTCTGAAGAAGTGTAAAATAATGGCGGCAAATCTGCTGTTCACATGACATAAAATAACACACATCTTGATACATTTTACACAGCTTTTTATACCATTTTTCTTGCAAATTTTTCTTGCTGTTGGTTTTCTACATCACAAGCACAAATGAGTCTGCAGTTCAAATGGAAATTGACTGAATAGAAGAGAAAAGCTTTGCTTCTAGTTGCTTAACCATCGATACTTTGCCCTCGTCATGTTCCAATAAATATCCATGTTACGACATGCGTGTAGTTTAGGGATGTCGCCCTTTTAATAACACACTGAGCAAAATGATCATCATTACATTTGTTCAGCCTTTAATAGCGATAATGGGCATTACATTCAGTGATACTCTAACTTGCAGAAAGGTCAAAATGTCTTCATCTTTACACTCCTTGCAGGCATGATGTAAGCACTGCTAAGCGTGTTTATTGACAGACAGGTCTCCAGTAAATGACTTAGGGGCATGTTTACTAACATTGGAGATAAATATCTGGAGAGATTTTTGGAGATGTTGCCCATGGCAACCAATCAGCAATTAGATTTAAACAGCCACAGCCAAGATAGAAAACAAAAGCAAAGATCTGATTGGTTGCTATGGGCAACATCTCCAGAAATCTCTCCAGATATTTATCTCCAATGTTAGTAAACATGCCCCTTAACCTCTCGACAGCTCCACTAATCCTCTGAGAATTCTCACCTTTCCTTTACACAGCTCTAAAGTGTTTTCTTGCATTTTCCCCATGCCTGCTGTTTAAGAAGATTGAAGGATCTAATATTTTCCACTATACTGCTTCCCCCTCATTTCTGCATCTTTTGTCCCCTTCATGGATTTAGTTAATGTGTTCTTTAAACGGTTTGATAGATATTTGGCATGCTGTAACACTGGCACACAGCAGAGTACAGTTTTATGGCAAAGAAAGTGTCCAGCCAAGCCAGGATTGTATTACAGTTATCTAAAGCTGTTTTTTTACAGTACAGTTATCAAAGGATCAAGCTGCTTTTGAATGTTGTTTATTTCTTTGTCCTTTTTGTATTGTGTTCTGTAATAGAATTTTTAGATAGATGTATGATGATTACATTTAGAAATTGCAAACATGTCTTAATAAATGTTTTGGCAAAAACATTTATGTAATAAGATCATACTCTATATAAAGAGTAGTGTGTAATTTAAAACATTATACAAACATTTCTCCTTTACAGTTGATCAAATAATAGTATCATATAACCATTTTCCTTATGCTATGTAAAGCTGTTGGCTCAGCTTATAGTTTCATTCTTGCTTAAGCCTCTCTTATTCAATTTCTGCCCCTTTTTGCCATGTGCTTGTTCAGTTGGGCTTATGTATAAAAGCAAAATAAACACAGAAATTTCAAAAATAAATAAATGTTTTTTTTTTTCCAAAGATGAAAGGAATCCATGGAACAAGGAGAGGGAACAAAGATGGAGCAAGGCAAAGGAGGGGCAGGCTATCATGGTTTACTTTCAACCTGTGGAATCAGTTGTGTGTTTAACAAATATATATATATATATATATATATATATATATATATATATATATATATATATATATATATATATATATATATATATATATATATATATATATATATATATATATATATATATATGTAATTTTTATTTGTATTGAATTAATAATAAATGATGTCGTCACTTGGCACCTTTTTTTATCTGAATATTGGCTGCATAAGTTTGTACTTTTCACTTGTTTAATAACACTACATGCTTATGTTGTTGTGCTGATCTTTCTACAGGTATATTATTTATATATATATATATATATATATATATATATATATATATATATATATATATATGTATATATATATATATATATATATATATATATATATATATATATACATATACATATACATATACATACACACACATACATATATATATATATATATATATATATATATATATATATATATTATTATTTTTTTATTATTTATTTTTTCCCTGGGAGTTCAGATACACCTTTTTACATAAGCACAACTGACTCATATCAGAATTGTTTATTGCCAAGCAGCCTGCAGAGATAGCATTTTAATGAAATGTTAACTAAATGTCACTTATAAAAGACAAACAGTATTGTGCATGCCTATCCCTTTTAAATTATATGTTAGCGTGCACTAAAATAGAAGCAAATGTTTCATGTATTGATGCCATTCATTAAAGCTGCTTGCATTTGGGCTTGGTTGCAGCTGTTTTGATAAAGGCCCAGTCTGGGTAGCCACACTCCGTTGTTTTGAAAGAGGCGATTCATGTCAAGGTGGAGAAACCATCCCTGAACAGTGGCGGGGGCCTACAACACCATCTGCTACATACAATGCTGTTCTCACATATTTACCCCTGTGGATTCAGAACACTTCATACATCCATTCATGCAACTCACACAAGTAACGCCTGTTTCTAGGAGTTGCATGACACATTGGATAATCCTATCACAGTAACTACACAGAATCAACACCTCTGTAAATTTCAGATGTCACCTCTTTGAAGAGTTACAATGTGCCATTGTGATTGGATTAGTGGAAGAGTTTATATGCCGAGAATTTTCCACACCACACACTTGAGAAAGGGTATGTAATGACCCAAAACATGTCGTGTAGTAGCCCTAAATAAACACAACCACAGCGTTTTTTGCTATTGAGAAGTGCTCTCCTCATTCTTTAATTTCCCACACCAGTCAGCTGAACCGAAGAAGCTGCTCGGATGAGTAGTGAAACGTTTTCAATAATTACTCAGCAAGTCTAGTTGATTTATATTTACCTATACTAGATATATCATGACCTGAATGAATAAGAAATCTTCATAGTCATGAATGAACAATATTTCTACTATCTGCTTTCTCTGTGTTATACATTTACTAATTAGTTCTGAACAACAAAACAGTTGGTGTGTCAGGGAAAAAATACTTCACTTCCACAATGCTTAAAAGAAACCGTGAAACTGTTAAATTGAGTTATAATCAAACAAAAGTACAAATAAAATTTTAGCAACTTGTTACTGTGACAAACCTTGAAATAGTCTCCCTGTAGAGATTTTACTTAACTGCACACTACCTAGCTACCAAATTAAATATTTTCACTGTACTATGTAGCTAGAACCTTACAATGACCAACCAGAGGTTATAGGGCCATGCGGCACCACTAAGGTACTCGTGTATACCCATTTGCACGCTATGAGACATGAATTTGCAACTTGCACCTTAAGACAGGCATGCAATGGCGTTTGTTTTGAAGCATTGAGGATAATAGCAATGGAAGCAATTTGTAGTATGTCTGCATTTGCTATAAAAATTCTGAGGGAAATGCAGCATTGTGGGAAAACAATGTGTCTGAAAATTGTACTTTGCACACTTACAATGGTAAATAAAGCTTTATAAGTATTGGTAATGTATTTTACTACAACATTAACTAAAGTCCCTCTTTTTATTTTACATGCACTGATTAAAAACATTTTTCTGCAGCTAAATGTGATCCCTGAACTTGTAACAAGAAAATCTCCACTGGTGGCAGATTATAAAACAGTAACATAACTTCCATTAGTTTGTAGCCATTTCAATGTAAAATGCAATACTGTACATTAATAATTACTGTATATATTTATAATAATCTGACAAACTCAAAAAGGCAAACTGTATAATTCCCCCCACGCATTTATTTTCACCATTACGCCTGCAAGATTAATTAAAATTAGAAGCCCCACTCCAACTTCAATACTGTTTAATAATTAAATGGATCAGTTTATCATGTTCTGTACTTGTGCACCATATGTGCAGATTTTTCTAAGGTCCCTTGAGAGTAGGAAATCATTTCAGTCAGATAAGTGGCTTGACCACAGGCAACAGAGGTTACAGTTGATAAGTAAAAATGGCATATGGTAATGCCATACACAGTTTATTGAACACAGCAATACTCATCAAAGGCATACCAGAACAGAAACAGAAGCAAATAGCAATACAGTAAAAACATGCACATGTTAATGGGCACATGTATTTTAAACTATACTCAGAACCATATTGCAGAAATAACATAAGGTAACAAGGACAGGTATTAAAGAAGGGAAAGTGTGAGACTGTCGACTGATAAGAAGAAAATAATTGTCTACACTACAGATTCAAAAACATTGGGGCTGCAATTTAAAGGTTTGCTTTACTTTGGGGGTGTACTGTTACTATTACCCGTGCTAAACATTTGTGAAATATAGCAGGGTGACAGTTGAGATTTAAGGGGGGCCTGGATAAATGGGGTTCATGGGTGGGATAAAAAAATAAAATACTGGTGTATAACATTAACCTTGATTCAACTATAGTGGTTGTTGCTTAACTACAGCTCCATGTATGTTCCACTGAATACTAGATGTAAAAATCCATTGCCATCTGGAGAAATGTAGATTGGATCCTAATGAAACACAAATCTGAAAGCTCAGTACAGCTTTTTAATTAATAAAATGAACTTTAAAATCAGTGGTATAACAACTACACACCACCCCCCCTCCTGGAAAAAAATCTTCAGAGGAGTCCAGAACTAGGGATGCACCAAATCCAATACTTTGGATTCGGCCAAACCCCTGAATCCTTCGTGGAAGATTCGGCTGAATACCGACCCAAATGCAAATTAGGAGTGGGAAGGGGAAAAACATTTTTTACTTCCTTGTTTTGTGACGAAAAGTCACGCGATTTACCTCCCCGTCTCTAATTTGCATATGCAAATTAGGATTCGGTTCGGCTGAATCCGAATCCTGTTGAAAAAGGCCGAATGCCGAACCGAATCCTGGATTTGGTGCATCCCTATCCAGAACACACCTACCGTACCTTTATCCCTGCATGTCCTGTGTCCCCCTGCTCCCTGCTGCGCACAAGTACAGTAGGTAAGAGAGTGGCTGGGGGGGGTTCATAAAGCTGTAGAGGAAGCAGACCCCCATTCCCCCGGGTCCCCATGCAACCACGGGGTCTGCTTCCTCTATAGTTACACCACTGCATAAAATATTACCTTAAAGTGGTTGTTTTCTTCTGTGGACAAATGATTTTCCACCATCATAATAATAATAATAATAATAACAATTCAATAATAAAAGAGAAACTGCTGCAGGGTACATATAAATGGCCATTAGCTAAAGTATAATTATAGCAGCCTTTAAAGAAGGTAGAAAGTGCCTAACTCCTGCAATCCAATGTACCCTAGTATTATCTAGTCATGTCCCTCTTTCCAGACATTTAATGGTTGTTAAGATTTCGCAAACCCTCTGTCACATGTAATTAGCGTATCTGTTTACAGAGATGCTGGTGTTTGTTCTTTTGAAAGCCGCCTGTTTGATACAGTTTTAATTACTGAATGTAATACACCTAATCTAACTGAGGAATCTATAATTAAAATGGTTTGCAATGCTAGAAGGTAAAGTCATTTATTATTTATCAGCGCTTTCCAGATCCTATCGTCTAGGCTGTGCTATCACGGGAAAGACAGCTCTCTTACCGCACTTGATTACTTCATTTGAAACAAGCTCTGTGAAACATAGTGATTCGCTAAAGACTGACATGGATGCTGTTTTTCAATGCTGAAAGGATGCATGCATAAATGTATTAATCCTTGGCAGTGTTCTGGGATCCTGATGGTGTATCATTCAAGCTGAAGTATATAGCAAAAAATACCATATATTATCTTAAAAAGATTAGTAATTCAGTATGTCATCTAATCTTGTCCAGTTATCATGGTGCCTCTCTCGTTGCATATATCTGCCTTCAACAACAAACCCATGGGAAATACCGTACCAGAAAAAAAAAAATCTACCCTCCAGACCCTAGGGGGATTAATTATTAACATCAGAAAATCTCATTATTTTCTGAAATATACTCCAGCCAGATCTGCAAGAGTTATTTCCCCTTATTTATCAAAACATTTTCCCGAACAATTCCTGTGGGGACAAAACACGAAAAAACTGTAAAAAACATAAGAAAATGTTTTTGATTTTCCGTCTGAAAACTATGGCTGATTTTTTTTTAATTTTACACGAAAACCACAATATCTTTGGATTATTGCACAAAACCCAATGCAGATCAGGATATCTTGGGACTTCTCCCATTGACTAAAATATAACCACGGCAGGTCTGAGATGCCGGAATTTCAGATTTGGACTTTTTCCATCCCGGAAAATTTTTAGTTTTTTTGTTTGTTTTTTTTTACAAAAATTCAAATTTTATATTAAAAAAACCCAAAAAACTCAGATTCTATTGTTAAAAAAAAAAACTAAATTTTTGGAGTTTTGGCATTCGGACTTTAGTAAACAACCATATACTAGAGATGGAGCATCTACAACATATACACAGCTATGACGTTTTCCCTGTTGACTTGTGTTCCAGATGTACAAGTAATAGCTGCTCCATTGAGTTATATTTAAAAGATGCTACACATTCCAATGAAAATGATCGAAAGAACGACATGGGGATTGAGGTGGTGCTTTTGATCTTATTGGATTTTTTTATTCAGCTCATAGATAATATATTGTAGACTGTACCATGGTTACATTTAATAGAATATGCAATCAGGTGAGTCATTTATGAAAAACTATTACACAGGGATCACTAGGAAGCAAATTAATAGCTGCAAGCATCTCCTCAGATTTTACTATCTACAATCAATATTACTTTGTAATTGCTAGAATTACTTTAATATTTATCAGTAATATTATTGATTAGAAATCAGACTGTGATCTTCCTCTTTTTATATACATTTTACAGATTTTAGAAGATACATTCCACTATTTCCCCTTAGTAGAAATATCTGTAAATACATTAAAGGTTAAAGGGGGTGTTATAAAATGGCTTTTTCTAAGCAACTTTTTTATTGGACTTCTGTATTAAGGCTTAGTCCACACCAGGCGATTAGGGGAGATTTAGCGCCTGGCGACTAATCGCCTCTTCTTTGAGGTGACTAATCTCCCCGAACCGCTTCCTCTTCTCCTGCGCCGGCTGTAATGAGTCGCCTGCGTTATGACACACGCGGAGCTTTGTTTTCCGAAGTCGCCTGAAGTTTCCTCTCTAGCAACTTCAGAAAAGGAAGCGCCGCATGTGTCATAGTGCAGGCGACTCATTACAACCGGCACAGGCCAGGGCGCTAAATCTCCCAGAATCGCCTGGTGTGGACTAAGCCTTAAGTAGGGTTATAATCAGCAAACTGCAGTTGATATTATCAAGTAAGAGTGAGAAAATATAACCAAAGGCAGTAGAGAAAGTACCTATGCCAGTGTTGAGATATATATATATATATATATATATATATATATATATATATATATATATATATATATATATATATCCATGTAGAAAGCTGAAGCACACGGGGATTTGTCAAGATAAAACTTATTTTATTAGATCAACGTTTCGGTCCTCACAGGAACCAAGAATAAAGGTCCCTGTGAGGACCGAAATATTGATCTAATTAAATAAGTTTTATCTTGACAAAGGACTCTGGGACAGACTATGCAGTGACATTCAAATACCAGCAATAAGTTAAACATGGAAACCTACTAAGCAACTAAACGGAATAAGTAGTTTATGGATAGCTCGGTGTGCCTCCCAGTTAGTTTAGGGAATAGGAATCATCTCTTGTAGAAGGGTTAGGGAGGGGGGTCTGGGTTTAATTAGTGTTAAGCAATAACTTGCTATCTACTGTATGTTTTTTGAATTTATGTTTACTCTATTGTATGTATGCACAACTCCATATCCTAAGCAGGGGGATGTATTATATGGATTCTTGTTTTTTCTATTGTGTGATGAGTATACTAAGTTAGGAAGGGGGAGAGAGTTATACGCAGCGGGACCTGGCGGCAGCTTGCCCCCAGGCAGCAATATACTTACCCAAGAGTATTATGGCAGAACTTAAATTCATGAGCTGGAATGTCAGGGGGCTAGGTTCCAAGATTAAAAGAGCTCTTGTCTTCCAGTTTATTCGCAGACACAAACCAGACCTTATTCTTTTGCAGGAAACCCATCTAGCAGGTCAAAAAACTTTATCCCTTAAGAAATCTTGGGTTGGCCAAATGTTTCATGCTACATATTCTACCTACTCCAG
Organism: Xenopus petersii; assembly: GCA_038501925.1. NCBI lineage: Eukaryota > Metazoa > Chordata > Amphibia > Anura > Pipidae > Xenopus > Xenopus petersii. The sequence continues at coordinate 81,983,193 of CM076674.1, read as the reverse complement.
ACGGGTTGTTCTGTCATTGTGTAAAAATGTAAAGTTTCTTTTACACGCCCTTAAACAGGATCCCAGAGGGAGATATGTGATGGTTCATGCTTCAAATGCTGGTCTACCCTTCACACTGGCTTCAGTTTATATACCTCCTATGGCAGATGTAGATATCCTAACGCAGATCACAGCTATGACAGCAGAAGATGCATCTAGGATGATAATTTTAATGGGAGATTTTAATGCTGTATTGGACCCTCAAATTGACACTAGAACTGGAGTACACTATAGTCGGCTTCCTGTTAAAGACTGGGCAGTAATTTCACAGAGGCATGGAGATGGAAACACCCCAATCAGCCTGAGTTCTCCTGTTATTCTGCCTCTCACAGCTACAATTCCAGAATAGACCATGTATATGTTTCACAAGATGTTCTTCCACTGATTAAAGCAATGACCTATTTGCCTAGAGGCATATCAGACCACTCTCCATTGGAAATCATTATTAGCTTAGAGCAGGACCAATCAGATTTGGAGACTTCCTACACATTGGGCTGTTAATGATAAGGTGAACCAGGTGGTGCAAAAGGAAGTCGAGCAATATTGGCAAATTAACGTGAACAGTTCTCCTGAGCATATATTATGGGATGCTTTTAAGGAAGTAACCAGAGGGGCATACATTTCAGGCATTAAACATGCGAAAAATTCAATAGGAAATAAAATTGAGGAACTTGAAGCCAAAGTGAAAGGCAAAGAGCAAAGTTATCTAGATGACCCCTCAGAAACTAGCAAAACTGATTGGCTCCATTTGGAAAGATTACTATCATTGGCCAATACCGAGTTAGCACAGAAACAGCTTAGGACACAGGCCCAGCGTATATTTAATAGATGCCCCAATTACATATGAGGAGGTGAAAATGCCAATATGGAGCTCCCTATAGGTAAAGCCCCAGGCCCTGATGGGCTTCCCTCTGAATTCTACAAGAAACATGCAGATGACATACCGTATATACCCGCGTATAAGCCGAGTTTTTCAGCATCCAAAATGTGCTGAAAAAGTCTACCTCGGCTTATACGCGGGTCAGCGGTACCCGACCAGCTGAGATTGCAGTAACTTTTAATCATTCCTATACCAACAGTTCACTTGGGGAGAGACTGCAATATCCCACAATGCCCTCTGTTGGTTATATGAAAGAATAACAGTGCGCCCTCTGTTGGTTATATGAAAGATTAACAGTGACTGCAATATCACACAGCGCCATCTGTTGGTTGTATGAAAGAATAACAGAGACTGCAATATCACACAGCACCATCTGTTGGTTGAATGAAAGAATAACAGGGACTGCAATATCACACAGTGCCATCTGTTGGTTGTATAAAAGAATAACCGGGACTGCAATATCACACAGCGCCCTCTTTTGGTTATATGAAAGATTAACAGTGACTGCAATATCACACAGTGCCATCTGTTGGTTATATGAAAGAATAAAAGTGACTGCAATATCACACAGCGCCCTCTGTTGGTTATACAAAAGATTAACAGTGATGGCAATATTAAACAGCACCCTCTGCACATGGTAGTGGGACAATGCACACAGTAATCCGTTTGGCAATTCTCTGTCACCATCAGCTTTGCAAAGAAGTCCGGTTGATCGCTGGGGGGGTCGCTTTGGCAGAATGTGCGCTGCTGGGAGACAGGGCTGTAGTTGTGTCTAGGCTTATACGCGAGTCGATAAGTTTTCCCAGTTTTTGTAGGTAAAATTAGGTACCTCGGCTTATACACGGGTCGGCTTATACACGAGTATATACGGTAGTACCCATTTGACATTGCTGTTCAATAAAATAGCTGATATTCTGCCTGAAACTATGTCTAAAGCTTTAATAGTTATCATTCCAAAAAAAGGGAAGGACCTATCCCAGTGCTCCTCCTATAAGCCAATTTCATTAATAAATTGCGATGCCAAAATAGTAGCCAAGATTTTAGCTAACCGGCTGAAGCCTTTTAAGTCTAGTTTAGCTCACTCAGACCAAACTGGGTTTATGCCAGGCAAAGCCACAGACATAAATGTGAGGCAGCTCTTTACTAATTTACAGGTATCACATGATAATAGTAAGAATAGAGTGATCGCTTTGTTAGACGCAGAGAAAGCATTTGACTCGGTTGAATGTACCTTTCTCTGGGAGGTTCTTAGGAGATATGGATTCGGCCCCCGCTTTATAAAATGGATTAGAGCATTATACTCCTCCCCAACAGCCAAGATACGTTCTAATAATATGCTTTCCCTACCCTTCCCACTTAAGAGAGGAACGAGACAGGGATGTCTGCTTTCCCCATTCCTATTCTGTCTAGCAATAGAACCATCAGCAGAAATCATTCGTAATATCAATGCCATACAAGGATTAAGAAGGGGTAATCTTTGCAAAAAGATATCCTTTTACACGGACATGTTACTGTGTTTAGAAAACCCTGGGCCGGCCTTACAAAGCGCATTCGATTTGATAACTGAGCATGGTCTACACGCGGGGGTCAGGATAAATTGGCACAAATCCAATCTATTTGCCTTAGACCAAGCAGCGAAGAATTTCCCCAACCTAGATAAACCCCTGTTGTGGGTAGACAATCTTTTATTTTTGGGAATAGTGGTTACTCGGGAGATTAAGCACTACAAGCTGCACAATATAGATCCCATTACGGCAGATACGAAAACCAAATTAACGCACTGGGAGAGGCTTCGTTTATCTCTTATGGGTCGGGTCAACCTGATTAAAATGAAGTATTTGCCCAAATTTTTACATGTGTTTAGAAATACCCCGTGCTGGTTAACTAAGGCCTTCTTTAAACAGTTGAAATCCCTAATGATTTCATTTATATGGAGCAAAAAGGCCCCTAGGATTAGCATACATTCACTACAGAGAGACATTACTACTGCGGGAATAGCTCTGCCAGACTTTCAAATGTATTATTTGGCATCTGTTTTGGTGACAGTGAGATTGTGGTTTGAATCGCAGTAGTCAAATCCAGCAACAGTGTTGGACTGCCACGTTAATGGGTTCAATGGAGACTTTACAGGTCTTGCCATACGGGGGGGGGAGGCACACCATAATCTTACAATGTCTATGAAGACCACATTAAAAGCTTGGACAACAGCCCAGAAAATGCTTCAGACAACAGGTGTACAGTCTTATTCTCCACGCGCTCCCCTATGGCGAAACCCAGGATTACAACTAAGCGTGCCAGACATTGATGGGCAAGGCTGGGAATTAAATATATGAGACTTATACCCTGAGGGACAATTAATACAACTCCAACAGTTGAATCTTACAGAGCCGTAAACCCAAAGTGTACGTTTTAGATATTGCCAGCTCCATCATGCAGCGTTGAGCCAATTCACTGCAAGGGGTCCTAAAGTGGAGGTTACTGTGCTTGAAACTAAGCTTCAGCTTGAGACCATGGCTAAACCTCTCTCAACTTTATATCAGGTCCTTATGCTCCAGAACAACCAAAGGCTTCTACCCTGCCAAGCCAAATGGAGCTTGGATATACCTACACTAACAGATAACGATTGGGCGACTGTGTTACAGCACCTGCTACTGCCTTTGGTGTCCGCTAAGGACAAGTTGATACAGGTTAAATTTCTACATCGCATCTATATGACACCAGAGAGACTTAACCTTGTAAACCCGGATAGGTCAAAAATCTGTCCTAGATGTGGATTGGAAACTGGTTCCACAATATATGTTCGTGTGTTGAGATTCAAGGCTATTGGACACAGGTCTTCACTTTTATTTCAAAAGTCATTGTCATGGTTCCAATTGAACCTACCCAAACTGCTGCACTACTTGGATTAACAACGGGGCACAACTTTTCCAAGGAAGGCAGAGTGTTTCTCCAAACTCTTTTGTACTATGCTAAGAAAATGATACTCCTCAAATGGAACAGACCACTAGCTCCTACTATAGAGGCCTGGAAAGTGCTGGTTAACGCTGCTTTGCTGTTTTATAAGGAAGCATGCATAGCTCTGGGATGTCAAGACAAATTTATTGACATTTGGTTACTCTGGATTCTAAACCCGGACACAAATAGCCCTGCAGTTCTTTAGGAGATTACTTGCTAACCACTACCTTGGTAACGTTGTGATAATAGTACACCCTGCGGATAGTATAATTGAGATATATGTAGTGTTCTGCATACATACAAATGTTTTTTTGTTGTTTTATGTGTGGAAAATTTGAAAATAAAAACTTTAAAAAAAAAAAGATAAGCAAGTCTTTTACATAGTTACATAGTTAAAATCGGGTTAAAAAAATTCAAAGTCCATGAAGTTCAACCTCTCCAAATGAAGCCCAGCATCCATACACACACCCCTCCATACTCTAACATAAATTATATATACCCATATCTATACTAACTATAGAATTTAGTATCACGATAGCCTTTGATATTATGTCTGTCAACTGCTTCAAATGAAAGTTTTTTTCTTCTAGTCTAAAGGGGGTGTCCTCTGGATGGGTAAAAAGGTCCCCTGCTATTTGTCTATAATGTCCTCTAATGTCCTTGTAAAATGTAATTATGCTCCCTTCTTCCTGCCTTTTTTCCAGAGAAAACAACCCCAACCTTGACAGTCAACCATCATAATTTAAGTCCTCCATCCCTCTAACCAGTTTAGTTGCACGTCTCTGCACTCTCTTCAGCTCATTTATATCCCTCTTAAAGGAGAAGGAAAGCTACAGAGGCATTTTATTGCCAATAGATTAGCTGCAATAGTGCAAGTTAGAATGCTATATTTATTCTGTAGAATGTTTTACCATACCTGCGTAAAAAGCTCTAGAAGCTCTCTGTTTGTTTAGGATAGCAGCTGCAGTATAAGCTTGGTGTGACATCAGTTCCTGCCCGAGTCTCTCACTGCTCACTCATAGCTCAGGGCTCAGATTACAGCAGAGAAGGGAGGGGCAGGGGAAGAGGAGCAAACTGAGCATGCTCACGCCTGGGGCAAGGAGGTTTAAGCTGAAGGCAGGAAGTCTGATACAGAAGCCCATGTGTACACAATATAAGAAAAAAATGCAGTGTTTCTTTTGACAGTGGACTCAGAGCAGCATTACTTTGAAGGTTTACTGGTATATTTAGGTGGACCTTTCTGATAAGGCTTACTTAGTTTTAACCTTTCCTTCTCCTTTAAGGACTGGAACCCAAAACTGCACTGCATACTCCAGATGAGGCTTTCATCCCTTGAGTTTATGCCCTTTTTATGCAAGACAGAACTTAATTTGCTTTAGGGGACACTGTGACTTGCAGCTTAAAGGGCAATTCACATTCGTTAGCAAAACTGTAATAACACAAAACTTCTCAGAAATGTGTTCAAACTTTCCATATTACAATGAAAATAATAAGACGGTGCTCCAAATTAAAAGTATAAATAGCTCACCAAGTTTATTGAGTGGTCCAGGTGCACTAGCCCCAGACCCCCAGCTTCTGGGAGCATCCATCTGAAACACACAGCAAAAGAACAGGGCTATCCGGCACTCAGAGGTATCCACAGGGCCAATAATATAAGTTAAAAAGTTAAGTCTTTATTAGTCATAATTAAAAGTGAATGCATCTTCATAAGTGCTACACGTTTTGTACCTGCAAGATACTCAAACTTTTCATAGCCTGCCAAATTTTGTAAAAAGGATATGGTATTTAGGGGGTGTGGACATAAAGACGTGGTCAAAAAATCTTGCCACACTCCGCATGGCAAAACTTTTTGTCCCTCTATTTTCCAGATGTTAGGAGATATACAGACCATGTACAAAATGTGAAAACCACAAAAAAGTTAACAGTACATTGTACTTCTGTACACTTGAGTTCAAAACCTTGGCACAAATCTGGGCAATCTTTGGCAGAGATTTCAAAAACCTTAGGGATGGCCCCCCTTATGGAGTCCAAAATGTGTTGTGTGGGGGGGGAGGGTTAAGTGAAGGCAATTAAGATGCAATTTGAAATAAAACTAATGCCTAAAGCTGGCCATAGAGTCAAAGATCCGTTCGTTTGGCGGCATGGCTATATCGGGGGTAATTCGAACGTTCGGCCGTATGGCTGATACGCCAAGGGGCTCCGATGAGTCGGTTGGTTAAAAATCAAACCTTCCCGATCGATATCGTGGCCAGATATCGATCGGGAAGACCCGTCGGAAGCCCCCAAATTGGTCCAAACGAACGATATGGGCAGCTTTATCTACCCGTGTATGGCCACGTTAACTCTATATTTTAAATAAATGTTTAGAAGAGTTTAGCTAAAATAAAATTGACATCATGGGAAGATAAGAAGTGATTATTGAATTGGAAGTGCTCAGTAGAGTCCTGCAATCCAGGTTTATTGACACAAGCTAAAAGGCTGAGACACCAGCTTTATATCCTTCTGATTATGGTAAACTGCACATAGAGTTGAACAAGGTGGATTAATTATTTAGGTGCAATAAATTTGATGGGCTGTCAAGAGCCCAGAGTACATACATTTTTTCAGATGCATTTTCCGAGAATATACCATTATGGGGTGATTGATTTTTTTTTTTACATATTATAGCTCAGTTGTATTAATACTTTTAATACTTTATTAACTTTATGTTTTTTTCATATAAACCAAATACAATATTTAATAAAATACAATGCACAATTTCCATGTACAGGTCCGTTATCCAGAAACCTGTTATCCAGAAAGCTCCAAATTTCGGAAAAAACATCTCCCATAGACTCCATTTTATCCAAATAATTACAATTTTTAAAAACGATTTCTTTCTTCTCTCTAATAAAACAGTACCTTGTATTTGATCCAAGCTAAGATATAATTAATCCTCACTAGAGGAAAAACAGCCTATGGGTTAAAATTATTTTTTAGTAGACTTAACGTATGAGGATCCAAATTACCAAAACATCCCTTATCTGGTTAACCCCAGGTCCCAAACATTCTGAATAACAGGTCTCATACCTGTATGAAAGAAGAACTATATAGATCAAAATGGGACCATACAATTTAAATCCAATGAGGTCTGTTCTCAACAGCAAGATCTTCAGCAGTACAGTAGAACCCAATTTTACGTTTTTCCGGGGACCATGCTGTAAAATCTGGGGAAATGGAAAACCAGGGAAATGCATTGTGCATAATACAGCTTTCCCCCATTGCATTCTAATGGTTTGAGACCATCTGGTCTTATTAATATTTTAGTAAAATGGTTTATTTATAAATACACTAAACCCTAGTTTACAACCTGACAATTGTTTTCCAGCAGCAGTCAACTCACTCTAACACACTTATGCTGTGAGTCTCACCTGCTCTAACAAGCCGATTCCAGCTTTAGACAAACAAATTGCAATGTGCTACTGGTTGGGTTGTTTGAAGTAATATGCACACTTAGGGGCAGATTTATTAAGGGTCAAATTGAAAATTCGAATTTGAATTTTCTAATTTCTTTTTATTGTCAAAACTAAGGACTAAGGAATTATCCAAACTCAATTCGAGTTTCTTTAAAAAAAAAAAGTTATTATGCTGAATAGATTAAAAAATATATATTTAATTTTCCCATTGAGTACATAGATGTGACTTTGCATTAGAAATTTACAAATCTAAGTGCTGCTATGTGTTATCACAAGGTGCATTTTAATTCTTCTGGGCGTGAAGCATCAGCTATTATTAGCATGTTCGTGGCGGTGGAAACAATTCTGAATACAGTTTTATTATACTGATGACAGTGCTACAACGATTTAACGGGTGACTGGACACTAAATAGGAATACAGTTTTTTTTTTCCAGAGTTAGCATTTAGAAAGATATAGTATTTAAAGGGTAACTCCACACAAACAGAACTTAAGCTTCTTGAAACGTAAACATAATTTCAAGCAACTTTGCAATATACATCAATTAAAAAATATACAGATTTTCATGTTTTTTTAATGGGTTAAAACAGTTCCCCTAACCCTAGCCCCCTGCTCTCTTGCTCATCAGTCTGACTACTTTGCTGAGCTGGCTGACTACTGTTACTTTGTATCAGCAACCAGCAGTCCTTAGCCTGCATCCTCCAAACCCCACAATTCCCTGCATCCTCCAAACCCCACAATTCCCTGCACACGTGATTTCAATAAGGAACAGAACATCACAGTGCAATGTATTCTGGGTTATGTAGTTCCTGCATGCTGTCTGTAAACTGTAGTAAGCTGTAGAGAAGTGTTTCAATTTGTAACATCATTGTTTAGTCCACCCTTCAAAGTCAGGATTTCAAATGAAGCAGAAAGAGAAGAACTGTTAAACAGTGGAATTTCAGCATAGAAAATGGTATTTATTCTGACTTTTTGAAGAAATAGGTTTCACATGGGATGGCACAAGACAAGTAACACACATACACATACTGTCCCACAATAGTCATATTTTTCATGGAACTACTCATAATGAGTCTCAGCAGGGTTATCCTTGTGAAAATGTTCTTTTTCTGGCTGCAGCAATGTTCGCTATTAGCTGTGCACGTTAATGATGTGCGGTATACTGACCAGCACCCGACCGTAAACCGCCCTGCTGCAGCCCACGCTTCCGGGGTCCTTTTATAGACTCACGCCGACCTGCCCCGCTGATGACGTCACAAAAGGGCGGGGCGAGCAGAGGAGAGACTATAAAACCTGAACATTGAAGTCTGATGCCGGCATTTGAGGTGGCAGGTGGGGAGAGCATGAGAAGAGCTCAACCCGCACCCGCGAGGAGCAGTGCGATGTCCTGCGGGTATCGGGTCGGCCCACACATCACTAGTGCACGTACACAAGTTATGGAAAATAAGTTATAAGTTATGTACACAAGTCAGAAAATAAGTCTTTGTTTATCAGATATTGATTTGTTTAATTTTTTCTCTTTGTCATTTGAAAATTCCCTTTGCATTAAACTTTTGTGTTCTGCAGTCAGGTTTTTTTTAAGAGATGATTCTCTTGGTTCCTTTTACTCAGCAGCACACTATAGTCCTTTTTTTCCCACAAGTGCTCATTTTGTTTATCATTACCTTACTGGAGTCCCTCAGTGATTTTTTAAAAACCCTAGGTCTGAAGGATTCTGGATAATAGGTCCCATACCTGTACATATCTTTTAAACGTTGAGGGTTTATATAATAAAAGGCACTAAGTTTGCCCAGGAGCAGTAATGAATAGCAACAATTCAGCAGGTAGCATTTACTGGTCACCTGTTTAAAAACAAATATCTTATTGGTTGCTATGGGTTACTGCTCCTCAGGCTTGGATTTGTGGAAAGGCCATCAAGGCCCGGGCCTAGGGCAGTAGGATTTTAGGGGACAGCATACTACCCACATTGTTTCATAAACGGTAGGAGATACGATCTCCAACTTTTCCATGTGCCAATTCCCATTGCTACAGTCCCGATGATGAAAATTTGAGCAAATAAAAGCGAGAGGATGGGGGAGAAGAATGACAGCGGGCCTAGGGGCGCCCACTATGTAAATCCGGCCCTGCTGCTCCTGGGCAAACGAAGTGCCTTTTATTACATATGGGGGTAAGATTCTAAATACAAATTGCCCATTTATTTCACTTAAAGGCAGGGCCGGATTTACATAGTGGGCGCCCCTAGGCCCACTGCCGTTCGTCACCCCTGTCCCCTCCAGCGGGACAGGAGCAATGGGGATTGGCGCATGGGAAATTTAGAAAATTATTGTATCTCCAGCGTATCCCCAGTGATTTTGAACCAATGTGGGTTTGGTTGGCAGCATGCCACCCCCTAGGCCCGGGCCTAGGTGGCCTTTCCACAAATCCGGGCCTGCTTAAAGGGCATGTAAAGGCAAACAAATAAAATCCCATTTTTACTTTCTTTAATGAAAAAGAAACATATCTCCAATATACTTTAATTAAAAAATGTGTACAGTTTTTATAAGAAATCTGACTGTATGCAGTGAAATTCTCCCTTCATTTACTGCTGTGGGTAGTCCCTAACAATCATACTTATGAATCATACTTATGAACAGCAGGGGGAGCCCCCGCCTTACTTCCCAGCCATGCAAACTCAAGCAACTTTGTTTATGACGATCCCTAAGCAGCCTAGACCACACTGAGCAAGTGCACAGTCTTGGTCTTGCAAAGATGTATAACAAAGTTACAAGATGGTGACCCCCTGTAGCCAACTTTGAAAGCATAAATTATTTGTTTGATTACGCTTGTGGTGCAGTAAGTTCATGTTTATATTTAGTATACAAAATACAGCATTTCTAGCCTTATTCTATTTTAGACTTATTTTTAAAGATAATATTGGTAAGTGAGTGAATGTAAAACTCCTGATTCTCGTTTACCCAAAAGGTTCTTCTTCCACCCCCACCCCCCAGTAGTAATACTATGTAAAACAACTCCATTAAAAATTAAAGCTAAGCAAGTTTTACAGTTTTAAGTAAAATTAAAAATTGAGTTAACATTGCTTTAATTTCTAAATAAATATTGTGTAAATATAAAGGCAATAAACATGCCTATGTAGATAAGTGTTTATGAAGGCAAAACATATATGGTTATTCTCTACAGTTTCTACAAAATGGATAAGTGTGTGTGTGTGTGTGTGTGTGTGTGTGTTTAGAGCCACGCTTCCTAGAGGAATGCAACACATGCATTTTGCCAAACCAGAAGCCAATACAACTAATTGGCAGGGCATCAGAAGTCTAGAGCATCCTGAGATTAGAGAGTTTGCCTTTGAACACAAGCTTCAGAGAGAAACAGCAACATTCTGTGTTCCAGGCAGTATTCAGAGTTTCTGAAAGGGATGTCTCCTGTTACACATATCTGGAAGAACCTAGACTGTAATTATCAGAGCTACTGCTCCGTGATCTATGCCTTAAACTGTACTTTGTGTCAGAAGACTGAACAATATATATGTGCAGGCCACTAATGGTGGTTGCTACAAAGAATGAGAGAGACATGCCACTATACTAGATTTATAAAAAGCCCTTTAAAAGACTTGACATAAAATATGCATTTTATGGAAAAGAAGATGATTATATTTGTTAAAAATAAACATGTAAATCACCAATGTGACATTTTAAAATCTTTTATAAAAGCCTTAGGTGTTTCATTACATAAAATAAAGTATAGAAGGCTGTTTTGATTGAAAAGGAAAGTTATTTTATTTTTGTGATTGTGAGCCCTGTAGGGGCAATGTTCTGCCTAATCCCAATAAAATATGCTTCTGATAAAAAAAAAAAAAATAAAAAAAACTTTACTGCCTGTTTTTGCTTAAAAACACATTTACAGTATTTTTAACAGTGCATATGGTGCATTCATTTTCAGAAAACTGTACAAAATGTTGCTGCTGGTATAAGTGGGAATGTGCCCCTGTATAACTACAGGGGCTGCAGGGGTGACAATCGCACCCAGGCCTTGGGTGTAAGAATGACCAACAGTCTACACTGTAAAAGGGCTAACAACCAATCTGCAGGAAATAAGGCAGATTGTAGGACTGGGGGTTTGGATAAAGGGATGAAAGTTTGATGGAGATAAGGAAGAGGGTAATAAATTCAAGGCTTTATTGAGACCCATGGGTTAATCGATATATCACTCAATATATAGCTCCCAATATTTGAGAAAGAGTGATACAGATAGCACATCGAAAAATTTGTGACCACGGCCTACATACTGCATCCATTTTATACACCCCAGACATGCCAGTGTCACCTCATAGAATGGATAAAGGGCATAATAACCCCAACCATGCCCGTATAATTACTAAATAACATGTATAAAGGGCATAGTAACCACAGTTGTGTCAGTATAATAATTAAATAAAATGGAAAAGCACAAACCAAGTCCAGACGTGCCAGTATAATCCCTACATCAAATGGATAATCCTCATATTAACCTCAGGCATGCCAGTATAATGACTGAATAAAACAGATATTAACCCCAGACGTGCCAATAAAATTATTACAGAAAATGGAAAATTAGCATATTAACCAAGACAATATAATCACTGTAGAAATGGCCAATGAGCACTCAATTAACTCAAGAAAAACCAGTAAGATCACTGCAAAAAAGGCCAATGAGACAAAAAAGTTCTCATTTCCCCCACTGATTAGCTCTCTCGATGCACGGCCATCTTTGATTTTTTTCTTCAGATGCAGAAAGCTGCCCAGGAGGAACCGAAGCAAAGCAGGACATTTACATTACAATCTGGGACAGCAGGATATGCAACCAAATTTGGTACCAGGACAGTTTGGAGCTATCCTGTATATGATTTAGTGCACAATAACAAGTCATATGAAATAAGCTCATTCCTTAGTGGGGCAATGTACAAACCGCATAAAAGAAACTTGTGCTGAAAATATTAAACAATTAAATAAATGTAATTATTTGGTGATCTGTATCATGACATTTTTTTGTCATTTATAATACCTCAACCTATTCAGCAGCCTAATACATACAGGCGTATATGCAATTTGAGACGATACATGATCCCAGAACTCAAACAATGGGCACATTTACTAAAGGTTGAAAGTCTAGTTCACCAAAAATGAAGATTTCCCTCAACATCGGCAATTTACTAAAAGGAGAATACACCAAGTTTTGGAGAATTAACTTTGCAGTTGTTAAAATTCTCTTTGCATTGTATAAATTCACCTCACTTCTCCAGGTGAACCAGTGAAAATTCTCCAATACACTAAGAGCTCAAGAGCATATTTTTGCCAAGAGAAATGTTCCAGGTTCAGGCTGGTGAACTTCCACTCAGGCCCGGATTTGTGGAAAGGCCACCTAGGCCCGGGCCTAGGGCGGCAGGATTTTAGGGGGGCGGCATGCTGCCCAACCACACCCACATTGGTTCAAACACATTGGGAATGCGCTGGAGATACAATAATTTTTTTTAATTCCCATGCGCCCATCGCCATTGATGAAAATTTCCTCGAATAAAGGGGAGGGGACAAGGGGCGACGAACGGCAGTGGGCCTAGGGGCACCCATTATGTAAATCCAGCCCTGCTTCCATTATTAAGATAGAGCAGTCTCTTTTAAATATCCATCAACATCGCCCTTACCATGCTAATGTTCTACATGGAGAAAATTCCCTAGATATTTCCCCACTACTATTGTATGGGAAAATACACTGGTGAATGTACACTGAGAATTTATGCCAGGAGAAAATTCACCACATTCCTCTTGAAAAGGTGATCTTAATGATTTTTAGTAAATATGACATGTGTTGTGAAAAAACATCTGGCAAAGTGAGGTAAACTTTGGTGAAGTTAGATGAAAAGAAAATTCTCACTTTAGTAAGTGTGCCCCAATGTGCAGTTCTCTCAGGGCTTCTCCATAAGAAAGGCAGTTTTCAATCTATGTACTTGGACATAATGGTATTAAGTACAGTGGTTGGGGGATACTCAATATACATAAATGTGTGTGGGCCCAGGTATTGCTGGTGTTTAGAAATTCTCTTTTTAGTACTGTTCACTATTGGACCAAGGGTCCAAATGTCGCTAAAGGGTGCAGTAAAAAATGTGGGGTTTGATGGTGGCCTTGGGGCCACTTCATTATTGCTTTTGGGGGTTAGGTGCTCCTTCTGATTATTATGTATTATTATATGAATTTGGTCTGCAGTCTCATATCTTTATATGATGGACAACCATGGCTTTAGAGCAGATTTTGGAAGATTTGTGGGTTATGGGTCTCACAGTATCCCACATTTTTACAGCATTCCAGATACTGGGACACAGGATAAGATGTTCAGGACCTGTATCCCTATAGTTTACATTACCTTCTACACCATATTATGAGGTGCACTGTAAGATACAATATATTATACAATATATTATCATTATTATTACCAATAACTTTATTTATACAGAAGGGTGTATATCATATAAACAAATAACATGCATCTAGTCAAATACTGAATTGATACAACAGGTAAGAAGGTATCCATTCTGAGAAGAAAATGGAAAATACATGAACTGGGCCCAATCAGGACCCTTGCCCAGCCACACAATTGACTGATCCTACATTTTTATTTTGATACATTTGTGGTTTAATGCTTATTGCACCCTTGGTTTAAATAAAAATGATTATATAATAAACTATTTTAGGAAGGTCACTTTTCATCTCTTGTACAGGTATAGGATCAGTTATCTGTAAACCTATTATCCAGAAAGCTCCGTTATCCAGAAAGGACATCTCTCATAGACTCCAAATAATCCAAATTTCCATTACTTTTTTTTTTTTTTTTTTTATAATAAAAAGAGTGCCTTGTACTTGATCCAAAATTAGATATAATTAATCCTTATTGGAAGCAAAACCAGTCTTTTTGGTTGATTTTAAATGATTTCCTAGTATGATCTTAACGAAAGATCTGTTATCCAGAAAACCCCAGATCATGAGCATTCTGGATAACAGGTCACATACCTGTATTGGTAATTAGTATTGTATATTAGCATTTATTGCAAAATATATTGGCACTTTATAAATGCACATTAATAAGAATGAGCACAGCATCCTCTGCTCCTATGTAGTATCATTGACTACAGACCTTAGCAAAAAAATTCTGACAATATAGCATACAGTTACCATGTGTTGCTCTGCTGCTGTAGGAGCAGCACACGTGAGTCTCATATTAAACATAGGGAGCTCAGTCTAAAAAAGTTTATTTAATTCTTTAATAATATTATAATAATATTATTTGAGTTCAATGTGCAGAACAAAGTACTGCCGCTAACATATTAAACATACAGATGTATGGATAGGTTTACATTGCAGCTTGTGCTCTCAAAAACTATGACATATTATGCTAATAATGTGCTACATAATGTGGCCACAGGAGTAGAACTTAAATCACACACTCAAAGATGAATGGAAAAGTCTCCACCAGTGCACAGATTTATAAACAAAAAATTGCAAACGTCTCTGACGGCCTTTTCTATAACATTGTAACTATAAGGGGCCGATTCACTTAACTAAAGTGAAGGATTCGAATGAAAAATACTTCGAATTTCGAAGTATTTTTTGGGTACTTCGACCATCGAATGGGCTACTTCGACCTTCGACTACGACCTTCGACTTCGAATCGAACGATTCGAAGTAAAAATCGTTCGACTATTCGATAGTCGAAGTACTTGCCCTTTAAAAAAAACTTCGACCCCCTACTTCGGCAGATAAAACCTACCGAAGTCAATGTTAGCCTATGGGGAAGGTCCCCATAGGCTTGCTAAGCTTTTTTTGATCGAAGGATTTTCCTTCGATCGTTGGATTAAAATCCTTCGATTCGTTCGATTCGAAGGATGTAATCGTTCGATCGAACGAAAAATCCTTCGATCGTTCGATCGCAGGATTTGCGCTAAATCCTTCGACTTCGATATTCGAAGTCGAAGGATTTCAATTCGAGGGTCGAATTTCGAAGTATTTTTAACTTCGAAATTCGACCCTAAGTGAATCTGCCCCTACATGTCACTGAAATAAACAATGTTTTATACTACTCAGACAGTTACTCTGAGCTCATAGTAATGCTTTCTGTAATGAGTTAGAAAAGTAATGAACTACAATCGACGGCAAGTGAAAAAACGTTATAGCTATTGCTGCTTTAGGAACATATAATGTTAACCTACAGCGGCAAGCCATTCTGTAAGGATCTCTCAACTACTGCAATTATTACGCATCAGACCTACTGCTTTCAGAGCAGAGGGGTTTAAATAGGGCAGACTGGCCAGGGATTCACATTATAGGGCCAATGAGGGCCACACGTATAAACTGGTAGGAAAATCTAGATCCTGCACTGCAACTGTAATACCTTGCAGTGATAATAATTTCTACCTTGCTGTACATCAGGTTTTTTGAACTACAGCTTCAACAAGGGGCATATTGTAACAAAAGAGGAACCAAATCCTGCAACTGCTGGGGGGGGGGGGCAGAAAGAATAGGTGATTATTATGTTTCAATATTAAACAGTTAAAAAAAAAAAATCTTAAAGGATTTCTCTGTGGGACCCAGCAACTTCTAGTTCCGTCTGATTGCAGACACAGAGCCTTCTTGAACATGCACAGTTGGAGCCAGTCTTGGACCTAGTTTACATTAAGGATCATATTTATTATGCTGTGCAAAAAAACAGAGGGATAATACACAACACAACGGCAAGCTTCGCCATGTAAAAAATGTAAAAAACGGTGTAAAAAACATGTGACTTCCATCAGTAGCAATGTAAAATAATGGCAGCAAATCTACAGTTTGTATGGTGTAAAATTATACACACTTTGATAAATTCACCCTTTATTTTACACAGCTTTTTACACCCTGTTTTTGGCGAATTTATCTGCAAGCCATCAACAATTTTCTGGTGTTTACACCAGTAAATTAATATAGTAAAACATTTTTTCAAATAAAAAAAGATGCCGAAATTACAATCTCCCATCAAGATCTTCCCATTAATGGGTTCTCTCAGACCAATATTTCATAGACCAACATAACTAATAATGTCTTTATCCTGCACTGTAGAACTATTATTCCACTAATGCCCATAAACCTACATTTTATAAACCACCAATAATAACTAACTATCTTGCTCATGTAGAAATATTATTTCACTGAAACCCATATATTTTCCTCTCTTTTCAGCACTATTTGGCCTTGCCCTTTATTTCCCTTAGTGATAATGCCAGTGAATTTTAGCTACCAGATGGGTAGTTCGTTTCGCTGCATTACTTTTTACAGCATTAATCTGGCTTTTTTTCCTCCTGTCTTGTCTGTTTGTGACCTTCTGAACCAATATTGCCTTTTCAGCATTATAATGAAGTGGCACACTTTTGGTGACCTTTGTCATTCATTACTGAACTGTTTTTCTTTTTAGACCTCATTAACTAAAACTTTCTCATAACCCACTCAAAATTCCATCTCCTTCTCCTTACAATTTGCCTCTCCTTCCCACTTCATCGCAATAAACTCTTGACCCTTTCCATCCGCTACTGAATGGAATTTGTTGAACAATTCTTCCTACACATACATAATCAGTAATGTTTTGACTACAATACGCTCTGTTTACCTGCTAAATGGGAGGGTTAATAACAAAACATTTTCTGTAAACAGAAGTAATCTATGTGACATCATTTGGTCTTGATTTATTTAACTGATACATGAAACATAATTTGCCTATTGTAATGCAAGATTTCAACTATACAGTAATTTCAATTCCACCTTGTATAATTAAAGGGACTAAAGACCACTATTTTTTTTGTTTCCTTCCTGTTGGTCTAATGGAAATATAAAAAGTAAATGTATAATTATTATGCTGTGTTTTCCATTTAGCTCAAATTGCAATTTTTGCAGGCGAGCAGAACCACCAAATCGTTATGACCTTCCATAGCCCTCCAATTGTGTAAATCAAGAGCTGTGGTCTGAAATCAGCCATAAGGGCTACTAATGGTGTAGTATTAGCAAGGACATGGTACCCCTAAGATTCATTTATAATGTAAATGCAGCATGCAAATGCTATTTCAATAAAAAAATGCATGTTTTTACCCACAGTGCAAAGTGTTTTCCCATAAATTAACATTGCATCGGTCAGGGACAGTTGCGCTTGGTGCAATGTTGTCTAATGCACCAAAACACTTGCAAGGGTGCTTATTCTGTGGCAAAGATGAGACATTTGTGCTGAAAATCTTCATTATCCGATGTCATAATTCCAGCGCTCAGCATCAAAATTATGTCTGCATTTGATTTCTTAGGCACAGGGTGGTTTCTGGGTAAGGAGCCATCCCACGTCGCCCCCCAGCACTTCACTTTACGGTGCTGAAGGGAATCCGAGGAGGCCACATCACTAGTGCAAAGAGCGCAATTGTGATTTCTCGCAGTACCCCAGGTAACCTGAGGGGTGCTGCCGCCTGAGGCAAGTTTTTCAACTCACCTCATTGGTGCTGCGCCCCTGCTTAAGCACAAGTACTCTGCAGCTATTGACGCAGGCAGCTGTGGAAACAGTGAAGCTGTCTCTCTTAATAGGTGCACTTGAGCATAATTCAAAGCAGAAAGAACAACATTTCTGAATGAAATAACAGAAATTAAATATATATACAATAAGAAAAACTGTCCATTATATTCACTATTCTCTATTGCCTTTAATATAGGGCCAGGTTGAATTCAGTAAGAAAAACTGATATCAAGGTTTATCATATGAAAACTCCATTGGAGACTATGGGAAATTTTGAAACTGAATAAGCAGATAATGTTTTTTTCTCATGGAATATGGTACTAATCATGCACTAAGCATGCTGTTACTATATACAAGTAGATTCATTTGTCTGAAGCAAAAAAAAGAATTCCAATCCCAGAACACAGAAGAAACTAGCATCAGCTAACAGCACTTCAATGAGTTACGGCTGCCAACCAATATATCTTGATCTTATAATAACAGATTGTTACCTAACTTGATTAGTGGATTCACCTTTTCTTGTGGGAGAACATTTTATTGCAAAACACTTGTCAAAATGTCAGAGATTGCCATTTTACAGCAGCCACAAATATTTATCATTGAAATGAAAGTGAAAAAGCAAAAAGGCATTTGACATACAGACAAAATTGCCGCAATGTTGCAGCCTCAATCCCAACAGTAATTAAGATCCATCACAGCATATTTCTGAATGTTTTAATATGACAGAAAAACTGGGAACTGAAGACGCTCTAGGGCACAGATATTTCCCAATCCAGCACCAAGGTTTACATTTATGGGCATACGGGTCAGTGCTTACCAGCCCCCCTTCACTGTAGTATATTATAAGTTACCAAGGAGTTCCATGAGCATTTAAAAACAAGCCTTTTAGCCTTGTGTTTTTATACAGGTCACGGGACTCTAAGGTGACTTCTAATATCCTAATTTTTGTACTTTATTTATTATAATACACAAGTTTCATTGAGTCATGTGACAGAAATGGCATCACTACACCACTGAGCAGCTCCTAAGACATTTCAGTCTTTAATGACACCCATCTGGTGGAACTTAGGGGGTTATTTACTAAGCTCTGAATACCCGAAATCCGAAAAATTTGATTTTTTTTTTTTTTGTTTTTTTTTTAAATAAAATGGGACTTAAAAAAAAATCACAAATTTTTCAGAATATATTAAATCCCCAGGGCTAAATAGCCCGAATATAAATCCACGGCATCTCAAACCTGTCGAGGTTGCATAAAAGTCAATAGGAACAGTCCCATTGATGTTTGGTTGTGTTGGGGGTTGTGGGCAATTTCACAATGTTTTTGGAGGTTTCGGTGAAAATCTCTGAAAAATTCGGAGATTTCGGGGAAAATTCACGATATAAATCGCGAAAATATGAACTTTAACCGCAAAGCAAATTTTCAAGAAAATTTAATAAATAAGCGTTAAAAACCTGAGCAAGTTAGATCGGAGTTTGTAGCAGCTGATAGAGATAAATTCGGACCTTGATAAATAACCCCCTAAGTGTCACCTATAGTGGAACACAGTAACACAGGTAAAAGATCTTTCCACTCTTTGCTCAGTTCCTCTATGTCTATTCTATAGGGAATCACAGTCCTTCTATTAATAAAGCATTCACTTTTATTTTTTTTACAAATCTCTAATACATTTTTTTTAAATTTTTCTTTAAAACTCAAAAAATGCGAGATCTTTTCAGTGTAAAAAACCACGAAAAATTCTAATACAAAAATTCACCAGGTAAAAGTTGTCCAGGTCCTACAGAAGTGGACTTTCAGAGGTTTTCAGATTTTGTTTTACACTAAGAAAAACTAAAATTTTAGAGGTTTTCTAGAGGTTTTTGTGGTATTCGTATTTTTGTAAGTGCATTTAGCACATTTTTTTTTTATTCATACCTTTTAATTAGGATCTTTTAATAAATTCCTTGGCATTCATGTTCAAAGCAAGTGAGTTTAGCAGTGGTTTCAAAAACCTCTAAAGCCACTAAAATGCGATTCGATAAATATATATATATATATATATATATATATATATATATATATATTTATTGCATTCAAGGGCAACCTCCTTTAAGACAAACTTCTTGAGAAGAATCCCCTTAAGGGACATATCAATTGTATGTCCCTTGAAAGCTCCATTTACTTAAGTTATTTAATATTCTTTTCATGTTTGCACCAGGGCCAACATATGATTGACATGAAGTGCACTATAAAATCTAGAACACTAATTATTGTATTATATTATATGATATGCTTTTTTTTTATTTTACAGTAAACAGGTTAAAAATACAGGGAAAGCTGCATGGGTCCAATTAAGTCACAGGCACTATTGAGTGATGCTAATTACATTTCATTGCACACCTACATTATGGTTTTACATCTCTGAGCTGACATTCAAGAACCTTGAGGATTAATTACTAGTAATGAAACTGGATTCTGCAATGCACAGTTAAACCTAACTTGTGTTTGCAACAATGAGTTTGCCCTTTTCTGCTCGGCAGGTTGTGGAATTTCTTTTCTAACGTTATTGGCAGAGAGACCCTATTTCCATCTCCCCCGTGGCATCTCTACAATTCACAACTGCTGCAATATCCTCTATATAAATGTATATTTCATGATTGATGTAATCATGTTACTGTTTGTTTGTTAATTACATACATGATTATATAACCAACATGATATCTGAGTGTGAATTGCCTCATTGTTTTTGTCAGCAGTAATTAGTTATATGACTATTTCCCCATTCATGTTTCTACATGTTAAATCTTTACAGGTATAGAAAATCAATTTCTGACAAAACACATGCTAGCTTTCAAAAAATGTGTAAAATAAGTTTCTCTTAAAGGAGAAGAAAAGGCTTTGTGCACTTGGGGTGCCAAATGTTGGGCAACCCCAAGTGATTATATTTACTTACCTGAAACTCCGAGCCGGTGCTCCTATCAGCAGAAAACTGCACCGGCCCGGGGGTTATACCAGTGAGCGCCATAGAGCAATCCTCTTCCATCCTTCTTTCTTCAAAATGTATTCTTTGGCAGAGGGGTAACCTAACCCCTTATCTGCAGCAACCTTCTAACTTTAAAACCAAACCAAATACAGTAGTCACAGTGATTATATGTATGGGATCATTGCAGATAGCAGGGTTGGCCATCTTGGGAACATCAAACTGTTACTGAATTACAGTTCCTGACTTTTAAAAACCACCATGATATTGAAGTTTCCTGTAGTACAATAACATCTATGGAATCCCAGTCTGGATATGTTATATTAGGTGCCCAATTTGCTAAAGATCTAATAACCTATATCAATCAATCAGCAGGTAGAATTAACTCACCATCTATTTAAAAGCAAACATCATATTGATTGCCACGGATTACTGCACCTGGCCAAACTTACTAACTTTTATATTTAACGAAAAGGCTCCAAGTGGGGAAAGTGATAAAAGTTGGTAACAGCAAATATATTTGCAATGCGAAAATGTATGCATTCACGCTAACATGAATTTCATATAGATTTTGCTTTAGCCACCACTTTTAAAGTGTGCAACGCACAATTAAAATTTGCAATGCAATAATCTAATGATTTGTGAACATGCAAATTCTTATTTTTGCAATTTTTTGGATGACAGGATGACCTGTTTTACCAATCATTTATTAAAATTGCATATGAATTAGGGCCTCATGGGGCCCCTATACCTCCTGGGCCCCCCTGCAACCACAGGGTCTGCTTCCTCTATAGATACGCCCCTGGGCTTTTGGTCATGCTGTCAGTCTTCTTCTCAAACCAGAGTAGAATCCAGACTCCAACAGCAGCTTTGAACCTTGGGGAGAGACTTGGAGGTAAAGGTAAACATGGTTTGTGTCATTTTTGTGTTCTTGTAGGAAGTGAACATATTCACCCAAATTTAATAAAAAAAAAAACAAATCCCATATGTAATAAAAAGCACTAATTTTGCCCAGGAGCAGAAACCCATAGCAACCAATAAGATGTTTGCTTTTAAAGAGGTAGCCAGTAAATGCTACCTGCTGATCAGTAAATGGGTTACTGATCCTTGGTAAACTTAGTGCATTTTACTATGTAACCCCCAAAAAATCCCATATCAACAAGATGTAAGCTTTTAAAAAGGTGACCAGTAAATGCTACCTACTGATTGATTGCTATAGGTAACTAGACCAGTAGCAAATCCCAATTCAAAGCAACAGGAAAACTCCTAGCAAAGTTTTTTAACAATTCTAGATCACACACAAATATTTCGCAGCATAGTAGATTTCAACCCTGTTTATCCAACAACATCTGGCTTGCTCACACTGCAGGTTTCTTGTGAGATCTACTTTCCCAGCAATTTCTGCTTGCTGATATTATTTTAGTAATATTACTATTAAGTATTTATAAATCACCAGATATTCTGTTGTGCTAGAAAATAGGAGGGTAACATACAGATTACATACAAATAATCGACTGGTTTGTATAGATATACACAGCAAACAGGTACACTTATAGATATATTAGAAGCTGTTGCTGCAACATTTGGCCTCATATCATTTGGAAGGTTATGGCATACTGTATGAGGAATTAATCAATTTCTAGCATAAGATATGCTTCTTTTCTGTTGGTAACACTATATATTTGTAAATGCATGTTCTGTTTTTCTATAGACATATGTTGCTATAATATGATGCAAGGGTTTCGGCAGCAAAAAGCCATCAAACTGCTTATGTATTTTCTCTTTTTCGCATAATGAATTACCTACAAGTCTTAAAAGGCATCTGTGCTACAAAGATCAAATACATTAAAAAAACAGCCTTTTAATGTATTCCAGTTGCATATTTGCCACAGACCAAACACATCTTGATAAATCCTCTTGATGACATTTAAACATATCTGAAATAGTACTGAAAAGTACACTGTTCTCCACTAACTCTTCCATCTGACTAATGCCAGACTCCCACACCTTCCCTTGCCTCAAAATGAGTCTCATTTGAATCACAGAATTAAAGCAACAATCGGCCAGCACATTTTTGCAATCAAACCAAAAAGCACAGTATTCAGACTGCTAGTTCAGTGGCAAGGAAAGAGAACTGGACTCTGTGTGTTGCCAGCAATCACCAATTGTTCATCATATGCTGGGTCTTACTATGAAATGAATGTGATGTGAGCCTGCATTCTTCCTTCATGCTGTTTCTATAGCAACCAGTCACTCTTCTTCAGGTAAGAGTGACAAAACACGCACTTGAGGCAAAGTAAATCATCTTACCATGTTTAAGTAACTGGAGATTACAAAATCCGATTTACTTTTAAGCTTCTCTGTCAACTATATACAAGGGGAAATAAGTTGTCCAGAGGATTCACCATTTTTATTCATGCTCATCTTTAGCAATTTATAAAGCTAAGCCTACATATAAAATGTCAAAAGCTAGACTATTCTATATAGACTGAATAAAGTACCTCCTATTGTAAAATAGAAGGATATTATAAGTCACCAAGGAGTTCCACAGCCATATAAAATCACAAGGCTGAAGTGCTTTTATACAAGTCATGGTACTCTGAGAAATGACATCATTAAGAACCAATTAAAACTGATGACATCACTAAGCACTCGTTTATAAGGATATCATTTACAGGATATTCATGGCTCTTGTGTATTATATGTATATACGTTTGGTTCTATGAAAGCAAAGTAGACAGAGAATTCTCAACACAGGTACACAGGTTACCCTTTGCCTTATGTATGTGTTCTATATCCAGCCTAATAGGTTTCTTAGCCAGCACCTGTAGCCTCCCAATTCTTAGGGCCTGGTGCATGTGCAACGGTTTCCACCATGTACCGTTCACTCACAATTTTCAAATATTGACAGCACCAGTCATGGATTTCTTTGCTTAAAATGCCTTTATTGGACATGGGCTCAGACCCCAGTGGCTTGATAAAAGACCGATGGCAAGTGTATCGGGGTCTGAGCCCATGTCTCAAAGGCATTTTAAGCAAAGAAATCCATGACTGGTGCTGTCAATATTTGAAAATTCTATATCCAGCCTAACAAATGTTGATCCAGGTCTGACTGGAGATGTACAGTAAAAGCATACAGTCTACATCTTGTACACCACAGGTGCAGAAGAAAGCCAGACAGAAGGCAGACATCAAAATGTGTTGTGATTATTCATAAGCAGGGCCGCCATCAGGGGGGGACAGGGGGGACAAGCGTACCGGGCCCGGGCATGAAGGGGGCCCGGCAGCGCTGCATTTTTTGAAGATCCGGGCCCCCCTTACGAGCGCCCGAGCCGTACGTCTTGCCTCTGTGCTGCCGAATGCGGAAGTGCCGAAAAGCCGAAGCCGATGCGCCGAAAAGACCCGAAGTCACGGAAAAAGCCGAAGTCACGAAGCGCCGAAAAGACCCGAAGTCACGAAAACAGCCGAAGCCGAAGTCCTGAAGCAGCGCAAAGACCCGAAGTCACGAAAACAGCCGAAGCCGAAGTCCTGAAGCGGTGAAAAGACCCGAAGTCACGAAAGGAGGTGAAGTTGAAGTACTGAAGCCGTGAGTTCAATTCTACTGAACACCAGTTTGTGTATTTTTTTTTTTTTAATCTCCTGGCCACCAATGTATTATTTTAATATTCTATAGGCCCCTGCAACCAATCTTTTTTTTTTAAAACATGTTTTTTTGGGGCCCCAATTTTTTTTTTAACTCGTAAGGGGCCCCTGACGCCAATGTTTTTTTTTTTTTTTTCAAAAAAATTTTTTTTTTTTTTTAAATTTTTTTTGGGGCCCCAATTTTTTTTTTAACTCGTAAGGGGCCCCTGACGCCAATGTTTTTTTTTTTTTTCAAAAAATTTTTTTTTCTTTTTCAAATTTTTTTTTGGGGCCCCAATTTGTTTTTAACTTATAAGGGGGCCCCTGCCGCCAATGTTTTTTTTTTTTTTTCAAAAAAAATTTTTTTTTTTTTTCAAATTTTTTTTTGGGGCCCCAATTTGTTTTTAACTTATACCCTTCCGACTGTGTTTTTAACTTATACCCCTGCCGACAATGTTTTTTTTTTTTTCAAAAAATTTTTTTTTTTTTTAAATTTTTTTTTGGGGCCCCAATTTGTTTTTAACTTATAAGGGGGCCCCTGACGCCAATGTTTTTTTTTTTTTTTTAATTTTTTTTTGGGGCCCCAATTTGTTTTTAACTTGTAAGGGGGCCCCTGTAAGGGGGCCCCTGCCACCAGTTTTTTTTTTTTTCAAATTTTTTTTTGGGGCCCCAATTTGTTTTTAACTTATAAGGGGGCCCCTGCCACCAATGTTTGTTTATTTTTTAGTTTTTTTTACATTTTTTTTGTTGGGGCCCCAAGTTTTTTTTAACTTATAAGGGGGCCCCTGCCACCAATGTTTTTTTTTAAAAAAAAAATTTTTAATTTTTTTTTTTTTGGGGCCCCAATTTTTTATAAGGGGGCCCTGACCATCAATAGCTTTTTACAACTTGTGTGGGGGGGGTTACTTTTTTAGCGCTGATGTCTGTGTGGTCTTTTAACTGCGATGTGGAGTGGGCGGGAAATGGGGTGGAGCTTGGTCGTCAGTGTGGGCGGGGCCCAGGGGGCCCCAAAAATTTTGTTGTACGGGGCCCCGTGATTTCTAATGGCGGCCCTGTTCATAAGCACAGTTATCACAAGGAATATACGCACTGCATATCATTAATTAATCTACATGTCATTTTTAAGCTACAGAAGCAAAAGGATTGCGTTAGTAAGGAAATTGCTGGCTGTCTAGGAAAGGTGACAATCTTTTGTTTGCTTGCAACAGCTTATTTAAATGTGCAGTTGTGATCATACACCATGCCGCTTAGCAAATTACACTGTTGTTTGTGAGCACTTTAAAGGGGTGGTTCACCATTCAGTTAACTTTTGGCTGTGTTATAGAATACCCAACTCTGTGCAACTTTTCAATTGGTCTTCATTATTTAAATATTATTGTTTTTTAAATGATTTGCTTTCTTCTTCTGACTCATTCCAGCTTACAAATGAGGGGCACTGACCCCACCTAAAACAAATGCTCCAGTGCATTCCTACTTTTTTATTACTCATCACTCATTTCAGCGTATGTATGTGTGCCTTTGCGCGGAGGGAGGCAACAACATGGCTGTCCGGGTTGCCTAGGTTGCCCTGGCTGGCATGGCCCAGGTCTGTATGTGCCATTAGCTTTTTATTAAAAATCCTAAAGCCACTGCCATCTTGTGTGCCAGGACACTTGGGGTATTGGGCACATTTTGGCTAAAACCATCCCTCCAACAGTTTTAAAAGCTGTTAAAAGTTGCTTTTGAGTTCACTGTCCACTATATTTACAAGCTCTCACTATACACCCCATTATCACATGGAAGGGTAATATCAGGTCTATCAATGTACATAAACGCATGTTATATCTGCTAGAAGATGCCATTAATGGGATCAGCACAGCATGTCTGGGTGGGGAAGAACTTGTCACATAAATATTGTAAAGGTACATTTTACAATGTACAGACACTTTTTTTCACTATATTATAGAAAACAGTCTCACAAAATGCCATTATAGAGTGAAGTTGATGCTGCTACTTTATTTTCTGACAGAGTAAGGTTTTATTTTCTGGCAGCGTAAAGCCTCCTTAACATACTTCAGTGAACTGTCACAAAATCCATTCCAACTGAAAACAGCTCAATATCCTCATTCTGCATTAACAAAAGTAAACAGGCCTCTTAATTTAAAAGCAGTAGGGAGAAATCAAATCCAGACCCTTGCTTTGTTAGCCTTTTGTCTGAAAATTAATTTCCCTTCATAGTAAACACTGTACAGAAGAGTCTTTGTGGAAATAAGAAGAATGGTAAATAGATAGGGATTTGGGGTTTTGACATGACAAGCGGAACAGGTCAAAAATACTACACCTGCCTAACAGGGATAAAGAATCTGAACCACCAACTGCATACCAAGAGAGCTACGGTACTTATAAAGCCTCGATTTTCGCTGGTCAAGTTTTCAGGGGGAAACTAATTTTTAGAGGAATACAATCTATACAACGTCAGGGGTAGAGTGCCACACTCACACAACTCACTGTTTGTAGCCTCGGGTGCACGCTGAACTCCTCTCTGCACAGGTTCTATACACGTAGATAAACAATTTGCAGCAGCACACCGATATGTGAAAAACTTTTTATTCGTGCAACAACGGCAACGTTTCGGACTATTCCAGTCCTTTATCAAGCCACTGGCCACTGGCTTGATAAAGGACTGGAATAGTCCGAAACGTTGCCGTTGTTGCACGAATAAAAAGTTTCACATATCGGTGTGCTGCTGCAAATTGTTTATCTAATTTTTAGAGGAAATTATAGATTAATTATACCCTGAAGCTGCTAAAAATTTGAATCTGAAAATACTCCAGCTAAAACCTGTCTAAGCCATTTGACGTCAAGGACAGATGTCCCTTTTGCAATTCAAAGATGTTTCTTGACATCTTGATCTGCTCTGGATAATCCAAAAAAGTCTGGGGTTTTGGCAGACAACTCCAAAAAATCTACAATTCAAGCGTCAAATTAGAAAATAATTTGCACATTTCGACTTGTTGCACAGTTTTGTTAAGACTTTTCCTGCATCGACTTTTACAAGCAGGTTTTTTTTTTTATAAATGAGTTAAATTCTTGGATGGGCGTTAGGTCGACTTTGTTTTAATAAAAAATGGGAATAATTAGAGTTTTAACAATATCCCTCCCAGTGTTTTGAGAAAAACTGACGAAAATTCTCACTGTAAGCACAGACCCCAGTTAAATGCATGTCATATGATTCATTAAAGGAGAAGTTAAGCTACCGAAGCAGTTTATTGCCAATAGATTATCCACAATAGTGCAAGCTATATCACCGGATTTATTCTGCAGAATCAACAGCTCTAGATACTGTCTGTTTGTTTAGAATAGCAGCTGCCATATTAGCTTGGTGTGACATCACTTCCTTCCTGAGTCTCTCCCTGCTTACTCATAGCTCTGGGCTCAGATTACAGCAGGAAGGGGAGGAGGGAGGGGGAGAGAGGAGCAAACTGAACATGCTCAAGCCCTAGCCCTGGAGGTTTAAGATGAAAACAGGAAGTCAAAATACACAATAGAAAGTAAGAAATGCGGTGTTTCTTTTGACAGAGGAATAGAATTACTTTGAGTTTTTACTTGTGTATTTATATAGACCTTTCTGATAAAGCGTACTTAATTTATGCCTTTCCTTCTCCTTTAAGATCCCTTAGTAAATAAGCTTTATAAACTGTTTACACAAAACTACCATCCACCCTTCTTCGAGCACAGAAGCTTTCGTTCCTTCAGTTCAACACTCTGAATATGTAAACCAGACATGTCCCACTCTTCTGACATGTTACTGAAAAGGATTAAGGGAAAATAAGTTTTGGGCAAATTTATACTGATTTGTGAACACAAGTGCTAAACTTTACCTACCAATCTATCTAACATTTTTATATTGTAGTACAGTGACTGGAAAAACCATAGAGTGTAGGTATACCTCTCTCAGAATAGTCTATGAGCAGCAGATAAGGAGGAAAACAGAGGCTGTGTAAATCAGGCTGAGGGGAGCCACTGCATGTGCTGTAATTGATGAGTCACAATCTAGGAATAGCGATGGGCTCTCTGCCCAGGCATCAGGAAGTATGTATGGAGAAGAGGGTGCTGATGCATATAAGAGCTGAGCTAAACCTGTGAGTAAATGTTCACTAGGTTCTGAAATAATTAACATTGATAGTGGCTGAGGCATGTCCCAGGCAAGTTGCTGAGATATACAGTCTGCACACAGACCTGTTCAAGGGTAGGAAGAATGAACTTTGTTACTTGTTTTGTGCTGTTTAAAATTAAAATCTTATTTGGTGAAATAAAAAAAAACTTGCTATGAATTAAAATAGGAGCAAGATACATTGGGTATCGGCTCCTTACCGATTGCCTCTTCTGCCATTAAGGTGGCCTGAGGCCATACCTTACTAAATTTTGACCTCTATTCTCCCCTTTCTCACCTTGGTTAAGTATCACAAATAAGATATTTTAATTTATTTAGACTCCACATGACTTAACATAATGGTCTATGTACAAACCATTAGCAAGTCAAATGAGCAGAAAACAAAGAATAGGACAGGGTGTAAAGCAGGAACTGAAACCCAGGTGGTAGTTTTTTTTTTATATCATCATATCCAAATATCAGGTTCAAATCCAATACTTGGCTTGACTTTTAGGATAGTTATACTGGTTGGCCAAATTCATGCCTCAGCAAATAGCACTATAATCAGCCCCTGAGGAGTCAATTTGATATTTTGGCCAGTAAAATGTAGAATTAAGAAAATAGACTCATTTACTAAAGAAGGAAGGGGAGGCAAAGTGCAAAATTATGAAAAATTGTGTAAATTGCCATGATTTTTCTATACAATGCACTTTTTGCACCCCCTTGCTAGACTAGTTTCATTTGGTGCAATATTTTGCTCCACCAAAATGTTATCCATTGTTATACACCCCCAAGGACTTTCATGAAGTTTGTGATTCTGTAGAACATTTAAGGGATGGACAATTCTGCTTAAAGTAGCAGACGTTTTAGGGCCATTAGGGGCTGACTCACATCATATATACCCAACCTGAGTCGTCTGCATTTGCCTCCTCCCCTCTATTTATAGGCAGAGCTGCCCCGCTGATGACATCAAAAATGTGGTGGCAGAGCACATGCCTATAAAACCATAATCAGGAAGCCAGCAGTGTAAGTTTGAAGGTGGGGAGAGCAGGCAGAAGAGCTCAACCTGCCCACGATCCGCACATTGAGTGCTTAGGCAAGTCCAAATCCACCTGACCAGCAGGCAAATCTGCGGGTCCCACGGGTTTGGGCCCACCCGCACATCACTGCCAGAAACCCATTATCCATAAAGCTCGGAATTATGGGATGCCATCTCCCATAGACTTCATTTTAAATAAACAATTTTAAAAAATGTTTTCCTTTTTCCCTGTAAATACATCTGTAGCTGACAGATATAACAGAAGCACAGAGCACATTGAGCATGTTTAGTGTCACTGTCAGAGTCCATGGGCATAAGTGGATAGATTTTCTGCAGCACTTTAAAATGTGCAGTTTTTAACAATTTGAAATGTTCCGAGTTATGATGTGGTTATCTTTATTTTTCCAGTCTCAAACCTACCTATTTGATAACATATGTATTTGTATATTGTTGATGGAAGGAGGAAAACCACTGAATGCAGTTTAATGATTTATGCATCGACAGACAAACATAACTACGGTAAAATTATAACATTTGTTATTTTCTCAAACTACGGTAGGCCAGATGTTAAAAATAAAACTACAGAAACCATAACTTCAAGTTTTTACTCCACAAGGAAAGTGATTTGAACAAATACTTTATGTAGACACAAAGGGAAATCATTGCTTTAAGTCCAACTGGCAGCATACAACAGCACCGCCTTAGTTAGTCATTTTACATTTCCCCTCATATGGTGTTACTTAAGATCCTTCTTGTTCAAATGCTGAAATTATTGTGAAACTCATCTGACTCTATGAAAGTATGCTAAATCAGTCTGGAAAACAATTGTAGCGTTATTAAACATACTTGGAACTGCAGTTCAATATTTTTAACTTGAGTCATTCCTTTGGCATCTTCACGCTAAAAAAAACGGTCAGTATAAGACAAGCCATACATTTTATCCGCTCACACTCTCGCTGCTGACATTATACCTTCTTGAAAGACAAATTCGTGTCCTTAGAGTCATTAGAGGTAGGAAGTCCTGCGACAAATTTTCTCGCTCCAAATGCATTAAAGTCATTAGGCATTTTTTTATAATGGCGACTTTTTTTGTCCTAATGCATTAAAGTCAATGGGCGTTTTTTGTTATGGTGGACTTTTGTCACAATGCATTAAAGGAACAGTAACACCAAAAAGTGTTTTAAAGTAATGAAAATATCATGTAGTGTTGCCCTGCACAGGTAAAATTGTTCTGTTTGCTTCAGAAACACTACTATAGTTCATATAAACAAGCTGCTGTGGAGCAATGGCAGAAATTGAAAAATGACTATATGGCACAGGTTAACTAATGGATAACCGATAACACCATAAGACAGACAGAGCTTATTTTCTATCTGCTGTGTAACCTGAGCCTTTTCTCCTTTGAATGGCTGCCCCCATTGCTACACAGCAGATTATTTATATAAACAATAGTAGTGTTTTTTTAAGCAAACCTTTTACCAGTGCAGGGCATCACTGTATTATATTTTCATTACTTTAAAACACTTATTTTTTGACATTACTGTTCCTTTAAAGTCAATGGGTGTTTTTCAGGCAAATTTTTGCCACAGTTTTGCGAATATATTTGCACATGGCGAAATTTAGAATTTCGCAGCAAATGCATGGTTGAGGAATACATTCGCTCATCACTACTTCCTACATCCTAAAAAAATCTCTCCTTTAAGAAAAAATATGTAGTTAAGCAGAGTCTTACTCACTTTAACCATGGCCAAATTATCCTGAAAAAAGTAGAATGCTTGGTTGATTTTCGAGAGGATACATTTTGAATTAAGCAACTCCAATATTGATTTATTCAACTCAAACAATGTTGTGAGATATATTGAAATTTCTCATTAATTAAAGCCTCACTGGGGCCCCTACACTCCAGGGGCCCCCTGCAACTGAAGGGTCTGCTTCCTCTGTAGTTACGCACCTGGATTTGTTTCTGCGATGGCACTTGAATTTGGCCGAATCTGAATCCAGTTTAAAAAAGGCCTAATCCCGAACCTAATCCTGCAATTGGTGCATAACTAGTCAGTACACACTCATACAGGGACCACAAGGCAGGCGATCAAGGTTTTTTTCCAAACTTATATTTGGTATAATACACAAGAGACATGACTATATTGTAAATGATATCCTTATAAAGTGATAAAATGATATCCTAATAAAGTGCTCAATGGTGTCATCAATTATAAACGGTGCTCAGTGATGTCATGTCTGAATCAATGAAACTTGTGTATTATAATAGATAATGTATCCATTGTTGTAAAATATGAGGATATTAGAAGTCACCTCAGAGTTCTGTGACCTGAACAAAAAAGCTTGCCACAATTTGGATGCAAATATGCAGCCCTATTAGTCAATCATAAACAATTGCAGTAAACACATGATTTAGTGAGTGTCAAAATGACACTGAAATGCTGGGATAAATTATGGGTAAAAACAATTGTAATGTCAAATTGCGTACGAATTGTGCTGATTTAGTAAATGAGTCCTATTGATTACACTTACATATTTGAATAAATGAAGTGGCTCAATGAAACATGCAACAATAATCACATGAACTTTAAATTATCACAACAATAAGACGTTGGCCAGTGCATAGGCAGATAAGGATGTAAGTGATCGGAACAATAGAAAGGCAGCCATACTGTGTGACCCCCTTGTAGCTCTCCATCTAGCTAGTAGGATATTCAATTTCAATTTCACACTTAAATCAACCCTTTTGTGCACATGTATGTTATTCACTTAGCACTAAGTAGACATTTTTCTATAAAGAATATGTACACCATGTGTGAAAAGTTCATTGTTCTCAGTAATTACAGAGTGCAGTACTGACAAATAAGTAACACATTGGCAATGGAGCCAGTTATAATTATGTTGTCTGAAACACGTCTTCATTTTCTTAAACTCTGCAGGTACCACATTTGACACGTGTATTAATACATCTGTACGCAGAACAATTTATTGCATTTTGTTAGCACCGTATCTCATCTTATCTGAGGAATGAATTTAAACTCCATCAAACCACATTAAAAAGGAGAACTGGAAGACAGCCAGTGCACTGTTAATATATGAGCACTGCCAATCTCCAGATTTCTGTACTCACAGCATACCCTTCCACTGGTATAGTTTTTCTCTACAGGATGAGGAGAGTTATATAAATCTCCAGAACTTGAACTCAGTTAATCAGTTGGATCTCAGACTGTGAAAGGAAGCTTTAAAATAAAATGCAGTATATGATTGAATACTCTTTTTACACTGTTAATGGTGTAGTAAAGATCTGATATCCTAATATATTTCCCTTGTACTAAATTGTCTCCCCTCTGCATTTGCTGGTGTTAAATGAGCAGTATAATAGCAAACCACTGTCATGCTAAATAAGATTCACATGTAACCTAAATGGGAGCTTTTTCCAAAATTGCCTCAGGGAAGAATCACTAGCCCTTGTCTACTGCAGTATTGGCATTTTTATGTAAAAGCTAGCGGGCATTTAGAGAGGATCATACCTGTCACTAGAATGTCTTAATGATGACTTGTTTTGGTCACTTCTTTTGGGTGCTAAATTTTAATTTTCTAGAAGTAGGTCAAGGACTATAATTTCTAGGTTCAGCCTGCAGGAAATTTCTAAGTAATTTATAAGAGATTTTATTTCATATTCCATATATACAGAGATAAGGGAGAACAGGTTTAACTAGGGGACACTGGAAGCTCCCCATAGTATTTATTTCCAAAAAACTATTAGCTGCTAATTAGTGTTTCAACAGAATTTATCAGAATTAAAAGCCCCAGGCTGCACTCAGAGACAAGAGTGGTCTGCAGGGGTTAATGAGAGATTAACAGGAGTTACAGTTGCAGAGAGGGGACAATTCCCTTTCCCAAAGGGTCAGTGAGTATGAGCCTAAGGCAGCGGGTTTGGCAAATCCACCTGCTAAACACAGCAGGCAACTCATCTGCATGCCTCAAGTTTATAAACGAAATCCCTTGCTCTTCCCATGTGAGCAGCATTGGCAGCCCAGGCTAAAAGCCTTCATGTCTTCTCTGGTCTAGAATTAACATTCAAGATGTTAGCTCTCTCGAGAAGAGAGGCGAAAAAATAAGTAGTGTTATGAGTGTCAAAGTCAGCAACATTCATAGATCATTAATAATGATAGATGATTGCAAAAGGAAATTATATAAGAAACATCTTACAAGCAATGTTCTTGATCTCCCAAACGTGTATAACATATAGGAACTATTTAAAATGTATAGTAATGTTGGTCCCAGACAAATATGAAGCTTGAATAAAAACTCAAGACTTGCATGCAATGGCACCAAACTGCAAAAAATGTTTATGGACTTGGTCCTAATACTTCTTTATGATCACTGCATACAGTTCATATTATTTTTACAGATTGTAAACAGATGTTATAGAGTCAGCTCTAAACTCAGTATAATCTAAAAATAACAGTGTTAATACTTCAGATTCGGCTCTGCAACCTAAAGGGACATTGACAGACCATTAAAAAAATATATGTTTTTTTACATTTATATATTACAGTATGGTTGTGTGTTTTTTTTTCATTGCCACAATCACTTTGATCCTTGAGGCTGCATTCCCACAAGCATATAACATACTGCTTATTCTACTCCAACAGTGCATTTCAATGCATTTACAGATATGGAAGCTGTTACATAGTTAAATTGGGTTGAAAGAAGTTCATCAAGTTCAACCCCTCCAAATGAAAACCCAGCATCCATACACACACCCCTCCATACTTTCATATAAATTATATATACCAATATCTATACTAACTATAGAATTTAGTATCACAATAGCCTTTGATATTAGGTCTATCCAAGAAATCAACCAAGCCATTCTTAAAGGCATTAACTGAATCAGCCATCACAACATCACCTGGCAATGCATTCCACAACCTCACTGACCTCACTCATTAGATGATAAACTGTCAAAGAACAAACCTGGAAAAAGAGCAATATATTTCCTATAATGTCCAATTAAATATAAAATTAAAAAAAACTTTGTCCTAATAATGTTTACTTGATATTAACGAAACAAGCATAACTCGATGTTTAAAGACAGATTGGTCCAAATTACAAAGCATTCCAGACAATAGATCCCCAACCTGTAATACCCCCAGGTTTTTGCAAATTATTCAAATCAATATGTCACAAAGAAAATAATCTAACAAAATGTAACTAATTGCCGGTTTCATAATCTCAATTTAACAAAAATACATTTTGCTAAGAAATACATATGAGTATGCATGTGGATTTAAGAAATAGAGTAAATTTACTCGTGCTCACATTCATCAACGTCATCAAAAGTCCCGCAAGAGGATCTTTGAGATAAATGTGCAATCCATCAAGCTGTGATCAGTAATAAAGCAAGCGGCAAGGTGATTTAGTATCACATCAGGCTGGCTGTGCTGAGGTCATCCTCCTCAATTTCCTTAGTAGCATTTTTGGTTATTAGATATACGTGCTATGGTCTAGATGAGATCTTATGGTATACATGGTGTATGCACTCCTCTAAACTAAAGCAACCCAAAATTTCAGTGTTTATAATGTATACACACAAAAAAATACTATAAAGCACTAGACATCAATGAATGCAGCCAGGCCATCATGACCATGTGTCCTCAAACTGTCATAATCCATAATGTAAACCACTATATCATGCAGAAGCGTCAAATTCACAATAGTTTAATCTCTCTCTTTAAGATGACCTTACTGGAGTCCTTTGCTTTGATGAAAACAATCATTCTGCAGTTACCAAAACTGGACTTTAGGGCTAGCTGTTGGTAGTTTAAAAAAAATATTTTTTTTATACAAACAAGTCACTAAAATCATCTAAACATCTAAAATTACTCAAAGACTGATATGGCAAAACAAACTCTGTGAGCACAACAAAGATGGAAAACCTAGACGAGTGAGCTCATTTGGCACATCTGTGGGGTCATTGGCCAACCCATACTAAACTGGACCAACTCACAATTTGACCTATGGGTCAGTTACCATATTCATAAGATAGGCACTAGGTGGCCATCCACATGTTTGCACTAACATACAAACATGACATATTTTGATTCACAGAGGACCGTCATCAGGACGATTGTCCTCTGTGGATTGAAATGTGTCAATGTCTAAGTTTGCTGTGATGCAGTAAAGCATTATATATTATCTCTATTAGAGTTTTGCCATGAGTGCCATTTTCTCTGATGGAACTCCTTATATTTTGCAACAGGGGTCTTTTGTTTATTATAATACACAAGTTTCAGTGAGTCATGTGACAGAAATTACATCACTAAGGTCTCATTATAACCAATGACACTAAGCACCATTTATAATGACAGTTTACAGGATATTCATGGTTCTGGTGTATTATAAACCAACAAACTACAAACCTATATCCTTAAATATGCTTCTAAGTGATAGCATACCAATGTTGCTAGTTTCATATAACAGATAGAATCGGGTCTCCATTATATTGTACAGTGTTGTGTGAAATTGTTGGTACTTTATATCAGGAAAACATCTCATATTTACCTGTATCAAAGTAACTTCTAGTTTCCTTATATCCTATATTTTATTTATGTGTATTAATGAATATCTACCTAGCTGTGTTGTTAAGTTGTTTTATTCAGTAATATTTGCTTTTACACTGAAGCTGCAAAAGCAAGGAAAATAATAAAAACTTTCCAAAAATGTCATCCAGCCCAGCTAAGTCAGACAGCAATGCTGATTCCTTTCAGCCCAAGGGTATTCTGCATAAGCAGTGTACAAACTAGTTTGTTTGCTTACATTGTTGCATTGCAGCATCCAAGAACAACAGACATGTATATTCTATTGAGAGAACTACCACTAGCAGCAAAAAAATAGTATGGAATAATGTTTAACATTGTTATTCAATGAAAACATTTGATGCTGGCCAGACCAGACAATCCTTTGGGACAATGTTTGTTTTGCTTGTTAAATCTGCTCTTCTAGCATAAAAAATACCCTTTTCTCTTGCTCCTTTTCTGCACATATACCTACTTATTCAATATAACAACATATCCAGCTATTAGTTCATGTGGGGTCCATGAGCAGGTAGATCTGAGCATGTGTGTGGAGGGGCATCAACTCAACCTGGCGCCCTCAGAATAAGCTTTTTAGGTTCTTTGGCCAAACAATCAGATTGTTGCCTTGATAAAGCATCTGGTTTATGAATTTCTGGATTGCTATTTTGTTTTTTTCACCTTTTCCGCCATTGCTTGTTGCCATTTGGAGTTTTTTTTCTTTGTCAACAGCAGGAAAAAAATGTGATTAACAAAAAAAATAATCAACTTGTCAAAATATGTGAATGTTGCAGAATGCAGAAATATCCCAATATCCCAATAGCCCATATACATTAGAACTCTTCAGTGGTTTTAAAGTTATTTTTAAATGAATTTGCTGCCTAGCTTATATTCTCTGCACTGCTGGGCCTGATATCTGAAAAAAATGTAGCAGAAGTGATTAACAGACCCTTCTGCTACTTTGTTTAAAGAGTCAAAACCAGAGAACAGAAAGGGCTACTCATATATTGCTTTCCTTTGTAATTACAGTTATGAATAACTTTAAACTA
Organism: Xenopus petersii; assembly: GCA_038501925.1. Lineage (NCBI taxonomy): Eukaryota > Metazoa > Chordata > Amphibia > Anura > Pipidae > Xenopus > Xenopus petersii. The sequence continues at coordinate 81,945,947 of CM076674.1, read as the reverse complement.
TATATCCACATATATATTGGACAATCTTTATAACTACATTTTCTTTTACTATGCAAAAAGTGGTGGAGATCCCCTTTAAGGTTTTAAAAAAAGCAAATAAGGAGAGAGGAAAAGGGACTCAAGTGAGAATTTACTTAATCTCTATATGATACTAGAAGTTAATTTTAAAATGAACATCCACTTTTATCTGTCTGCAAGGGAATGGAAATCAAATTGATGGATATCTGTGTTTGAACTTGCCCAAATGTAAAAGCTACCCTAGGATCCACGCTTATTTTTAACTTATCCTAGGAAAAACAAGAATTATGTGTTACAGATGGATTTCATATGTGGTCAGAATGTAATTCTTGGATCTATAAGAAAAGGAAAATATTTTTTCCCCAAACACACTGCTTTAACATTTTAGCAGGCAAGATAGCAATGCACAATTCAAAGAAAAGAAAATCACTTGTTGGTAGTTAAAGTAAAATCAATGCACATCTAATTATGAAATCAACCTACTGAAAGTTCTACAATAAAGTAGTTTGTTTTAAATACCAATATAATCATGCTAGCACATAAGTGTGTGCAGAAAACATCTCTGGGGTCCAAACATCTGAATAGATAATGGGATAGCAAGATGCGCAGCCAGGCAGCTTCGTCCCTCTGTTCACAGCATTTACTGTTTGTATAAAGCCTTACTATGGAACTGGATTGCTTTTCACCTAAAATTTCATCTTTCTGAACATTGTTAGTAAGTTCCAAGTACTGCTTTGTGTATCCTCTCACTTTGCAGCAAATCTCAGTGTTGATTGTTAGAACACAGGGAGAGAAAATCAGAAGCAGCTCTCAGCACAAATAATAGCAGCAAGATGGGCTCAAGAGGAAATTTCGTTAAAGCCCAACTAAGTGCTCTACAAAACAGATAAGGTGGAAGCAGATGGATTCTATGCTTGCCAACAGGAGATTTCTTTTTGTATTGTGCAATGGCTTGGGTAGGAAAACTTGCACATATGTTCAACAAGGTTATACATCTCTACCTAAAATTACAGTTTTTTTTTTTTTTTTCAAGACAGATGTGTTGAAGGACTATTCCATGTGATTAAAATAAAGGTGTCCATCCATTTAAATCAGGGTTGGGCATTCAGATAGATCTTTTGTTCAAATAAAATTGCAACTAAAAATGGGCCCGGTCCTTGTGGGCCCCGCCGACCTAGGTCCACAAGGAAATGCAACAAAGAAGATAGGTACCAACATGAAAATAGAGAATGGATCGTGTTGACAGCTTAGGAATGTTATAATTAGAAACTAAAATGTTTTTTTTTTTTTTTTTTTTTTTTAAAACATTTAAACACTTGCAGGGAATATATGGCAACACATGGCCAAGAAAATTCCATTCATCAATCCCAATCTTAACCAGATCAGTGACATTTCCACTACATTTTAATTCCTATGTACAATATTGTTGCTTTATTTCCATTATAACTTTTCAGAGGTAGCCAGTAGCTTCTTATGTAGCAAGCCACTGCCATCAAGGGGTGCTTTTTGAAAGGATAAAATTGATAATGCCAATTATTAGACTATTACATATACATACGCAATTCTGCCAGCAGCGCTGTAAAAAATAATAACTGCCTTTTCAATTTTGCCTTGAAACACCACAAAATAATTCAGTTGTAATGACCTGCAAGAACATCTGAGAAAAACAAATAGCTTTTTAAAGTGAATTACTGATTCATGTTGCCTGTGTTAATAATTCTCCGAGAAGTACAAACAGGTTGAAGCAGCAGCTGGAACACATAAAATATGTGAAGGAATTTTTGATAGAAAATAGTTTGCTTGCAAAAAATCTTTTCTTTCCTATTTATTAGTAGCGCAAAAGTGAGATGAATGCAGTAGTAGACATTTGATGGTGTGCAGTAGTGACCCACACCCAAGCCCGCCTGCTCTTGCCTCCTCCCCTCTATTTATAGGTCCATGCCGCCTCATCGATGACATCACAAATGGGGCAGGGCAAGTGCACATCTTTGAAAACAGAAGCAGAAAGCTGTCAGTGTAATTTTCCTGGTGTTAAGGTCATGGACAGGTAGAGCAGGCAGAAGAGCTTGAGCAGGTAGAAGAGCTCAACTCGCCTGCAACCTGCAAAGGAAGTGCTGAGGTAGGACCAAACCCGCCCGTGTTTCACACAGGTGTTTGCCTGGTCCGCAAATCACTACTGTGCAGCACTATTGCTTATTGTTAATTGTATTTGGACAATAAAATTGTTAGAAACACCAATTAACATTTTCTGGGACAACACAAACCCCACTTCCAAATATGGTTGCATCCCAATTTGCATACTAACCCCTCCCCCTGCCCATTCCAGCCCTGCTAAGTCTTTATGACAGAACAGGGTTTTTGCTCTTTCTGGGTCTAATGTATCTATGTTGTTTCTAGGTTGTGCCGACCAAGCCACTGCGCCCATGCCCCCCCCCTCGCATTGTGTGTGAATGTGTGCATGCACATGTGCACACTGACTGGGGGGAGGGGTTTACCAGCAATTGTTGGGAGAGGGAGACAATGGAAGTGTGGACAGGGGCCTGGACTATGGGTAGGAAACAAAAGAGCTACGTTCTATTGACCCCCCCCCACACACACCACTGTGCCCTAGGCATGTGCCTCTTCTGCCTATCCCCTAGTTCCAGCCCTGTCGGTCACTTGAAAACGCCAAAAACTGGTAATCATCCAATTTTAATCTCATACAATCTCAATATGTGGTACTCAGATCAGTATATCTTAAACTTGCTAGTATGTATAAGACAACTAAAAACAGGAAAGTTGCTACATTCATTATGGTCCCAAAAAGTATGGTGATCCAATAGTGGTCTGTATAGGGAGGGCAGTCCAGGAATGCAGACCCTAAAGACAGAAGGGTGGGGTAGGGATCTTTTTAAAATTCATATGTAAAGCAACCCTAGGCTACAAAAGTTTCCAAGTTTCCACCTTACATTTTTAAACCTGAATATCGGTTGAAGTAGTTATACCTTTATAAGTTATAGAATATATGGGTAGGGGTCTACAAATAAGTAGAATAATAACTCACCACACTCTATAAGGGGGGCCAAGGGGACATGCCCTTTCTATCCTAACTTAAAACTGACCTTAGCATTGAGCACAGAGAAAATTGCTGACCCCCAGATCAAGTTTTATTTCAGCATTGGCGTTCATTTCTATGTTTTCAAAGCACAAAAATAGGGTGAATTAGGGTGAAATAGTTGTAGCAAGCAAAACTTGACACTCATGGGTAAATACCCTTTAACCTATCATGGGGTTTCATAAAAACCATATTGCAACTTCGAACACATCAGGTGTTTTGAAGAAAAAAAATGTAATCATATTTTTAAAGACATGGTGCCTCAGGCTATAATCTGTTCCATTAAACATAATAAGATACCTTCTGTTTTTAGCGTTTTGAGAATTTGTAGGGCTGATTTTTTAGTTAAAGGGGTTGACACCATTAGATCACATAGGACAACACATCGTATATATAAATAAACCAGTTATTTACCTGATATAAATGCAATTGTATAAATAGAAACCAGCATTAATTGCTCTGAAGCAAGCAACAGTGTGCTAGATTGCTTGGCTGCTCAAACTACCTATATTAGGCCTTTTTGCCATTAGCAGAATTGAATCAGGACTTAAATATTTCAAATTGGATGCAAAATTGGAGACAAACATCTTAATTAAATTCATATACAGTAAATGTAGGTTGTAAACAAGAGCAAAGTCTTTCAGTTTAATATTTAAAATAGATATTCAAAACAATCTAAATAATAATAATCCTAATTTATTTGTATTTCAAATATCATGATAAATATAAAATATATAAAAGACAAGCCCAGGATTGGCTCTTTAGAAACTACACAGGAATGAAATGAGCATCTAGAGGTCAGCACATGAGTAGCAGAAACCTATTTTGCAAAGGAAATTACTTGTGATAGCAGCAGCTGCCTACTTTTGTTGCTGAATGGCAAGAATGGCACAATGGGAAATAATAGAACTGGACTATGTATTATAACAAGACATCATACGCGATTATTCTGTGGTTGACAAAACATCCCTCGTCTCCTTCCCATAAGTTAACATACAAATCGCCTGTGTGGAATCATAGGCAGCGCAAAGTCTTTGCAAGGAAACTTCAGAAAGTAGCCACACCAAATATGTTTCACAACTAGCAATTCACATGTTTCACAATAACATTGTTGCCTGCAGTAGCCAACATTAATCGTGTCGACAAAATGTCCTGTGTGTCATTGCCCTAATATAGTTGAACTCATAATATTGGATTTTCTAAGGGGCAGATTTACATAGGGTTGAATATCGAGGGTTAATTAACCCTCGATATTCAACTGCCGAATGTAAATCCTTCAACTTTGAATATCGAAGTCAAAGGATTTACCGGAATTCCTACGATCGAAGGAAAAATCATTCGAAGGATTTCAATCCATCGATCAAAGGATTTTCCTTCGATCAGAAAATTGTTAGTGAGCCTATGGGGACCTTTGGCCTCGGTAGGTTTTTTATCTGCAGAAGTAGGGGGTCGAAGTAATTTTTAAAGAGACAGTACTTCGACTATTGAATGGTCGAATAGTCGAACGATTTTTAGTTCGAAACGTTCGATTAGAAGTCGTAGTCAAAGGTCGAAGTAGCCATATTCGACCATTCGAAATTCAAAGTATTTTTTCTTCTATTCCTTCACTCAAGCTAAGTAAATAGGCCCCTAAATGTTGAACTGTTATTTCTAAAATCTAATGCATTATGAAACAGTCCTTTTCCTGATGGGACCTAAGCTTTCTGTTTTCCCTATTGTCCTTACCTTAGGACAGTTACATTAAGAAACTGCAGGGCAAATCTTCCAGCAAGTGGGGATAAAATAATGCAGTTATACCATAGGGATTGCATATAGTATAAAATTTAATTATCTATGGCATTTTTATTAAAGGAGACATTTTGTGTAAAAAAAAATAGAATGTACCAGTGCATTACTCATTTAGATATAGAAGAACTGTGATTAAAAAAAAGTAGTGTTTTAGGCTGATTTATTGAATATTTCTGCAAAGCCCCTAATAATACCTCCCTTCTCTTCCACTTCCTGCCCCCGAATTCCCAGGATGTGCAAGGGAGTCGGAGGCACTCAGCTCACTGCACTGTAGGACAGGAACCAACCAGCAGCTAGCAGGACCTGATAGGGAACTGCAGGGCTGTGATTGGCTGTCCCCCTCCTACTGTTCTTCTGGCAGGGACTGTTAGGACTCCAATAAATGGCATATTTTTAAAAATAATATTAATTTTTAGCACCATGCAAAAGCAAAACTGTATATTACTTATAATTGCCTACAAAATTATGGTTTTTCTTTTATCCTATATGTCTCCTTTAACTACTGTGCAAGTTGGCCAAGGTGAAAATATTTGACAATTAATACTGTAATTATTATACAACTGGTGGTCCTGCTTATATTGCTAACCTATATCACATCCAACCCAACGTTGTGGGAAATTTGTTTACTTGAAACACATTTTATTTCCACATAGTATTTTATTACATGAGTGATGTTGCTACCATCTTCATCTGACAGAGGGTGCTTTGAGCCCTTGTTTAGCAACAGCTTAAAAATCATACGCCCATCCTAAAAATGTAAACATAAGCACTTGCATCCAGGGCATAGCTGCACTCTATACCTGAGGCTGGATTAAAATATCTGACTGATCCGCACGTAAGGGGTTGGGGAATGCCTCCCTACAAGCCTCCTTCCGACCACCTCATGAATACAGCACTGCTGAATGCTGGCATTTATTGGGGGGAGCACAGGTATTTGCAACATGGAGCTCAATGTCCAGTGCCTGTGAGAGTTTGCAATTTATGCACTTTGCACACTGCCCTGCTCTTTGTAAATAATGCATATGGCTTTCTAGTATGGATACACCGAATCCACTATTTTTGAATTAGGACGAACCCCCAAATCCTTTGGGAAATATTCTGCCAAATACTGAAATGCATGCAAAGCCTAATTTACATATGCAAATCAGGGCAAGGAAGAGTGAAAGAGAATCGCGCCCTACACTTCCTTGTTTGTGTGACGAAAATTCACTTGATTTTAAGGATTCAGCTTCAGTTTGGCCAGGCACATGGATTCTGCCAAATACAGGCCAAAAACGGAACCAAGTCCTTGATTTGGTGCATCCCAACTTTCTAGAGAGTAGGGTAAAAACAAAATAGCTCTAGCCATGCACTAATCTCTTACTAGAACTGAAGCAGATCATGCCATTTATAACATCGCCATGACTTAATTTGCAGTGTACTACACATTCATAAAATACAGTAGTGATTAGTCACTAATCACTTGAAATCACTGAACATCAAGTTATTAAAGGTTTTACTTGTACCCAAGTCAGTCTTGTAAAGTCTGTGGTCAGTAGTAAAATAATTCACACAGAAGCCATAAACTATAAAACTTTCTCTCAAAAACTCTAAAAGATACTTGCCATCGTTTTATACTATAAAAGGCAGTGCTTTTCATGAATTGTCGATAGGAAATGAACTTTTTCTTTAGATATTTAATTTCTCAGCAATGGATTTCAGCCAAGCTGAGTCAAAAACCAAGAAAATAAACACAGCTGCAAATAGTTACAGGCCTCCTGATGCCAGTGTTCTCCTTCATACAGATTTTGGTAGATATTTAAACGCCTAAAAAAAAAAAAAAAAAAAAAAAAAGAGAAAAGAGAAAAGCCTATAGAGAGTGGAGTTTAAATTCTGGTATTGTAAGTGAGGCATGCAAAGTATCATATGATTTCTTATAGTGAAAGGAATATGCCAGAAAGTTCACCTGTTAAAAGTACAAGTAACGTCCTAGGAGCAGGGCTTGCAGAGTATCATTGTGTAACTATTGTCTAATCAGTTAGGAAATCATGTAGAAGGTGCTCTAATATTGTAGCTACTTCAGTCCTATATGAAAAACCTTTTTAGATTTAACAGGAAATTGTGTAAAAATATTTTTCCATTTCTAATATTTCTCATGTGTCTTGGTATTTATTTGCTCTTTCTGGAATCTTAATGATGGGCCGCAGCCATGCATATAAAAAACAGAAATTAATGGCTTGCAGGACAGCGCAAGGAGAAGTTCCTCCAGTACACAGGGCTGGGCTACATTCTTATTATTTCTCAATCCATTAAAAGCATATGAAATAAAATTAAGAAAAAACTGTGGGGTTCATTTATTAATTTACTCCTAATCTGCCAAAACATTTGTGTGCTTCCATTAGGCAATATATTGGCTGTGTCTTGCTTGGCCAGGACCTGTCTTGTTTGGCCAGGACCTTACCATGAACCATGGCTGAATTGTGGATTGAGTGCTATCTGATGTGGCAGGTGTATGATCAGTCATGTGTTTAACTCGGCTGGAATGCTGACAGTAAGTACCAAGACTGTCTTGGTACTTACTGTCAGCATTCCAGCCGAGTTAAACACATGACTGATCATACACCTGCCACATCAGATAGCACTCAATCCACAATTCATTGACCAAAAAGTGTAATTACTGATACTCATAACACTGTAAATTAATGAATGGCAAGCTTGTGACTGAGATCTCCATAATAAATAAGCCCCATGGTGAGCTTTTGTGTAGTTCATAACCGGTGCAGTCGTTCAGAATTTCTGCTTAGACTGAAAACTCTCAAGGGTATGTGCCTCATTTCTTTCTGTATTTCTTAGTGTGCATTTTTCCATATTGTAAAATTGCACAGCATTTGGTTTCCTAGCAGCGCTATATAACACTATATGGTGTCATACATCTTCTATTTCACTCCAACCAACTTAAGCACAGACAGTGGTTGAGCTGGCCAGGCACTCTGATGCCAGTGCAGTGAAATTTCTCCTTCCCCCATCCCCTTCCCCTTGCATTTACCGATACTCAATGGTATGTATATCTATAAATTACAGAGGGTGCCACAAAATAAAAGCCTGTTCACCTGTGGTCATACTTTGTATATGGCTGCACATATTTAATGATATTCTGCCTCATTTGTTGCTACTCCTTGAGGCAATACATAGATCAACAAAGGAAAAGTTATAATTTATCAAGGTATTGGAGCAAGTGTTTAATAAATCTTGTATTGTTTTATCAACTTATGCAATTTGGCAATTATGATTCTTACTAGTCCTTCCCAAATCCTACCTAAATGACAGAGCTCTAGAAATGTGTTTTTATCGTAACATCAGATAGAATAATGGCCATCTAATTTCATCTTTATTCCTTTCTGCTGCTCTCATTGCATTTTCATGATTCCAGTTTTTTTTTCTGCTGACTGTAGTTAATCATTAGCTCATAAAATTGCCTGATTGCAATATTCCCTAGGATGGCCCATCAACACTTTTAGGTGAATTATAAAGTTTATGGTCTACTTGTCAGAATACTGTAAGCTCTCCTGATCTTATTTGGTGTTTTAGATTCATAGCAATTATATATAATATACAGAAATCAAGTTTATTTTGCCTTTAGAAGTCAAGGGGTTAAATGGTGTTGGGTAGGCAATGAAGCAGATACGTCAGTTCAGTGCACTGCATCCAAAATTATTCCACAGAATAGCAAGAGACTACAGTGAGTTGGAGGCACCCAGAGTGCCTAATTATGGATTGGTGGAACTGCTGAGCTTTGCTTTACATTTTTAGTGTTCAAGATAGAACCCAGCATGTACGATTTGCAGCTAAAGCAGCTGATTTTTTTTTTTATTTTTTATTTAATTTTTTTCTTTGCCATAAGCAATTTGATTCACATTTCAATCAAGCTAACCTTGGTTATCACAGGCAGGCAAATGCACTACACTAATCATGCCACTTCAAGCACTAACGGAACAGCTGAAATAAACCTCTTCATCATCTTTTTCTAATAAAGTCTCAAGATGTTTCTTGCGGTTATAATGGCAAGAAAGAAACATATTTTCTTGTGCTACCAACAGCAGATGTCCTTCCATTTTTTCTGCATCAGAAGTAAAAAGAATTCATCAAGAGTGCTACATTTCCTTATTAAGTGGCTTGGAAGCTCTAGAAGCATCTAAAGTAGAAAGAGGTTCGCCATAAGCAGGAAGAACATACAGTTGACATCACATATATCATTTTGTCAGTTTAAACGAAAGGTGCATGGAAAGCACAGCTACTGTATTTCCACAGTACAGTTTGCTGCCATTAAAGATATATATATATATATATATATATATAGATATATATATATATATATATATATAGATATATATATATATATATATAGATATATATATATATATATATATATATATATATAGATAGATTGATAGATAGATAGATAGATAGATAGATATATGCTATACCTGACCTTGATCTTGTGTGTTATCTTCTAATTCCAAAGTGTTTCAAAGTTGTTTTGACCATTGGTTGGGATCTTTGTTTTACACCATAAATAAAGCAATCTTTAAATTCCTAAATTATTGTATATTTATAGGAAAATTAGCCTACATGTGGCATTTATTCAGGGGTGCACCTGCCATTAGACAAGGAACCTTGAATCAGGCCTGCAAATTACCAGGGGCATTCCACTGCATGTTTCAGATTCTGTCTTAGAGCGGACATCAGAGGTATGTCATATTGGGGGCTGTTTCGGGTCTTTTTTAGGAATTTAAATAAAGACTTATCCTTAAAGAAACTAGTGCCAAAATCACATGGTTTTAATATATTCTATCTACCCACATCTTTATGATTGCCTCTAGAGAAGCTTGTCTTTTAAATGCCTCTAGAGAAGCTTGTCTTTTAAATGCCTCTTTTTGGCTTTTAATGGTGGAATAATAGTTTGTGGAGGTTACATGTTGTTCTCTAAGGCGCATTTTATCTTGAATCTCTATATAGAGCAATTGGCCACTACTGAGTACTGGTTAAAGGAGTGCCCCCTGGGCACAAAACCCCTCCACCCCTCCCCTCCCCCCAAATTTGCACCTGGGCAGTAACCCATAGCAAAGCAATGCAATCGCCTAAAGTTTATAAATGACACCCGGTATGTTTAACATTTAAAACTACTACATTAAAATTTAGGGAGTTATTTACTAAAATCTGAATTTCTCATATTTATTAAATTTACTCAAAAAAAACACAACCAATCATATTGTGGAAAAACTCGAAAAAAATCAAGAAAAAACCCTAATTTTTCGGGCTTTTTCCCAAATTGCTCAAATTTTTCAAGCTTTTTTTCCCCCGAATTGCTGGAATTTTAATTTTTCCCCAAAAACCCAGAAAAAGTAACATTTTTGGGCTAAACCCAGTGCAGACCACAAACCTTCAAATCAGATTTTAGTTTCCTCTAAAAATTTGAGTTTTCCAGTAAAAAAAAGAATTTTTAGAGATTTTAACATTCAGATTTTAATAAATAACCCCCTCAAAGTATGAGCACTTGAATAACTCCTTTCATAGACAGACACTAAATTATTAACTAAATAACTTAATCAAATTTAGTGATTGCTTGGCTCCTATAGAGTATGGCATTTTCACCCATGCCTGCTTCTGTGCCTCTAAATGTGCCCCCAGTAGCTCTCCAACTTCTTTTCTGCTGATACTTTGAGTTGCTGTATGTCACCTGAGCTGGGACCGACTCATAATATACAGTATATGTAGAAACTAAATGCAAAAAAGACAAGGCTGACTAGTAATCTATTCAAATTCAGCTCTCAAAAACCAGTGCAATTTTCATCAGAATTTAATAATCAGCCCTGAAGAATCAGCTTTCTTGACAGGTGAACCTCATTTATTGCTTTAAACGAAGATGGTGGAGGGGGCTCATGTGAAAACTTAAAAGGTCTGAATAATTACTGTTAGAGATTCTGAAGGCTGGCTTTTCTACCCAGGAGCATCCAAATGATACTCTAAATTTGCTTTTAAATAGCTAGACTTCGGAAATACAGAGAGTTCAGAATTGCCCTGTATTGTGCCATTTTTATGGAGACTGAACACTCATTACCCAAAATTGTCTTAATCAATTTGGTACAGACAAATGCAGAGCAGACGAAAAAGCAGGCAAATGCTGAGCAGACAAATTGCTATATCTTAGCTACTGGACAGATTGCAGGATAGCTGTAATTAGAACTGGACGTGTGAATTGCCACCATAGGCAAGTATCGTAAACAAGGTAGAAATGTGTTGTTACGCTGGATTACACTGGAAAGGTCCTGTTGTGGTACAGTACAATCTGCTATAGTGGAAATAATTCATTCTGACAGACAACTCATTCCCGGCACACCTCTAGTACATCTAAAGTCAGAGTAGTATGCCATGTCTGCTGTTGGCACAGCCTCAGTGTCTGGTCATGGTCAGGATGGGAACTGATTAGACATTCATGTAATGCTTTGCAAATCTCTTCAGCATTAAAGGGAAATTACACCGTATCTCTAAGAAGGGATTATGTTCAATTTATGTTCTCATCAACAGACAGGAAAGATGAATGGGTGACCACTTTAATGTATGCACAAATAATTCCTTCTCTACAGATTTCCATTCATAAACTGGATAGGTCTACGATAGGGTACTGTCATATTGCTTACCTCATCCTACTGTAGGCACATAAATCTGAAAACTGTGCATGGATAAGCAGCACCTTAGTAGTTACACATTCATCATGATACAATGTTGTAATAAGATTGCCATCTAAAAAGGAAGTTCCTTATTCTAAGACAGTTTGCAGTGAATCGTTTTTTTTTTTTTATGTAATTAATATTTTATGCTGCAGCTTACTGTTATAAAAAAAATTGAGGCACGTACTTCACCAAAAAGTATACCTAGTGCCTACCCCCATTTTTTGCCATGTACAATGTTTTGCTCCCTTTGCAGGGGTGGTGAATTACTGATGTTTTACATTATTACATTTGGATATTGTTATCAGCTTACCACAGCAACCAGGCATCATTGCATGACTGAATATAGGAGAAACAGGGCATGACAGAAAGATAAAGAACAAGCAATAATACTAACAAACAAAAACAACCTAATAATGAATCTCTTTTGTGGCAGAAAGAAGCAGAACAGAATTCAAATGTTTGTTAGACAATTTCAAATGGTGTACTGGAAGGTGTAGTTTAACACACAGACGATTTGGTAAGGATTCAGTGAGTAAACCAACTTTAGTCATCTATGTGGGGGAACAGATTTTGTATTACGAACAGAACTCACTGATCATTTTAATCTGGCAACCCCTGAACAGTACGGTTATTTGAAGGTCTATCTGGATATGTGCATGATGAAGTAATTGGTTGGACTTGGCCATTCAATAGACCTGCATAATTATTACTTTATATTAATATTGTGGTTGCATAAAACCAAAGGAAATAATATTTTCAGAGATTTTTCTGGAGTCTGCTTTAGATCTGAAAGGGTTACTGAATGTCTCTGGCACGGTCATTATAGAGCAAAATGAAACAATTGAAACCTCCCCCAGAGAAAATCTGGTTACATGCATGGCATATCGGTGGTAATTGGAATGTCAAAACATCCCTTGTCATTTGTTCACTCTTGTTGTAACATTTGCTTCTTCCAATTGGAATGAGCCCTGTAAAATGCATCTAAAACGACATGGAAGGGCTGATGGAGGCAGGAGAAAGGAATGTGTTGGCAGTGAGAGCAGCAGACTGAGATTTAGAAATGGACGACATAAAAAGGAGGGGGTGGGAAGCTCAGTGCTATGGGCATGAGGGAGGCAGGTAGGACTCGAAAATACTAACTGAAAAAAAAAAATGAGTCATCAGATAAATGGTTTAAGTAGCTCCTTTATATTCTGAATCATTCATCAAATGGCATCTAAATGCTGCCATAGTGTACCCTACATTGACAGACCAAAGATAGAACAGATAGCTTGTACTGTTTTGCAGACGGTGAGGTAATGCTTGAGAAATGTTATCAAAGTCAGAAAATGCTTCAGAAAGTAAATTTTCTCCCCACAGCTGCTTAAAAACAATCATGTGTAGTCTAAAACATAATTAGTTTTTGTCCATTTACAAAAATATTTATAGCCACATGTGCGATATTATGAAATGCACATGGGAGCAAACTGTGTGCCTTGCCCCAAAGCAATCTTAACAGAAGTATGACAGTGTACAATGCTGGTTTAAGGGGCACAACCTGCCATGTTTTTTGCACTTTTCTCCCTGCTTTATCTTTGTTCAGACACGCGAGTTATACAACGCTAACGAACATTCGGCAAACAGGCCTCTCCTTACCACCTGTCCTATGACAGGTGGTTAGGAAAGCGCTAGATTGCAGTTCTTCGCAACGTGGGTACAGGTTAACCCTGAGTCCACCTATACCCCAACTGGCTGCCAATTTGGTGTAGCCCCTGACAGGACTGTATTTAGGACCGATGCTGCCCTAGGCACCGGACCTAAACACCCCCCCACATGACGTCACACATGAACAAGTGTGTGTGTGTGTGTGTGACGTCACTTCCGCCAACCAGCCCGTCCCCATACCCCTCCAGCTCTTTCGCCGGATTTACTATGGAAACACGTGGAAAATGCTTGGCGATTTTTCTTCTTTAATTTAAAAAATACATTTATAGACACCTGAGGGCGCCCCCCAAAACCTGCCGCCCCAGGCACAGGCCCTCAGGTGCCTTAATATAAATACACCCTAAACAGACAATTCACCAGTCTCTGAGGATACCCTCAGCTGGACCTCATGGCCTGCTCATTCAACCATCAGTTCCCCTGCAACTGCACTAGATATTGGGACCCACAGGTCTTCTCAGTGGATGTCATGACCTCTCCATGTAATTTTGAGCTGATGTACTCAAATGACTCGCATAACTATCCATAAATGTATGCATTATAACACAGGAATGTTTCCCCAGTTGTTCAATATACAGCAACATGTACCTGTCCGAGATTGTATGGCTGGAAGGATTTTGTGTGTTAGTGAATCTAAAATATTTAGTTATTTTAACACAAATATATACAGTATTTTTAGAATGTAGGGTTTGAATAATAATAATAATGATAATAATGATAATAATGATAATAATAATAATAATGTTTTGAGCAAAATTTCATTCCAAATAAATGTTTGTGTACAACTACTGGGAGCCATGCAATTTTCTAGGATTTTTTCTCATTATATTTATATATGGATATCACCTCCGCACCACTGTCAGACATATCAGATTATTCTCATTATTCTTTCCTCTTGCAAAGTTCCTGAAGCTGCAACCAGATTTAGCCAGACCAGGCTGTTCCAGAGCAGAATCTCAAACAAAGTTGCTCTGTTTGCAAGAATCTAGGTTCCGGTAGTCAATAATTTGGGAGTGTTAAATATCTGTGTAAATTTTAATGTACTGATTTACAGCAGATCAGTAAATATACCTTGGCTGTTATTTCTAAAGATTTGTTGTAATTACTGAGCGGAGAAAAAAAACAATTGCTTGGCCTGGCCATAGAAAGACCTATCCCCTCAAGTGTGCTTCCAGCTTCTCAACTGGATAACAAGGGGGCTTGTCCTGTCTTGTCAGTTGACCAAGCCAACCAGCCAGGTCAAGTACAAGATCACATAACTAAAGAGCAAAACAATTGTTTAGGGGCCATAGACGGAATTATACTTGAAAGTAAACTAAATGGCTGAACTATTTGACTTTGGGAAGGATTTCTTTATGAAAATAATGTGGTGTTAGGGCGTGAGGCCCATTAACATATGTCAAGGATGTACATCTCTACTACAACTGCTCAGATAATGCAAACTTGTACTTGCAATGCACAGAAGTTGTGTATTAACTATCCCCACGTTTTAAACAAATATTTACTATTTGTATCATTTAAGATTATATACTGAAGTTACAGAGGACCAGTGGGTAAAATAAAAAAAGTGCAGGGTCATGCTGACATAGCAGGTTAATACTTCAAAAATGTGCTCACCCATTCTTATCCCACATCACAACAATTAAGGCAGCACTAAAGCATTATCAGGGGAATGTAATTAAAGTTGCAAAGAGCAAAACAATTTGCGCCGATAAGACCAAAAATCCACAACTCGCAATGTAATATTGTTCCTTAAACTATTATTGCATTGCAAATTGTAGTTGTGCACTCTTAAGTGCTTGAAGGTGTTGTAATCCTTGAAGCAAACAACTACTTTTACAGTAAGAAGTTTTATTACCTATGGTAATTCCTGCACTTGAGGAGGAACAATGGGCAGAAGCAACTGATCATATATATGACTTCCTCATTGCCACTAGAGATAGGTTCATACAATTTAAATTCTTCCACCAAGTCTATATTATACCACTTAAGCTGAAAATTATGGGGAGATCACTTAATGCTGAATGCCCGAAATGTCAAGCTGTGAACGCGGGTTTGAGCATATGGTGTGGGAATGTGTACACATCAGCAGATACTGGTCTGAGGTACTGGGTTATGTAGATGAACAACTGGCTTTGCCTAGGGTTAAGTCTCCAGAAGTGGGTCTCCTGGGAGTAGTTGAGGATCTCCTTCCTCGTGCTAACTCAAGGAAACTAATGAGAGCGATCTTGTTTTATGCAACAAAACTAATTGCCATTAAATGGATGAGTTCTGATTCACCGAAATTGCTAGACTGGGTAACACTAGTGAACAAAACTTTACCACTTATAAAACTAACATATGCAGCTCGAGGCTCTCCTACCAAATTCGATAATATATGGGCCCCTTCGTTAGATGCACACCCAACACTTGAGCTTCCAGAGGTACCTCCTGTTTAGATATTCTCGGTGGTAGTGCACAGACCATTAATCGGGGGATTTAAACTGTATTGCTGCCTTCTCCTTTCTTTGTAATATATAAGCATTGGGATTGCGCTGTCAGAAGATAACGCTGTAAGGTCTATACTGAACTATGCATGGACTGTGACTGTCTTGTTTGTATGTCGTTAAAAACAAAACAAAAACCTTTTAAAAAAAAAAAAAAAAAAAAAAAAAAAAAAGTTTTATTACACTGACTGCGCATTGTCGCAAACTATAAAATTCGCAAACTGTCTTCCGCTGTCGGAAGTGGTCGCTAAACAGTTTCTGGGTTCACAAAAGCTATATTAAATTCGCGCAAAGCAAAATTTGCTTGCGCAAAGGCATAACATTTCACATTGCAAATAGTTTCTGTTAGCGACTTAGATTACATTCCCCCTATGTCTGTAAGAGGACCAAATATTATTTACTGTATCTCTGCATCCTTGTGCACTTATTCTTTAAAACTCTGTGTGCCATGGAAACAAATAATATAAACATGAAAGCTTACACTAGCTATAAAAAACATTGCCAACATTATTTTCATGAGTTATCTGCAGCTGTTTGAGTCATTGTGTAATATGGGCTGTAAGATATCCAGTATGCAGTCCCAATAATTCAGGGGAAACCATCTTGGCACATTCTGACACAAGCACCTGTTAGCTGTTAACAAATTAATCCAGTTGTGCAACAGTTTACACTGTTAAGAACCAAGCAAAATAATATCCAATTTTTATTTATTGTATCTTTATGAAGAATTTTGCAACAGTCTTACAGAAACGCATATTACATTTTAATTGTAGTGCTGTTATCTTCTAATCATTGTGTAATAAAATCACACATCAAAAAAGATCTTATTTGAATTAAAGGACAAGGAAAGACCAACAGTCTGGTAAAATGACAATTTCTAAAGTACCACCCACAGGTATTAAAACTCAATCCTGGACTGGTGATTTGCCGCTATAAAAATGCTAACCGGAGTTCTGTGCTTTTGAAGTGTAGCAACGCCATCTTGCCTGTTTAAGCACATGCATACGGCATTCTTGTTACTGGCTCACCATAATGCACACTGAAAACCTCAGGTTGTTGGCGGTCCTTTAAACGTTGCATTTTACTACCTTAGAGAGAGGGGCTTGACTAGGCAGCAGATTAGCTGTAAGATCAGCAAAAATGACTCGCATATCTGCACATGGAGTGACTTCCAGGTCTGATTCAGAACTTTATAAGTATATGAAGGCAGTCTGCTCCAGGCTATTGCTCCTTTACAAGAAGCCGGCAATAAGTATGCCAAAAGAGCTAGTTTCATTGAAGAAACCAGTAGAGCATTGCCATCTTTCAAGGATTTTAGCCAGCACTGTATTTAGGTCCAATGCCATGCAGAAGTGATGTCACTTCCGTGCCAGTGATGTCACCTCCGTGTTGCATTGCATATGCCTCACGCCTCAGCTCAGTTGCAGGACTCAGTCACAGGACAGAAAAGCTGCAGCCCTAGTGTCTAAATATAAATATGCCCTGATTTTAGCAAAAATGTTTAGTAGATAATGCCGAATATATTAATGAATATACATAGAGTAATCTAGATTGAGTAAAATAAATAGAATGTTTAAAAGGGTCAGGGATCACAGGCTGCAGGAATCCCTATCTTAATTGACAAAGGCTATATAAGGAGACAGTGATTTTCTGAAATCTTATGCTTTTCATTTGAAACATAGTACTGTAATGACTCTAGACTTCCACAGAGTGTTAAACCGCTGGCTCTCTCTTTCACAAAAGAAAATCGCCACTGCCCCATTCTTCTCATAGTTCACTTATTATATAGGTGGGATTTGTGCCTTAGCACTGAAATCCAGTCATAGCATTCAGCACACTCTGTAGACCAACGTGATAGTCATTTCACCTGCAGCACTTAAGAGCAAGGCTTGTTAGGCTGAAAGGTTGAATTGTATGCAGCATCTCTTTAGAGCTTAGCAAATCATCATGTCTTTAAAGAATTTCTAAAGCCCAGTGACTGGTATAATATATTTCTCAAATGTAGTGTTCATTCTGTATATAAGCAGCAAGCAACACATTCTTCTTTTCTTTCCCTGCTGTTTTACATGGTGGGTGTCCTACGATAATTGTGTCCTACAATAATATTCCACATATGATCTCTAGATATTTAGAGTAGAGCACATTACATTTGCACAGTTTCAATTTCCTGAGATTATGTTTTCACACATTGTATATTAACCCAGCCCTCGTGCAGTCAATGGAGTCAACATGGCCTATACTGTTTGCATAAGGGTAGCCAGAGAGAAAGCCAAAACATACTGAGAGAAAGCAGATCCAGATGCGTACTTCCTCTGGGTTATTATCATCATTTTTTATTGTTTTCTTTTAAAGTGGAAACCATAGAACCATACATATTTTCTATGGTATTTAATTTAAACAATATATTTAATCCCATGTTTTATTCCAAATTATATTAATGATTGCCAGTAACACCAGACTTTCTGTTAGAGATGGGGTTCCCTTACTCAGAAAGAACTAAGTGCCTGAAAATACTCAGCAAACCATTCTAATAAGAAAGAACACACTGCAGTGCTTACAGAAAGAACTGCTGAAAAATTGTGATGCCCCAATAAAATTTAAATTATAATTTGGTACTCACAGGTTCTACTCTACACATAAGCAGCCTTGGAACACTCTTAAATCATAATGCTGAAAATCCCTTCACCAGCTCAAGCTTCCAAAAGAAGGATGTGATGACCTTTATGGCTCCTACCACTGGTTTTGACATTATAGGCAATATATATTGACATGAGCTCTTTAAAATGGGCATATATAGATAAGGTTCATAAACACTGAATCTGAATTTCAAGAAACAGAAATGTATTTTCTCTTTTCAACATAACCAATTCCACAGAAACCATGATACCCATAAAAACCCTTGGATTTTTTTTGTGCAGTGCAATCCCTCCCTTACCTTGTTCCATTGTCAAGTGATGGATTCTGGAACTTAATGGGGCACTTAAGCGATATTTTGTATGTATACTTGTTTCTTCCAAAATTAAAACTTTTCAAATGTAGCAACTTATCAGATATTTCTTTTCATTAATCCTGCTGTTCTTGACCAGTAAACTTCTGATCAGTCTGTTATGTAAGCAAGATTATGGCATAACCTATTTTTCTTTTAATATTTTGATATCCACATTATTTTACTGCCACAGAAAATATTGCATTTAATGTGATGAACGTTCTACTATCAACAAATGGGTAAAACTGCAGTTGTATGTCATCCTTAAGAACAGAACAAGAAATAATGTTTATCCTTCAGCAGAATGCAGTGTCATCCCTTAAAGTCTTTTGCATCTTTGAAATTTCAGCTCCATGGCACCAAGCCAAGGTAACAGAATAGAGGGAGCTAATACTGCTATTTTGGGCAGCCAGTGACTTTGATTGAGTAAATAGGCTGATGGAGTAACTCTTTGAGCCAAGATCCAAAATGATATCTTTGCAATGACAGCAGTTCACAGTTTACCCTGCTGTTCAGTCTGGCTCTTCCCTTAAAATAATTTGTTTATCTAGTTAAGGTCTATCCAATTGGAGGCCCGTGGGCCAGATGCAGCCCTATAATGCATGTTTTTCTTTTCTTTTTAATTATTATAAGTCAGTGGGAATTCTGTTTGAGCTGGTTTCATACTATCATTTGCCTTCCGGAACCAGGACTCTACCCTTGCAAGTACAGGGGTATGTAAACTGTATCTGTACATATAAATGTGCATATGTGATTTCAGCTATGATCTGTGCAACAATAATTGCTATGGTTCCTGGAAGGAATGCATCAAATTGAAAAATACATGCACTACAATCTCAATTGACTGTCCATAAAAGATGATGCATGAAGAACTGCAAATAGCAACAAATAGAATTGAGCTGAGGCTCAAAGGAAATTCAAGTCATTCTATAAATGTTACTGTGAGACCATAATTGTGACTGAAAGCGGTCACTTCTGTTTACAAAGTAAGAAATTAATTATGAATGTATAATACTTGGGAATTAGCAGGCAAAGTGAAGCCAGAGCTAGTTAATTGAATATTTAATGAAGTGCTGGTGTCTACACCAATTTCTGTTTCTTTCAGTGAGTTTATTGTATACAGTTTAAAGCTCTTAATAATCTTGTTAGAAATAAATATCAACGTACATGGTTCAATGCAAATAAATCTCAGTTGATGTCCTCAAGCATTCCCATTATTCACTCTTCCTCTGTTATATTCTAGTTCTGCCCAATGTCTTTGCTTTTCTAATAATCAATTATTCAGGGCAACAGTATACTTAAAGTAATATCCTAAGAGAAATGTAGGCTGAGGTATTCGTTAAATGTTAAATTAAGGACTAAATAAACATTACATACATCATTTTTTCCATGTTAGTACAATTTTGTATTGGCTTGTATGTTCTAACCATAGACATCAATGAGCACAGAGGTACTTTTGCCTGGCTCTTAAGGATTGCAAATATTAACACTGCTTTTACCAAAATAACTATTTACTTTCTTGTATATGCAAAAACTAAACAGAAATTTTGGCAAGGAAGACTTTTCCCAAGCACAAACCTTATGATCTGGAAAGAAAATGCTTTCATTTCCTCTCAACAACTGCATAGATTATTTGTGTTTTTGCACTAAGAGGAACAATCACAAAAGATACTAAATACAGGTTCTTGATTGGTGGACCCTGAAAGTATCTGAAATACATGTACTGTAGTTCTTGACCACTGAGAGAAAGGAGGAGTTAATTAGCATCTGTTAAAAATGCAGAAAGGTTAAAAATCAAACATTATAAATTACATTTTGTTGGTTTAATTCCAAATATTAACACAGCAATGTCATTACATATTAATTCCAGAATGCCATGTGTATTAGAGATACATATCGTATCCTACTGCCGTGAGTTCACATGGTTTCAGGTTATGAACATGATTATTCCTAAACACTATGAAATACAACAATATATATGACCAAGATTTTAAACAAAAGTGGGTTAAATGGCAAGTAATAATTTTGGGGCTTTAGCAAACTTTAAATCATCAAATCTCTGTAAAAGCTTTTAAACTCCATTATAAAAATTAATTATAAGTCAGGTCTTTAGAAAATATAATCAGGTGCTTTGTTTTTGCCAGTTGATTATATCTTTAGACTTCATGTTTAGTAAATCTTTAGTTAAACGTGTATTGCTATTCAAGACCCTCATCTTAGCTTTCCCAGATTCTCGTTTTAACCATGCTATGCAGGACTGGGTGGCCACTCAGAAATATCTCCCCTTTAAAGATGAGCAGGGCAAACCATGTGAAATAGAAATCTAGCAGCAAAAACTGATGAACAATGCAGAAAATTATATATACTATATTCTGTTATAGCTTGAAAAGAATTTTGTCTGACACATGTCTAGAAGGAATGTAAAACCTGTCAGTTGCATTATTGCTCCAAAAACTTGACATTTTAGTTACAGTGCATAGCGAGACAAATGTCACCCAGAAACTCTTAAAGGGAGCTTGAAAAAATAATTTCAGAATGTCATATAGCAAGAGGCTAGGACACGTCTGCATTTTTTTTATTTTTATGTGAATTAGGATAACATCCCTAAGCATACATATGTAAATACTGTAATATAAACAACAAAGCACCTGTATATAGGGCAGCACACATCGACATGACAAATTCCTTACACAATGACTCATTTCAAAATGAATGAACAGTTCTTCTGAACGTTTAACCCAGCTGTCTTATACAGACAGTGGCATGGTGAGTTGTTGAGTGGCCAAAAAGTTCATTCATTGCAAACAGTTTGCATTATTGTACTGGTAGTATATTATGGGAAAGAGAGAGCCCATAAAAAATGTGTTCTAGGTGCTACTTTTATTAAAGGAAGAAGTTACCGGTACAGGTATGGCACCTGTTATCCAGAATGCTCAGGACCTGGGTTTTTCCGGATAAAGGATCTTTCTGCAATTTGGATCTTCATACCTTAGAAAATCATGTAAACAATAAACTCAATAGGCTGGTTTTGCTTTCAGTAAGGATTAATTATATCTTAGTTTGTATCACGTACAAGGTACTTCTCCAGATTTCCTTGCTATGTTATCTTGCTGTAATCATCATGCATGGGCTAGAGCAGTGGTCCCCAACCAGTGGCTCACAATCAACATGTTGCTCACCAACCTCTTGGATGTTGCTCCCGGTGGCCTAAAAGCAGTTGCTTGTATTTGATTTCCAGGCTTGGAGGCAAGTTTTGGTTGTACTGTATAAAAAAACAGATGTACTGCCAAACAGATCCTCCTGTAGGCTACCAGTCCATTTACAAATGCAATGTACAGTGCGCATTTTTTCCATAATGCAGTATTAAATACAGGTACTAAGGAACCTGTATTTATTCCGAACCATAACCAATACACCTCTTAATGAAAGGTCCATAAAATGACTCATGGAGAAGGAGTGCTGCCACTGTGGGCATACCTTACCTGCCCTATGAGGTATCTAGGAGCATTCTGCAGTCTGTACCGAGTGAAATTGCTTTTAACATTAACTCATGATCCTCCACCAAACAAGACTGGATAGTATTAAAAATCAGCGTGCCCTGGGCTGGACCGGGTAACAGAAATGCATGCAGATATGCATAGCCTTGCTATGATACAGTCCTGGAGCCTTCACGGATGTGACCTGTAAATAGCTCAAGTTATTGTATCCCACAGATTGGGCCTAGAATCAAATCCGTATGGCATCCGAGTTTACCCTATAGGAAGAAATTTGACTGACTCCAGGAAGTATAACAATCACCAATACTGCTAGAGATGGGTTATTTTCAAGTCCAAGGGCTCTGGCTTGGGAACTGGACAGTTCATCAAGACCATTTTTAAACGTTCAAGATTAAAATTAATCTAGGTATGGGGAAATAATTATCCACCTATTATTCTGTAAAGAAACTCCCCTACTAAGTATACTAGCATGTCCAAGCCTGTTGGTAAGAGATGCCATAACCCGGGCCTTGCCTATGGTTGATACTGCAGCCTTGGTCCAAAAGGATAAGGTGAATAAGACAATATTTATAGCTTGATGTTAAGCCTGATACTTACCCCAACTAGGCCAGTCTATGGCGGTGTAAAAGGCTAAACCCAGAGTAACAGACCTTTAGAAAACCCTGCATGCCATAATTGCATGCCTCCCGCAATAAGGGTTAACATGACAGAAACAGCCTGTTATAATTTTTTAAATGGGACTGAAACTTTAGCTATAGCTGCATTGATGAAGTTGATCTAATTTTACAGCCAGCTTTATATGGTACCCATTAATGTAATATGGCCCATGAGTATTTAGTCAGAGTGCTGACTGGACCCCTATTGTACTTGAGACAAAATGAATAGGTCTGTACTTTAGAATACCTCATTGCAAGACTCTAAAACTCTGCGGCAGTAGTGAATCCAGTATTTGTGAATTAACTAAAATTTGCACTGACTGATGATGTCTTCCAGACTGAGACTATATAAGTTACACCCCTGTAACCTAAGAAAGAGATCCTGATCATACCAGTTTTGTAAATAGACCTTGATTTATCATTGGAATATACAGAACATTTATCTTGCCTGATCTCCGGCTATGGCGATATTAGAATCCTTGTTGAATGAAAACAATGACTGTATACATCTCTACATCCATACAGCCCCAGGCCAACCCTATTGCAAAAGGCAGGATACAGTATATAGCTTATTTTCTTAATAAGCAGGCATAAGTCCCATCACAGAACATTGCTTCTAATTAGTGAGTTCCTTAAGACTGATAACTACTGCTCCAACAGCCTATATAGTTATGAATGTAACAAAAATATGGACCCCATAGACTCCAATGGTTGTGGCCTACATGTCCATTGTTATAAACAGCAATTGTATAATACCTACCTGCTGTTTGACTATTGCACAACGCCTATATGCAATATAGCCATATACCTTTAAGCCAGAATTGGCCACTACTCTAACACCACCTTTGTAATACACACGGTGCATAATTCTATATATTACATAGCATTTGTATAAATCAGAATTGGTCTTAGCCAATCCATTTGGACAAGATATATGTATACATAAGTTACCACATTTACGGTTTCTGTAACCCATATACTGATTGGGGTACGGGGCACAGTCACCTAAGCCATTATGGACTGCTGTATAAAAGGGTATAATACTTATCTGCAACACACCTGATGCACTTAATTAAGTTCATAATACCTATATCTGACTTGGCTGCCGCCATTTAAGTCAGTCTTGTCTGCTGTTATAAGCAAGCATACGATACCCAATTGGCTTGTTTGCAAGAGTACTCCATGCTTGTAACCTAAATCAATGTTATTTGAAACCAACCTGACCCAGGGATACTGGAGCCTTGACTTGTTACCCTATTTACATAGAAACATGGAGGCTGTATAGGCACCCTCTGGAAGTGCCTAAAAACCTTACCACACAAATCACTCAGCAGTATAACCTTTACCTTCAGTTTGGTTGTTATACTGATTATAGCATGTACACTTAATTTTGGTTATAACCTTAGCCCCAAAGCCACTGAAATGTTTAAGCATATACAGTAAGGTTATAGAAGTAACCAGTGGCCAGACCAAATAATGTATGACATATGCATCAATATGTGATTATACCTAGACCCTGAACCACTGATGTTACCCCATCTACAATCAGTTTGATGTAATATTAAGCAGTGCCCAGACCAAAAATGTATAACATGTACATTCATATTTGGTTATTAAATCCAGCTCTAGAACCTCTGAAATGTTTCCACATATACAGTCAGTTTGGTTACCACATTATGCAGTGACAGGCCCATAAATGTAAAACATATGCATTTGTATCTGATTATTCAACCCCGTTCTAGAATCACTGAATTGTTTCCACATATACTGTCAGTTTGGTTACAAGATAATGCAGTGATAGGCCCAGAAATGTATAACATATGCATTTATATTTGGTTATTCAAGCCAGCTCTAGAATTGCTGAAATGTTTCCACATATAGTCAGTTTAGTTACTGCCTTATGCAGTGACAGGCCCATAAATGTATAACATGCATTTGTATTTGGTTATTCAAGAATCACTGAAATGTTTCAAGATATAGTCAGTTTGGTTGTAATATTAAGAAGTGCCAGGACTACGAATTCCGACATTTTGCAGCCTAAGAGCACTCTATCCAAGAGTAAAGAGGCCAGTATCTCTGGCTGCCAATCCCAGCTAGCCAATATTCACATGCACACACATATTTATACTGGCTGAACAGTTTTCTTACTCTCTTGCTGCACTGTCCTAGCTTCTAAGCTAGCTAACATCAGATAGCAGAATAGAAGTACATGTTAGTTTAGTTCACAAACCTATACCTATCAAGGACAGAGTTGTAACACAGAATCTTACTTGATGTTTCAGAGAATCAATCTGAGCTGCTAAGGGAGGGGGTGGGTGGGGGATCTACCTGTTTATTAACTGCACCTGAACACTGACCAATGGAGTAATTATCTAATTACCTACAGCTGCTGCTCACAGAACCTGCAGACCAACATGGTATTCTCATTGCTCAAATAAGCAGGTTATTAACATAATAATAAGCAGAATATGTTATGTTATTCACATAACATATAGACAAGTTTTGCCTTAATGCTGCTTTCAGAATCTGCAGATCATCATTGCATAGAACAGCTCCCAGCACATAGAAAACAGTATTGCATTATCATTGCTCTTGAACGTATATATCAGCATTGCAGCTGCACAGTTCCTCCAATGGCCAATCTGGCTCATACATTTTTAAGCGTTTAAGAGACCCTGGCAACAAGTGGCATTACAGCTTAAATTTAGCTTTTAACTGCCAGTAGATTGAAGACCTCAGGGTTTTCTTTTATTTAACCCTGGAGGCTGCAAATTACCTCAACCATGGGAAAGTCTTCTGAGGGAGGCAGCTGGCTCTGAAACCTAAATTCCTCCTGAAGAAAATAATACCCCTGTATAGGGGGAAAAAAGAGAAGGAGGCCATAAGATTCAGTCCACTTACTAAGTATTGTTATCAGATCAATGTAACTAACTGCCACCTGGGGGGACATAGCACTTGCCACAGCTCTGGATATAATCAGGCTGGAAAGCACATGGATCAAGGAAAAAACCAATGATATCAGCCAATGTGCCTACCTGATCCAGAAGATTAAACACTGAAGACTCCAAACATGAGGTTATGTGCTTAGGGGTAAAAAAAGATCACCAGGACCAAA
Source organism: Xenopus petersii (assembly GCA_038501925.1). NCBI lineage: Eukaryota > Metazoa > Chordata > Amphibia > Anura > Pipidae > Xenopus > Xenopus petersii. The sequence continues at coordinate 81,919,896 of CM076674.1, read as the reverse complement.
CCCAGAGTCCCTAGGATGCTTTCTGGGAAGCCCTAATGTTTCCCCAAGGTTAATAAGAAAACTTGCTTCTAACAGGAGCAAAATAAACTGAAGCAGAAGGAAAAAATGACACTGGACTGGGGGGTGGGGTTGGGATTTTAAAGCTTTGGGGAGGGTCCTTGTGATGGGAGAACTGGGGCGGGGCTATCCCAGACCCCTACTGTACTTGAGACAAACTGAATAGGTCCGTACTTTAGAATACCTCATTGCAAGAAATGTACCCACTGTCTTCCAGACTGAGACCAGATAAGTTAACCCTGTAACCTAAGAAAGAGATCCTGATCATACCAGTTTTGTAAATAGACCTTGATTTATCATTGGAATATACAGAACATTTATCTTGCTTGATCTCCAGCCGTGGTGATATTAGAATCCTTGTTGAATGAATATATGACTGTATACATCTCTACATCCATACAGCCCCCCGCCAATCCTATCGCAAAAGGCAGGATACAGTATATAGCTTATTTTCTTAATAAGCAGGCATAAGTCCCGTCATAGAACATTGATTCTAATTAGCGAGTTCCTTAAGACTGATAACTACTGCTCCAACAGCCTATATAGTTATGAATGTAACAAAAATATGGACCCCAAAGACCCCAATGGTTGTGGCCTACAAGTCCATGGTTATAATACAGCAATTGTATAATACCTACCTGCTGTTTGACTATTGCACAACGCCCATATGCAATATAGCCATATACCATTAAGCCAGAATTGGCCACTACTCTAATACCACCTTTGTGATACACATGGTGCATAATTCTATATATTACATAGCATTTGTATGAATCAGAATTTGTCTTAGCCAATCCATTTAGACAAGATATATGTCTACATAAGTTACCACATTTACAGTTTCTGTAACCCATATACTGATTGGGGCATACTTACCAGGGCACAGTCCCCTAAGCCATTATTGACTGCTGTATAAAAGGGTATAATACTTATCTGCAACACACCTGATACACTTAATTAAGTTCATAATACCTATATCTGACTTGGCTGCCGCCTTTAAGTCAGTCTTGGCTGCTGTTATAAGCAAGCATACGATACCCTATTGGCTTGTTTGCAAGAGTACTCCATGCTTGTAACCTAAATCAATGTTAATTGAAACCAACCTGACCCAGGGATACTGGAGCCTTGACTTGTGTTACCCTATTTACATAGAAACATGGAGGCTGTATAGGCACCCTCTGGAAATGCCTAAAAACCTTACCACACCAATCACTCAGCAGTATAACCTTTACCTTCAGTTTGGTTGTTATATTGATTGGTGTCCAAACCATAGAAATGGATAGCATGTACATTTATTTTTGGTTAAAACCTTAGTAAGCCCCAAAGCCACTGAAATGTTTAAGCATATGCATACAGTAAGGTTATAGTAGTAACCAGTGGCCGGACCAAATAATGTATGACATATGCATTAATATGTGGTTATTATACCTAGACCCCGAACCACTGACGTTACCCCATCTACCTTCAGTTTGGTGTAATATTAAGCAGTGCCCACACCAAAAATACATAACATGTACATTCATATTTGGTTATTAAAGCCAGCTCTAGAACCACTGAAACATTTCCACATATACAGTCAGTTTGGTTACCACATTATGCAGTGACATGCCCATAAATGTATAACATATGCATTTGTATCTGATTATTCAACCCAGTTCTAGAATCACTGAATTGTTTCCACATATACAGTCAGTTTGGTTACAAGATAATGCAGTGATGGGCCCAGAAATGTATAACATCTGCATTTATATTTGGTTATTCAAGCCAGCTCTAGAATATCCGAAATGTTTCCACATATACAGTCAGTTTGGTTACTGCCTTATACAGTGACAGGCCCATAAATGTATAACATATGCATTTGGTTATTTCAGCCAGTATTAGAATCACTGAATTGTTTCCACACATACAGTCAGTTTGGTTACAAGATAATGCAGTAATAGGCCCAGAAATGTATAACATATGCATTTATATTTGGTTATTCAAGCCAGCTCTAGAATATCCGAAATGTTTGCACATATACAGTCAGTTTGGTTACTGCCTTATGCAGTGACAGGCCCATCAATGTATAACATATGCATTTGTATTTGGTTATTCAAGCCAGCTCTAGAATCACTGAAATGTTTCAAGATATACAGTCAGTTTGGTTGTAATATTAAGCAGTGCCAGGACTACGAATTCCTACATTATGCAGCCTAAGAGCACTCTGCCCAAGAGTAAAGAGGCCAGTCTCTCTTGTTGCCAATCCCAGCTAGCCAGTATTCACATGCACACACATTTATACTGGCTGAACAGTTTTCTTACTCCCTTGTAGCACTGTTCTAGCTTCTAAGCAAGCTAACAGAGAAGATAGCAGAGTAGAAGTACATGTTAGTTTAGTTCACAAACCTATACTATCAAGGACAGAGTTATAACACAGAATCTTACCTGATGTTTCAGAGAATCAATCTGAGCTGCTAAGGGAGGGGGTGGGTGGGGGATCTACCTGTTTATTAACTGCACCTGAACACTGACCAATGGAGTAATTATCTAATTACCTACTGCTGCTGTACACAGAACCTGCAGACCAACATGGTATTCTCATTGCTCAAATAAGCAGGCTAACATTGTATTAGCAACATTCACATAACATATAGACAAGTTTTGCCTTGATGCTGCTTTCAGAACCTGCAGATCATCATTGCATAGAACTGCTCCCAGCACATAGAAAACAGTATTGCATTATCATTGCTCTTGAACGTATATATCAGCATTGCAGCTGCACAGTTCCTCCAATGGCCAATCTGGCTCATACATTTTTAAGAGTTTAAGAGACCCTGGCAACAAGTGGCATTACAGCTTAAATTTAGCTTTTAACTGCCAGTAGATTGAAGACCTCAGGGTTTTCTTTTATTTAACACTGGAGGCTGCAAATTACCTCAACCTTGGGAAAGTCTTTTAAAGGAAGGCAGCTGGCTCTGAAACCTAAATTCCTCCTGAATAAAAAAATAATACCCCTGTATAGGCAAAAAAAGAGACGGAGGCCATGAGGCTCAGGCCACTAACTAAGTATTGTTATCAGATTAATGTAACTGACTGCCACCTCCCTCTCCCATCCTTAAAAATCATAAGGGTGTATGGACCTTATTCCCCAATGCTGCTGGACGCTTTTTAGACATGCCCCGGTAGGCATACGGATGGGGGGACATAGCACTTGCCACAGGCTGGAGGGCACATGGATCAAGGAAAAAACCAATGATATGAGCCACAGTAACAATGTGCCTACCTGATCCAGAAGATTCAACACGGAAGACACCAAACATGAAGTAATGTGCTTAGGGGTAAAAAAGATCACCAGGACCAAACCCCGAGTCCCTAGGACGCTTTCCGGCAAGCCCTAATACTTCCCCAAGGTTAAAAAGAAAACTTGCTTCTAACAAGAGCAAAATAAACTGAAGCAGAAGGAAAAAAAGACACTGGACTGGGGGGTGGGGTTGGGCTTTTAAAGCTTTGGGGAGTTTCCTTCTAATGGGAGCACTGGGGCGGGGCTATCCTGGTAATTATGACATGGAGTTGTCCAGTGTAAAAGAAGCTGTGAGCAATGAGTAGGGATTCAAGGAGATCTATGGTAGCCCAAATAATTTCTGACAACTCAACTCAGGCCATTGGTTTTCACTGCAGCTGGCACAGAAAGAAAAGCATAGTACTGGCACTATTCCTGTGAGACCCTACATTCTTCTTCATTTGATTTTAGTGGCATTATTAGTCGAACCAATCCAGTTAATTGGTTTTTGACATCAGGTACAGTAGTAGAACATGTAGAGCAGAGGTTCCCAAACTATTGGCCTGTCCCTTAAAGAGGTCCAGAACCTTGGCTCAGGAATCCCAGTCTGAGGGCAAGATAGGGTGATATGTGGTAGACTGCCTATTTTCTCTGCTAAAGACCACTATGGAAAAACACAGCTTAATATTTCCTGTGTGATAAATACATATTCTGCATCAGATAGTCTTTGAACTATTGCTGCCTGTAACAGCAAAGTACTGATATATCTGTAACCTTGTTTTGAACAAAGGGCTCCAAATAGTGAACTTCAATAATTCTGAAAACTGTACTGTAGGGAGTTGTGTAGTAAGATACCGGTAGGTAGAGTTTAGACCAGTTTAATCAGTCCTTACAAACCAATCCGCTGTTAGATTTTGTTGACCTCCTGCAGTAACAATATAGTTCTGAAAACAAATATCGTATTATTTTGCTTTGTTTTTCTAGATTGGAATAACCTATCCCAGTTACTACATAACCAATATAGTAGCACTATTTTGCTGTTTAGTGATCATTCACATTGTATGTGCGGAGTACGCTGTATTCATGTGGGCTACACAGGACTTCATACTCCCTTGGGGTAGTAGGGTAGTAGGGTAGTGTCCAGGGCAGATGATTATGTTTAGGGGTGGAGTAGTAACATTAAGGGGCAAATTAATGGTGTCAGTGGACAGGGCAATGATTTGGAAGGTTAAATTTCAGAGCTATTGTGGCAGAGTTTTGACAGGGTTTCAGAATGCAGAATCTGGACAGACAGATTTGAACTAAATAGCCAAAGTGAAAATCAGACTGTCTAGTTCAAACCCAGACAGGTGTCAACCCTACCTGCTGATATTTGGCAATGTGCAGGATGGTCTGTGATGTTTATTGTTTCTTCTGCCATTATTTGTACTATAGAACTAGTGATTTTAGGGTTAACCCCTTGTTGGTAACATGAGTTGAAGAGAAAAATACCTGCTAACAGCTGCAGTTGCACCAGGAATGGATCAAAAATGCAGTGAGTAGTAGTATTCCCTATCGTTTAGTAAGTCCTATACTAGTTATCAATCATATTCATTACTGAGATACAGAGATTACAACAACCAAAATTAAAAAGCAAAGACATTATGTACGGTAATGACTTTCCATTATGAATGCTGACACCAGGCCTGCAAACACAATCCAACCATCAGTCTGCCAATCACTACATTATTTTACTATGAAGTAACAATCTAAACTGCTACTGCCGACCTTCAAATATATACAGTATATATACATAGCTCTAATTCTTCTCCCCTATCCTAATATTTGCACCTTAATGTCTTTGACATTGCCCTATTTGCATTAAATCAGTTTTAACTATCCATTAATGAAACCTTCATATTTAGAAAACATTTGTCTGCTCCGCTTCTAAATTCCGCATAATGAAAGTCTATTAAATAAATCATAGATTCAGAAGACTATCGGCTGTCAAATTCCATGTTTAAAGTCGATTGTACCTATCCCCTATCCTGTGTTTTTCTTGCCTCCCTGTTGAGCTGGCTTGAGGCTATACAGCCAAATGCACAAAATAACTATTTTGCATTCTACTGTCCAAAATTCCTACTTATAGATTAAAACCTTTTATTTCAGAAATTCTGATATATTTTTTGTTTAGTTTTTAAATAACATTAAATCACAAAAAAATTAACAATGATTTTTGTTTTTGTTACAAAGCAGTGCATAGTACTCATTGATATGCTAAAAATAATGTATATGCTGAGACTAAGTCTGTCTTTTAAATATAATCACTAGCTGTAATTACACTCTGGAGTTCCAAAAAAAGAACATGGTTAAATATTTAATAAAATTTCACTTATAAACGGCGGTAATGCATGCTATCCGGTATCTCTTAATAAAATTATATTACAGAAAGGTCATTGGAGCACAAAAATATATACTTCAACTTGCAGATTTTTGTCTGTCATCGTACAGTTCTCTAGCAGCATATATTGCTGATGTACACGCTGTATGTGTGGTCTAAACGGGTCTAAAATAAACAGTCCACACACCGTGAAGAAAAAAAAGCCCTGCAAAACTTTTTTACAGTATATGTACAAACTACTCGCCCCTCTAGCAAAGAGTCTTTTGCTTTCTTAAACTTTCCTTACAGTATAAAATAATACAGGATATAGAAAGATAACAAGTGTTGTCTAGGGTGTTTAGTGTATCCTAGTATTCACATGTGCTCTGCTAATTTGTTTGTATGAATTAGGCATTAATCACACTACAATAGCTCACCGTAGGGTGGTGGCACACAGAGAAATTCAATTGATATTGATACTGAGACAATATTAAATAGTTTTTTATATTTTATTTATTTGTTGAATTTGAGCTATTTGGTAATTTTTTTTGCTGCAGCTCTCCAATTTGCAATTTCAGCATTTGGAGTCTAAATTACTCATTCATATGCATTGATTTGAATAAGAGAATGGAATATGGACCTGAATACAAAGATTTGTTTTAAAAAGTTGCAATAACAATACCATTGCAGGCTTAAAGAGCATTTACTTTTTAGATGGGGTCATTAATCCCCATTTGAAAGCTGGCAAATAATTAGAAAACTGCAAAAATAATAATTAATAAAAATTATGAAAAATAAATAATTAAGACCAATTGAGAGGTTGCTTAGATTCTATAACATACTAAAAGTTAACCATCCCTTTAATAAGAATAAGATTTTTTGGTTACATAAATATTTATTGTTTACATTTAAAGGGATCCTGTCACGGGAAAACATGTTTTTTTTTCAAAACACATCAGTTAATAGTGCTACTCCAGCAGAATTCTACACTGAAATCCATTTCTCAAAAGAGCAAACTGATTATTTTTTATTCAATTTTGAAATCTGACATGGGGCTAGACAATTTGTAAATTTCCCAGCTGCCCCTGGTCATGTGACTTGTGCCTGCACTTTAGGAGAGAAATGCTTTCTGGCAGGCTGCTGTTTTTCCTTCTCAATGTAACTGAATGTGTCTCAGTGGGACATGGGTTTTTACTATTGAGTGTTGTTCTTAGATCTACCAGGCAGCTGTTCTCTTGTGTTAGGGAGCTGTTATCTGGTTACCTTCCCATTGTTCTTTTGTTTGGCTTCTGGGGGGAAAAGGGAGGGGGGTGATATCACTCCAACTTGCAGTACAGCAGTAAAGAGTGATTGAAGTTTATCAGAGCACAAGTCACATGACTTGGGACAGCTGGGAAATTGACAATATGTATAGCCCTATGTCAGATTTCAAAATTGAATATAAAAAAATCTGTTTGCTCTTTTGAGAAATGGATTTCAATGTAGAATTCTGCTGGAGCAGCACTATTAACTGATTCATTTTGAAAAAATTTTTTTTCCCATGACAGTATCCCTTTAACAATAAAAGAGCATATAAATGAATGTTATTTTGTTGCTTTAACAATGGCAACCATGGACAAATGGGCAATAGTGTATGTGCAAACTTGATCCTTCTCAATGCAAAAGAAAACAAAATGTTCCCATTTATTTGCAAGGTTAATTGTTTACATTATCATTGCAGTTTAAATTAGATCAAGGTCACTGTATTCAATTTGTACTAACATTGCTCGGTATAGCTCCTGGGCACTTAGCCTAAACAATGTGCTGAAGTCTTTATGGCAATTTTTAATTTATGTCCAGCAATATAGGGACGTCTGCATTAAAGATGTAAAGGCATTTGTATTGCAAAATTTCAAAGGGAATGATACCCACCATTGCCTATTTTCTAAGAAAAGGATTATGATTAAAAAGAATACTTCATTTATAAATGTCTGTTAGATGATTCTTTAGAATTGTCTTAAAGGAATAGTTCAGAATAAAAAACTGGGTAAATAGATATTCTGAGTAAAATAATAAATGTTTCCATTATATTTAGTTAGTTATTCAAAAATGTAATGAAGGCTGGAGTAAGTGGATGTCTAGCATAATGGCCAGAACACTACTTCCTCCTTTGCAGCTCTATTGGTTTCCCCTGATTGGTTAACAGGCAGTAAACAATCAGTGACTTGAGGGGGGGCCGCATGGGTCAAACCGGTACTTTTTGAATCCCACCCTCACTGAACAGAGTTAGAGACCTTAAAAGTAGGAAGTTGCATTCTGTTCTGTTATGTTAGACATAGAAACATTTTTTAGTTTCCACATCCTATCTATTACACAGTTTTTGTTTTTACACTGAACTGTTCCTTTAAGGCAGATCTCTTGAGATATCATTTTGCTGCTGGAATCCTTTACGGTTCCCTAACAGGTAACCACAGTAGAATTCACAACAAATATATTTACAAGAAAAGTAGTACTGTGTCATTCCCTGGTAGGTGGGTAAAACTGTCTATGAATTGCATAATATGTATGTAATACAGTAGCCAGAATGAGTTTTTTCCATCTGGCTATAAGAAATATTTTTGCTACAATGATTTATGTGCTACTATGTATTTCATTTTTCTTTAATGTCATTTTTACAAAATGTTCTTGGAAATAAATTTGAGTTTAGTCTTTTAATTGGCTGCTGAGGAAAAATGTGTATGTGGCCTATTTATAGACCATAGAACATGAAAGCATTTGTCTATTATTAAATAAAAACTTGTATACCAATGAATAATTGGTCCCGGCAAAATGAACTGCACAACAAAGGTCAACATCCTTGAAAATCCTCTGGTACACATTTTTTCCCTTTGCAACAATGTGCTGTTGAGTAGGTTTCTAATACAATGGAATAACTGAAAGTCATTGTCGGATGGCCTATTGAAGATCAGAAACTTTGGAAACCCCTAGGCACTGTACATGTTTTCTCCTTTGTAACAATTTGCTGCAGATTGATTCTCTAAATCTACAGAATGGAACAATCTCACTGTACTATCCCCCCACAATTAGACTAATTCTTGTGCCTCAACTCCAATTAATTCTATAAGCTGCAAGTTCTCTTCAGAACGTCCATATTATCGAGAGATTCTGTAGGCTCATAGGGTTAATTTTCGTACCATGTTGGCAAATGAAGCTACAGAAGGTGTTTATATACTGAAAATCTGTCAGTTTCAGTGATATGATATAATTTTATGCAACAGGATATATTAGGCAGTAACAGCAGGCAAGTGTATACGGATGGCAAGGCAAACTTGCGTATTATTGACAGTATACCAAGACCTTTTCACAGGGGGGTACTGTTGTTGTATTTTTCTAGCCCTCCTCAAGTCTTCTTCCAGTATTAATGTTTGGAACTTTTTATGTCAAGATTTGCATAAACAAAAAGATATATATATATATATAAAGTGAGACAGCTGTGAATCTGATGCAAAGTGATTTTTATACATACATAAATAGGGATAATTTCCATAGCAATCGGTGGAATGGTTTACTTTCATATATATGTATCAATGATTTCTGAAGTACAGGTACTGAATTGCTTTTATCTTTCAAAGGTTCTAATGCAGGGGTGCCCAAAAGGTAGATCGGGATCTACCAGTAGACCTTTAGCTGGTGATCAGTAAATCTCAAGACACTGTCTAGTCTTGAGAACTACAGCTTGTTTAAAGTACTCTTCTGCTTAATTCAGATATTTATTCTGTTAAGGTTACAAAATAAATAGTTAATAATAATAAATGATTATTATTATTATTATAATAATAATAATATCATACAATAATATCATAATAATATAATACTACATAATAAATAATAAAATTCTTAAATATAGCAATATAACTTTACCCATAAATCAATATAATATTTAAGCAATACAAAATGCTAACAATGCTATTATGGATTTAGATCATGGAACAACATCACTAAAAGTAGACCCCACAATAGTAAAGTATGGACACTCCTGTTCTAATGCATCATGTTTATTTAATGGGGTTGTTCGATTTTATTATGTTTTAGAATGCCCAGTTCCAAACAACTTTTCAATTGGTCTTCATTATTTGTTTTTTATAGTTTGTGAATTATTTGCCTTTTTTTCTGACTCTTTCCAGCTTTTAAAAGGGGGTCATTGATCCCATCTAAAAAATAAATGCGCTGTAAGGCTACTAATCTATTGTTATTGCTTTTTATTAATCATCTTTCTATTCAGGCCTCTCCTATTCATATCCCAGTCTCTAGTTCAAATCAATGCATGGTTGCAAGGGTAATTTGGACCCTAGCAACAAGATTGCTGAAATTGCAAACTGGAGAGCTGCTGAATAAAAGTCTAAATAACTCAATAACCACAAATAATTAAACAAATTAAAACTAATGCAAATTGTCTCAGAATATCACTCTCTATATCATACTAAAAGTTAACAGAAATATGAACAACTCTTTTAACAAAACATTGTTGTTTCATTATGTTAGTATAAGTGAAGTAGAGCCACAAAAGTTTTATTTCACGACATGTTTCGGGCAAAGCCCTTTATCGAGTGATAAATCTGCAAGTGCCTGGCTCTACTTCACTTATACCAATATATTTGCCTTCTATGGACAAAGGCAGGGCAGAAGGCACGTAAAAGGCAACACTTGGAACCAGTTATTTATACAGAGTTGTTTTCATTATGTGTACTGGCAATGCACATTGAAACCACAGAGACAGAAGGAGATACTGTATATATACTGTAACTCATTGTCTTTAGTAAAACTGTCATTGCTACTGTCCACAGTAGTGATGGTGGAATTTGGGGCGTTTTGCTTTCAAGAACGCTTTAGCCGCCGGCGGCGAATCGCGGGAAGTCGCCGCAAATTCAACCCTGGCGAATAAATTCGCCCATCACTAGTCCAGAGCTCTCAACAGGTGCTGCCTAGTGTGTGTTTTTTCTTGGCTGTGGATATGCATACTTTTCAAGCAGCGAGAGATTTTCCACAGGGGGATACACACTATCACCGTCAGCTGTTGCCTCCCATCAAACATTTTAGCTATCCATCCCCTAGCCATCAAGTACAGGGCCGGTGCAGCAGGGTTTGCAAAGAGAAAGCTTTGGCAGACAGAGCAGGAGATATGGAAATGCTGAGATATGTTGGATTTTTCTATAGGATGCACCTGAAGTATTTTAGGATGTGAGAAATGAATATACACAGAAGTGTCACTTTTTCTTACTGACATTGTTGGCCATGTAAACTTTACTGGAGTCATACACTTTTAAATCTTTTAAAATTCTACACTAGAGACTGTAAATAGTTTAAGGGGCATATTTATCAAAGGTCGAAGTTCGAAATTAAAAAAACTTCAAACCTCAAATTCAAAAAGACCAATCGAATGGTGGTCAACGTTTTTTAACTTCGTCCTTCGATCACCCAATTGCCTCCATACAGGTTCTAGGAGGTCCCCCATAGGCTAAAACAGCACTTCGGCAACTTTTATGCGGCGAATGGTCGACGTCGAAGTTTTAAAGAGACAGTACATGATAAATTTCGATATCTGAATTTCAAAGTTTTTTTCAACGTGGAATCGAAGTTGGACTATTTGATGGTCGAAGTACCCAAAAATTACTTGTAAATTCGAAGTTTTTCACTTCGACCCTTGATAAATCTGCCCCTAAGTATGAATATCTGGCACCTGTGCTCAAATGTCTCTGTATATGTTATAGTATTTGATTTTCTGCACTGGGAACAACTGTGGGTTTCCCTCACAACATGCCTGGTTTTGGTCAGCCACAATTAATAAATAAGCTAGATGGCACAACAAGCAATAGGGCTAATTTACAAAGCAGTGGAAAGATGTTACCTTAATAAACCATAATTTGTAATTATTTGTATTTCATTCTCATACATTGCATGACTGTGTGCCAAATATGGACTCAAAAATCACACCTTTAGTGCTCTTGTGCTTGCATTCAGGTTCTAGGGCATTCATAAATGTCTCCCTTTATCTTCCTTGCTAATCTGTTTGTGGTACAGAGATACAAGAAATAGATACAAATATACCTGAGTAGTCTATACAAACAAGTATGGGACATGTTATCCAGAATTCTTGGGACCTGGGGTTTTCCAGATAATTGATCTTTCCATAATTTGGATCTACATAACTTAAGTCTACTAGAAAATCACGTAAATATTAAATAAACCCAATCGGCTGGTTCTGCTTCTAATAAGGATTAATTATATCGTTTGGATCAAGTACTGGTATATTATTACAGAGTAAAAGAAAATTATTTTTAAAAATGTGGATTATTTTGATAAAATGGAGTCTATGGGAAATGGCCTTTTCGTAATTCTGAGCTTTCTGCATAATTTTAAGTTACAAAAAGTAAAGATTTAAAAGCAGTTCATGCAAAGCATTTTGTGCTACATTGTATAGTCAGGGGCGATCCTGGCCCCTCCGCCACCTGAGGCAGCAACCGTTGCTGCCGCCCCCCCCTGCTCTTACCTTTTTGCGCCTGAGGGGGTCCAGGGGGCTCCACGAGGGCGGCAGAGAGGGCCAGTATGCTAGCGCAGAGAGCCTAACTGCTCTCTGCACTAGAAGAGCTGAATTTCCGGTTTAAAAATCGGAAATTCGGCTCTTAAAGTACAAGGAGCGGCATTTTTGCCGCCCCTGGTACCTAGTGGGGTGCTGTCGCCTGAGGCGATAGCCTCAACTCACCTCATTGACGAAGCGCCCCTGTGTATAGTCTATTTGAATTTTCAGAACTGTCCTGAAAATGCATAATCACAGTTTTCTAATTACAATCCAGTCTATCTATAGAAATATAAAACATTTCAAGGATACAGCGAGAGGGCGTCAAAGTGCAACCGCGTAGGCATCATTACAGAAAAACAAATTGATTGGGGTTTGTTTCACCAATATACTCAACTTTTGAAGAAGCCTGTTTCGCAACTGAACTTCTGAACTCTATTTTACTGTTGTTTCATATATGAAACCTTTAGTATGTATGTTTCAGGAGCAGGTTAAGTGAGAAGATATTCCCTAATTTATATTAGGGCCCTGATCGCTTGTCAACATAATCAGATGAACCATCTTTGCAAACATTGGTTAATCATGTGACATGTGAATGCAGTGGATAGAAATTAGCTAATTTCCCGTGTTCAATAAACTCCTCATTTCATATTAATATTAACTGATTTTAAATGTGTTGTTTGAAGGTAAAAAAACTGAACATAGTTTTGCAATTACAATTTATGTATAAATATTTAGCAGAAATTGTGAAAGAAAAAACTGAAACGGACACACAAGTACAAATTAGTTTTAGAGTGAAGGCTTTACTCATAGGAGATTACAACTTAACAGGTTTGATTCCTTACTCCTTTCTTAAAATAGACTTGCAGTCTCAAGCTACTGTACCCCTTGAGGTCTATAAAAGTCAGGATGTCAAACCCAAGACTGCTTCAAGAAGAACCTTAGAGATTTCCTCTGGAGTCAAGGAGCCTGTTAGAATCCACATAGATATGCACATAGCATCCTCTGCCAAACCTCAATGTCTGCTCCCACAGGGCCTTTTCAGCATTGATAATGTCAAGTACAGGATCATGAATGAAGACATTGCCCTGAAAAAAGCAATATCTGCACATGCAATATGAATTAAGAGCATCTTAGTGAAGGCACTGTGCTTTCTATTGTTTATTATATCCTAAATCTATACAGTGCTACAAAGTATATTTTTGACTAAACAATGTTTTTTTATTTTTATTACTATAACCTCCAAATAGCAAGCACTTAGGCATTTGAACTTAAAGGTTACCAGTACCACAATGACAGGGTTTACGTCTGGGGTTGTGTATATGGGCCATTCAACAGCTCTTCCAAAACCTTCAAATGTGGATTTAGCATCAGAATGTATTTATAAGCATTAATACAGCCAAGTGCACAAATAGGCCATCAAGCAATTAGATTTGCATTCAGAACACATTGCTGGAACTTCTGTTCAAGATGTACTATTGAATTTAATCAATAAATAGGACCTGCCTGCAGCAGAATGTTCCTGCACAGTCCTTGCAGGACCTAAATACAAACATTGCATTAATATGAAAAGGCTCAATGTTACTACATGTTGGTCGCTAAGCAAGTACAGGCTCATATGATGTACCCAATGCAAACAGTTGATAAGTTCTTGTTCCGTTAATATCTTTGTTGATACACATATTGTAGCAGAAATGGATTGGATTCAATTTGAACATACACCAAAATAAAAGCAAACTGGAACTAGCCAACACTCAGAGCTTTCATAACCTAAATCAGCAATCTGTATTTCTGCAGCTTTTTATTATAAGGAAGAGCTCTAGCAAAAGGATCCAAGGCAGAATCACCTGTCGTTGCCACTTTGCCAGGAAGCAACAAGACTGTAGCCTTCATCTTTCAACATCACACAGAAACAAAGAGAAGATCATTGGCAGTCGTGGATTTCATACACACATGAACAGCAAAAGACAACTAATTGTTCATCAAACTCTAATTTGTAACCACAACATTTTCTCTGCATTTTTTATCACATTTGAGGGACTTTAAACGTAAATAGCAATATGTTTAAAAGGAACAATTATACTGTATGACTGCTCTACTTCACTCCGTATAAGAATATGTTACAGTTGTATATATATATATATCAAAACTATAAATAGACACACACACAAAACATCTTTCTCAGTTTAGCTTTAACAACATAGAAAGTGTACAACTGCTACCAGGCATGTTTTGCTAATCATCGTACCTCATTGGTACCCACATCTCTGGCTGACAAATATGCAAATGTCCTTTATTCACTTTTCAGACAAAATGACACCCTGGTGTCTATATAGAAGTAGTGACTCCACAATGTACTTGATTAATCAAAATACTGTCTAAGCTGGAATACCCTAGGAATTTTATATTTCCCCCCTTTTTCCGCTGAGGGGCAGGTACAGCAAGACAAATCTGTAAGGAATGTGTGTTTGGCTCAACAATCCCTTTCACTGCTATTGAGCATTAGTTAGAGCAGGTGACAGTTGTGCCTAAGATGTGGCTCTCAAGCTCTTGTTTAAATACGAGTTTAGTCACCCGACATGATGATGTTGAAGCTACAGAGGTATAACAGGTGCAGACATACTATTAACACCCTGGGTAAAGTACAAGTAGTGACACAGTTATCAGATGTGCTAAGCAGAGCTCAGTAAGTTGTACCCACCTTTGCCAGCATGAGAGCATTTTGGCTGGCAGCTGCCAGATCCCTCAGGCTGGTGGTGCAGGAGGCATTGGCTGTGTGGGCGGCTGAGCACCCTGGGCTGCCACAGTTGCTGCTGTGATTGTTGCTGTTGTTGCTGCTCCCGTGCTGTCCAGTCGCTGTGGGACTGCCTGTGGGGCTGCCCCGGGGTCTCTGGCGGATGCCATCGAGCAGTCTCACCAGCAGGATATTGGCCGGCAGATCTTCCACCCCGCACTCCACCAACACGCGACACTCTGGGCAGCGCAACTCGTTCCTGGAGCTGACAATGCTGTGCAGGCAGCGGCGGCAGAAGGTGTGTTGGCACGGCAGCACCCGGGCACTGGTGTCCAGTCTCTCCAGACACACGGAGCACTCCAACAGATCCAACAGCGACGACTCGTCCATCTCTCCGCCACCGCCTCCTCCACCGCTTCCCCCTTCCCTTCGGCCTCTGCGCTCCCTTCTCCGCTCCTCTTCTTCCCCTCTGGACGCCTTCTGGGCTCCTTTAGAGGTGCACAGCCAGGATGCCCCGAGGAGCATCTAGAATAGAAGCCGGGGTAAAATACCCAGCAGGGAATCTAAACAAGACTTGAAACTGGGCACCGACCCATCCAAATCAGCAAGCAGCCTGGCTAGAATGGCACCGGCAGCAGTAAACTTCCTGTTCCTCGAGTCCACTTATCCCACTAGGAGCCCAGGAACTTTCACGCAGAGAATGCGCAGAATAAAGGGGACACTATCAAACCAAAAGCCTGTGTGCCAAGTTGATGCCAGTAGATGACTCGCTGCTCAATCCTTTGCTGCTGCCAATGACTCAAGGAGCTGAGGAGATAAATCCTAGTAATACCACTTCATACTGCTGCTACTGCTGCTACTGCTGCACTGGGAAACGGGCACATGGCAAAGTGTCTGCAAAGCTGTCAGGGCCAGTCCATTATACCCAGGCCAGGGGCATGTCCTAGAGAACACAGCAATCCCACTACAGTCACTTCTTCCTATGAACTGTCCCTCACCCCTTCGCCTGCCACTGCTGTCTGTTCCATAGCGAGCAGTGTAACCGGATCAGACTCAGCCCCCCAGTTAGAGAGGGAGGAGCAGCAGTCAGTCTTCTCTCTCTCACTCTCCTCTCATGTGCTGTGTGAGCCTCAATGTGTGTGTGTGCCCTCGACCGCTGGCAAGTCTGGCAGGGGGGTAACACAAGCCGCCATGGCACTTGGGAAAGATAAAGTCAGTCAGTCGGATATTTGCCTCCCGCCGCCACTATTTCAAGGAGACGTGCATTGGCAACCTGGAACTGATAAACTATGGGACTTACTGATAGAGTCCAGAATTGTACATCAAAAACTGCTGGAGAGTCAAATGAGTCACTATATAATAAAAATATAATTATTAACATTGTTTATATCGTGTTGCTATATTACACAGAGCTTTAATGTATCACATCAGCAAAACCCCCTCACCACATACTGTACACTGATAGGGCCCTTGTGTGACATAAAGCCAAAGCACATGTAGGAGACCGGAGAAATCATATTCTCTTTTGCCTGGGTTATACAGAAAGAACAGCCTAATTGGACTAATATTTTATTTTACAAGAAAAGCTTTTGGGAGATTCAAAACAATTCCAGTCAATGGGTATGTCACACACTCAGGAGGGCTGCAATGTCAGTGTGTACTTCATGTAATTTAAAGCCAATATGTCCAGTCCTTCCCTCTAAGTACACTGATGCACAACCACCATGAAAGCAGCTGCTGCTGCCTTGGGAACTGCAGTTATATGTAGTAAAATTTACTTTAGTGAGTAAATTCCACAATGTTATCTGCTTTCTGGTGTTATATGATATAGTCCGTAATAGGGCATAACTTCAGAGGAAGCAAACCCTTGCGGTTCCAGGGGGGGGGGGGGGGGGCAGGAGGTATAGGGGCCCCAGAAGGCCCTAAATAAATATATATTGGTAAAAAAAGGAAAACCTCTGGTTTTGTTGGGGACCCTAAAATTTATTTGCTGTGGGGCCCAGTAGCATTTAGTTACGCCACTGGTCAGTAACACTTATTATCAGGGCTGTCCAGTTTACAGCTTCTATGTGTTTTAAACTTTAAATCCAAGAATCCTCTGACAGTAAAAAGCTGTATAATTATACTAGGATGTCAATGACAGCTGGAGAACTGCTCTGGGTTTTAAGTAATAATACAGCCTCATGTAAGGTATTTCAGCCAGGGCCTTACTACTAAGTAAGGACAGTGCTGGGCTGTGGAGGTGACTTGTGCAAAGCAGTGGCTGTCTCATTGACTTTCCAAACACAGCTGCTCTTAATTCGCTGCTCCAAATTTGGTCTCCACGGAGCCCGTCTCTGATCAGACCTTTCACTCCCATTTCTCTTGCTCAGGTTTCATTTCTCTTTCTAGACCACTTGCCAAAGTGAGACGGCCTTATGCAGCTCCAAAGGAACATCCCAGGACAAGGGGGGGGGCAGCAGGGGAAGTTTGAAAACTGTAAACACTTCAGCTGAGTTGTTTCTGAGGAAAACAAAATACTTTTATTTGTACTGGCTTGCCCCCTAGAGGGGACTGCAGTATCAATGCATGGCTGCTGCTTATTAGTTCATTTGTTTAACCCTTTTAAGGGCTGATAATCCTTACCGTGAACAGGTATTTTTGTTAACATAGAATGCCCCATAATGTTTTTTAAAAGGGAAAACTTTTTTCCAGGCTTCTAGATAACTTCACTCAAATATTACTGTTTCTGTTATTTCTTTTTAGACACATTTTTCCCATGCAGCATCCTTGCTACAATTAAGAGGCAGCTCAAACAAAAATAAAATTCAAGAGTTTTGGTACATCTCCTAGGTAACATTTTAATTGTTTTATTTTGCTTTGTATCTGGCCACATGGTCTCTGCTGCCACTTGCCTTGTACATTATTGTAATATTTGTAATGCCATTATCCAGCACGTTCTGAAATACAACAATGCTTATTTGCACAGTGTTCTTTTAAACCATTTCTTATTTTTTAATGATATCCTTTTCTTTGTAAAAATAAAACAGTACTTTGTACTCAGTGAGGAAAAAAGAATATGAAACTTAATTAATAAAATATTAATTTGATAGTTATATGCAGAGATCTGCCGGTTGTCAGAATAGATAATTGCAAAAAAAGAAAAAAAGAACCCTGCATATAACCAAAAAGATTATATAGTAATCCCTAAACTAAGGTGTATTACCTTATCGGTAATGGACAATAAATTAATGAAAGAAAAGTGAGTGCCAATTAGGGCGTGTATCAATTCCTTATCCTAACAAACATATATTTAAATAAATGAATCAGCTAAGGGTTAGTTCACACGAGGAGATTCGGGGAGATTTTGTCGCCTGGCGACTAATCGCCTCATCGCCTGTGCTAAAGCATGCACGGCAATGCGTATTCTATAGTCGCCCGAAGTTCCCTCATGGAGGCCACTTCGGAAAACGCATCTCTACATGTGCTTTAGTGCAGGCGACTTTTCATTACAGCCTATGGGTAAACACACTGAGGCTCAGAAAACGAGGCGATTAGTCGCCAGGCAACAAAATCTCCCTGAATCTCCTCGTGTGAATTGACCCTAAAGAGTCAATTGATTTAAAATGCGTGCTAATCAATAAATAAAGTAGGATCCAATAAGTTAGTTAAAAAATAATGCTCCAAACATTTAATATTAGATCTATACTTTATCACTCCAATTAATCACAATAAATTACTGAGGTGCAGGTCATAAGTGAATAAAGTGCTAATGCGACAAATAGTAAGGTTTTCTTAAAAGTTCATGGAATATCTAAAAAATAATTATATTTCTAATGACCAAAAGTGGGGACGAGTTGTTAAAAACAAATCATGGCTCAAATCCATAAAAAAATAGTTAATAGGAAAATTGGAAAAATTGGATAGAGGGTGGAGTTGTCACAAAAGCTAACTGCCTGATCGTTTTCTAAGGCCTGGGACACCACAAAGTAGGAGGCAGGACAGGGTAACCGGGACTGTGGCCTTATTGTATTAGCTTACCCTAAACATAGGAAGAGCTGAGTAACCCTAAAAAGCCACAAATCCACGGCCCCTTAGAAATGAAGGAGGCATTTGAGATTGAGAGAAGAGATGGATTTTGCCAGGAAATATCAGACCTCACACCCCCAATAATTCTAGACTGAACAGAAGCGAAGAGTAATTAAATTTAAAAAGTAGGTCAAAAGTAGAAAGAACGCCAACGCGGTTTTTAAAAAGTCTTCCCCATTCAGCATCATTATGCGTCATCGGCTAAGTCTCGCGAGAAATTAGCCGCTGTTGATCCGGAGGACGTAAGTCCTGTCATCAATTCGTCAGTGATTTTGTCGGGGGCTAGACATCATCTAAGTCCTCCAACTTCAGTAATCTGACCAATCATAATGCTACAATGACTTTAAGTCTTAGGGAAATTTCAGCGCTGTTGCCTAAGTGAGCTCATACAAATATAGCATCGCCTACAGTGGCCACCAAGGGAATTGAAATTGCCCCTGCCTGCTTTGTATAATATGTTTTATGAATTCCATTTTTGTATGTAATGTAATGTATTTTTTAATAAAAACAGTATTTATTTGTATATACTCAATAACATTTACTATCATGAATTGCATTGCACTAATCATATCTATTGTATGAAAAAGACAGGGTAAGGGGGCACAGAAAAAGGGAAGAAAAGGGGAAATAATTAGTTTAGAGAGAACATTAGTTGCTACATATAGAGAGCATATTACATATTAGATTAGAAATGTTTCAAATAAAAGCAGTAAATAAATTATTCTCATTGATTCCTTTTGGAGAGATGGTGTCTAATTTGAATATCTCTCATTTGAGGAGGGCTTGTTCCAGATCTCCCTTGCGTATGCCCAGATTAATTTTCTCTACAGCCCAGAATCTGACCAGGGCCGGGTTCATATTATGACATCTTTTAAAATGTTGAGCCACTGTGGAGAGTGTTTATCCAGGTTTGGATGACATTCCTGCTGTCCTGATTGTACTACAGTGTTGTTGTATTCTTTGCTTCAACATTTGAGTTGTCCCTATATATTTTTTTATTACATGGGCATTCTATTAAATAGATAACCCCTTGGGTCCTATAATTTATATAACCGTTGATCTTATGTCGGGTGCCAAAACGATCTTCAAAGGAGTTAATTCTACAGATTTTTTCACACATATTGCAGTTGCCACATGGACCCAACAGTCCCAATTGCTTTTGTTGGTTTTTGAACTTGAAGTCTGATAGTGACTTTGTGTTAGCATATCTTTTAAATTGGGTCTTCTTTTATAGCAGATTGAAGCTTTTTCCTGCAATATTGCCCACAATGTTTCATCCTCAAGAAGCACTGGACAATGTTTATTCAGGATTTCCTGGATCCTAGAAATATTAGTGTTATCAGTCGTAATGAAACGTACACCATTATTGGTTTCCTTTGCCTTAGTTTGAGTTACTAGGAGCTCTGATCTTTCAATGTGTAGTGCTCTGTTATAAGCTCTCTTCACTACTTTACCAGAGTAACCTCTGGCTTTCAATCTGGACTTTAGTTCTTTGGCCTGTTCTTTAAATATGTCCATTGAGGAACAGTTATGTTTCAATCTTAGAAACTGACCATAACAGTGTATGTATACCCTCAATAGGCAGTAATAAAGAAGTGACTATATTTGTTGAGCATTTGCTACTTTTTGTTGTGTTCTGCAATAATAAATGGCAGGTGCAGATGTTTATTTCTAAACTGATTGACAATCATGCCTATTGGCATAAACAGTTCATATTATATCATTATTATATTGTTTCTAGGACTGGCATGTAGTGTGGTAATGTTTGAGGTTTTTGCAAGGCCTGGTTTTCCGGAGTGACTTTGTAGCTCCTATTTATCTGCATCAAAGTAGATTAACTGCAGTTAAAGCAATGTTACAGTTAATTGTATAAGCTGTTACTTTCATGCAGTATATTTCATTTTTAAATTAAAGTGCTATAAGGCATGCATCTTAAAATACATATGCTGTGGTCAGTTTTATACCACCTGATTGCACAGAAAATAATACAACAAGCACTATACATCACAAGCAATCATGAAATTGCTTGAGGTTAAAGGACTGATATGGTAGGACTACAAATTAATCTGCATTTTTAACCAAATAAGTAAATTAATCCAATTAGTAATCAAGCAAATTAGATAAATGAGAAGAGCAATGCCCAGGTGGTTCACCTTTAAGTTAACTTTTAGTACGTTATAAAATGGCCAATTCTAATCAACTTTTCAACTGTTATTTTTTATACATTTTGAATGATTTGCCTTCTTATTCTTTCCAGCTTTTAAATGGAGTCACTGACCCCATCTAAAAACAAAAGCTCCATAAAGCTGCAAATTTATTGTTATTGCAACTTTTTATTACTCAGATTTTTATTCAGGCCCTTTCCTATTCATATGAACATTCCCTTGTTCAAATCAATGCATGGTTGCTAGGGTAATTTGGACCCTAGCAACCAGATTGCTGACACTGCAAACTGGCAAGCAGCTGAATAAAAAGCTAAATAACTCAAAAACAGCAAATAATAAAACATGAAAACCAATTGCAAATTGTCTTAGAATTTCACTCTCTACATCATACTGAAAGTTAGGAAAGTCATTTGCCTCTTGGGGGTGGCATATGTTAGCCACCTCCAAGTGATTGTACTATATTTAGTTACATGACACTCCGGGCAGTGCTCCTATCAGCAGACAAACTGCACCAGCCCGGGTTTCTTCCATCGAACACCGTGGAGCGATATGCAAATTAGGGTCAGAAAGGGAAATCGCATGACTTTTTGTCACAAAACATGGAACTAAAGAATGTTTTCCCCTTCCCACTCCTAATTTGCATATGCAAATTCGGCCGAATCCTTCGTGAAAGATTCAGGGGTTCGGCCGAATCCAAAATAGTGGATTCAGTGCATCCCTAATTTACATGTGTAGAAACCAATAACTTGTAACATGTGCCAGTGTCTCTATCAAACAGGAAACATATAGTGGAGAGTTATTGTTCTTGGCAAGTAGTTGTATACAGCATTTAGAGTGTGATAACACCCTAAACTACCACTGTATTCAATACCATTGTGAATGTGGAAGACAACTGAATAAAAATTGAGAGAGAAGAAATTGATGTAGTGAAAAAACAATTAGCTAGGCCAGAAACTACATAGAACTGGTGATGCAAAGCAACAGGACTGTTACAGTTGGGCTTACAATTAAACAAGATTACAATCCCTGTTCTTGGGTCTGTTTTTCCCATCTAGCCATAAAAAAGACACTAAATGGTTTAGGCATGATTAGTTTAGAGTTAAGATAAAACATTATTTTTCATGAAGCTTAGATATTTTAGAATGAATTAAAAGCATTTGATTTGCACAAAAGGTTATTTAAAATGTAAGAATTTAAAGCATTTTTATTGCACAAAAGGTTACTGGTTAAATTAAAAAAAACATTGACATCAACATAATATTTGTACTAGCTGAAGTGGCATAGTCTCTAAATGAAACTTGTTTTATATGGACCAGAGTTGTTTGGGGAGTATCTCAGAAGTCTGTACTTGGTCTTTTAATTTATTCATTAAAAAAAATTTAATTTGCCCATTTAATTTTAAACCAAAGCTGAACTAAAGAAGTATTGCAGAAATGTTGTACATTATGTTTTGGATACCAGGCTAAGGTAACAACAGCCCTTTAGCAGTGTTTATCTGTGCCTCTGTGCCTTCCCTCAGTAACTCTCCATTTTGTTTTCTGCTGATTCCTTGCACATGCTCTGTGCTGCTGTCAGTTACTGAGCTTAGGGACTGGCGCATAGTGTTGGACTTGGCCACGGGACCCCAGGAAAAAACACAGTTGGCCCCAATCTTCATGAGCCCTGATGACCCAACCTATTTCCCCACCCAGAATGTGCCTGCAAGAGTGCCCTTCAGTCACAGTCCTGGTATAAATGTCACACTATAAGGCTGATTAGTAAATAATTTAGATCATTGGTACATAGTAACTCAGAAAACAGCACATATAGCATTAGAATTTCAAAATCAGCCATGTAGCATCAGCTTATATGATTGCTTGATGGTTAGCGATGACCCCAAAATGTAGCTTTTAAGCTGTTCAGAGCAATAACAGAATTCAAGATGGGAAACTCCAGTAACTTTGAAGGGCTTGGTCCATACTACTATATAGATGCTGAACCTTTAGAGTGCTTCAAATAAGTATTTCTAGCCATATATATATTTTTAGGATTTAGTACTTATTTAATTACTGATAGTATTTGCTGATGATCTTATACTATCAAAGCAATAGCTTCCAATACTATGCAGGATTCTTTCATAAAAACTGATTTGAATCTTGGGGTCCTGCGATGGTAATCGCTTCAATGTCACAGTCTTTTTCTTTTATTTTCTTTTATTTTCTTTTATCTAATTTTGATTTTAATGCATGATTCATTTGATATGCTTCTTCATTTCTGTATCTGGATACTTCATAGAGCACTGTTCTGATTACGTAAATGAACGATTCTTGGATATGTCATGCTTTGTATTTTTGTGTGAAAAATAATAAAAATTTTAAGTAACAAAAAAAAAAACTGATTTGAATAAATAAGCAGCAAACTGGCATATGAGGCTTAACATGAATAAGATTATGCATTTAGGCAAAGAAAATATAATTGCTATATCCCTAATCGAGAAAGATTTTGGGAATTTGTGGAAAACAGAATGTGCAATTCTAGGTAATGTCAGTCAACTTAATAAAGTACTATCATATAAAAAAGTAAGTTACTCCAAGGATAAAAGCAACCTTTTGAAAAAGACCTCAAGCTGGAGTATGCAGTGCAAGTCTGGGCGCCAGTCCATAGAAAGGAAATTAATGAGCTGGAAAAAGTAAGAAACATGCTTAAAAAGGAGTAATGGAACAATTAAACTGCAAAGTGGTTCTTCTTTTCTCTGGAGAAGAAGTGCTAACTGTTTACAATTATGTTAAAGAATATTGTAGACAATGAGGGATACTTTATTCCCCACAATTGAACAAAGGCCAAGAGGCTACCCCTTTACACTGGAGGAAAGACATTACTACTTGAAGCAATGCAAATAGTTCTCTACCAAAAGGGTGTTAAGGCTGGAGAATGCATTTCCTAGTGATGTTGTGATGGAAGATTCCATAATCACTTAGGGATATGGATGTGTTCTTGGAAATTTGTGAGTGTTTATACGCGCAGATATGTGCATGTGTATATGATTGTATGTGTATACATGTAAAATGCATGCATAGAATGGAACACTTAGGGGCAAATTCACTAACCTGCGGAGTTGCACTAGCGCAGCCTTCGCCACACTTTTCGGCACTTCGCCAGAGCGCCGCTAATTCTCTAAAATCCGAAGTTGCGCTCGGGGAAGCAAAAGGTTGCGAAGTTGCGCTAGCATCAATTCGTCAAGCAAAGCGAAGTTACGCTAGCGATGCCTAATTTGCATACGGCGCCAAGTTAAAGTACAATGGACATATATGTAGCAGCAAATACATTACACTACACAAGCCTGGAAAAGCTTCATAAAATAAAATAGAGTTGTTATTTTGCCCTATACATGTGCCTACTGTATAGTTTAGGTGTCATATGTTAGTAAATGTAGGGGGAAAGGAGGGTGCCCCCAAAAAAATTTGTGATCTTTTTCAGCCTATCACCTTTAAAAAAGGAAAGGATGCCAGCGTTTTTTGGGACTTAGAAAAAATGTAAACTTTTTTTGAAGCAATCCCTATTTACTCTATTGCACTTCACCTGGTCTGAGATGTAGAAGGCAAGTCTGGAGCAAGAGGTAACATTCAGTAAAATGCGCAAGTTAGTGAATTAGCGTAGTTACACCACTTTGCCATAGCGCAACTTCGTCTGGTGTAAGGGTGCGAAGTAGCACTAGAGTAGGTCCACTTTGCTAGCGAATTTACGCCAACGCCCGTTAGTAAATCGGCAAAGTAACTAAATTATGTCACGCTGGCGAATTTGCGCCAGCGTTAGCCGCTTCACGCTTTAGTGAATTTGCCCCTTAAACGGGCGTTCTGTAGTTAAAAACTATTCTGTTTATTGATTAGGACTAAAACAGAATAGTTTATTTCATTTTGGAAGGCCCTTCTAAGAGGATTTGATGTATCTCTAGTTTTAATAATTTGAATTTGTGTGCAGCAGCTCTCCAGTTTAGTGGAGAGTGTTTTTGTGTGACAGTGTTTTGAATAAAAGACTGGAAGATCAATAGCATGACCAGGAGACAGAGGTGGGTGTAAAATGACCACAGCATTTATTCACATTTTATTAAATAAATAGGACCTTGCCAGCTTAACTCAAGGCAATATTCTAAAGCCAGAATTTAACAAGAGGTCGCTACTATGCTCTGCCGCCAACATGAGAGAAGTTCAGCAGCCCTGCTGCCGGACCTGCATCTGCAGTGTGTCGATGATAGGAAATCCAAGCAGGCTGTCTCCTAGCACAAGCAGTAGTAGCGTCTGTTCAGTGCTACGCAATATGTTGGCACTATATAAATACATGTTAATGTTAATAATATCAATCAATCCACCATGCAGTCACAGGAGAGAACCTCCTTTCTCCCTCTTCTAAACTTACCTGTGCAGTACTCTGGCAAGGTCCTACAGCTGCTGTGACAAATAAAACTTAAAATATAATATCATATGTGCACTGTCTTGATCCAGAGGAAGGCAAAATATCCAGCCCAAAGCCACTGCCAATTATGCGTCAAGAGGAAAAAAATTCCTTCCTGACCCCAATTGCGATCAGAAACATTGCCTGGATCAAGCGATTCACATTAGTTTAACATAAATAAATACAATAAAGACTCTCACAATTATAATGTGTAAAGATACAGAAACCATAATATAACAGCACTTTCATGAAAACATCCATATTCAGTTATTAATAGATAATATGGGGATGTTTCTAACTGCTCAGAAGATAAGGAAGTGAACTGCTACTTCCCCTGACATCACATCCCTCTCTTACTCTGTCCCTGGGCCTGGCCATCTCCTGCTTTAACTCATTCCTTCTCACCTAAACACAGCTACATGTGATTCTGCACATCTCTGGCCTAGACAGTATAATTTGGCTGCTGGTCATTCCAGATCCCTTGTCATGCATCCATAATTGAGTTAATTTAAAGATTAATTCCTGATAACTTAATAGTCAGTACTGGAGTTGGATATGGTGAAGCTCCATTATAATAACACAAATACAAGGTGCCAAAGACATGAGCAGGTGGGGTATGCAGTGGGGTTTAATCTAATTTGCATGCATATAAATTGGTGGCACTGTCATCTTCTTAATGGAGTTCACTAGGGATTCCGTATGAGTTCCTACTGACTGTTTTTGTTGTGTCTAGTCTCTTGCACAGAAGAGCTATGAATTTGTCAGAACTAATTTATGTATAAACCAGGATACAATATTCATTAAATATGTATTGGAATGATACATTGTGTCTGGGTAGTTAAACATTGATTTTACCAGGCTTGTTCCATATAGTGTTGATTTCATATGAACATGAAGAATTGTTCACTGTTGCTGTTTCTCGTATTTTTCTACAGTCTGCTTATAAATGGTATAATTATGTTTGTCTGTGTTGGTTTCCATGACTACTTGGTTAATGTAGAATTAATTCTCCTCTGGACCACTATATGGCTAATGGCATCTTTACACCAGTCGAGAAAAGCCGATTCCGCTACCCGAATGTGTGTTCACCGGCAGGCATGGGATCATTGCATGCTAAACCCAATTTATGTGTACCTTGATAGGCTGATCATGTGCCTGTTTTTTTATGAATATTGAGCTAGCAGAAGGCAGCATATTGTTTTTTTGTCAAAGAAGTTACCTGTAAGGAGTATTTATTTCTGTGTAAATAGGCATTGTTTAAGTCCACCAGCAGGTGGAAACCCTAAGGTTGGATTGGAGGAGAATTCCTCTGCAGGAGTTTATAAAAGGGAGTTCACAAGCTGGTACTCTGTGTGAAGATTACCTCAGAGATGGTCAAATTGCTGTAGTTAGCAAGGGTGGCATGGTTCATTGCACTGAAGTATGAGATGTCCATGTTATACAGTAAAGGCCTTCCTTGTACCCTTTCCCCATGTGAGGAGCTACAGAGCATGTGCCATATATAAAGCTTATACCTTAAAGAAAAGCAAATTATGTGCATTGTTATTTTGACCTTAGACTGTTACCTATTTATAGCCATGTGCCCTTGTGCATAAATGGCGTATGCCTTTGCAAACTCAACACGCAAAATTCCTGATAACCACTACTTTTTTATGTTGTATGCTGGTGCCAATGCACAAAACCATAAATACCTGGTTTGAGGGATGAGGGATGAAAAGGGATTATAGTAAGGCCTCTGACACACCACCTGTATTCATAAAATCATTGTTGATCCACAGATGATTTTAAATAAGTAGAAGCATGACAACTACTGACTGCCACACTGGGATCTCCCTCAGGAACACTGATCCCTGCCAGATTAATCTGCAGTCTGCCACATGGAAACTACAGTATGTACTATGATTTTGATTTGGAACTGATTACAGGTAGAACATCAAATAACTTCTCACTAAGAGAAGTCAAAACACCCAGTGTGCCATAAGTCTTAAATTAACATTTACTTATCAACCACAGAATGCAATTTCCAAATGCAGCTTGCTGTGTTTTTCAACCACAATGTTTTATTCAAAATTCCACCATTTGCACTTACTTGCACACACTGCATTTGTGCCCTTTTTTTGCCCAAAAGCTATTTTGTTTGTGTTTTTTGCAAATCTGGTGCTACTAACATTTAAAGAGATGGCAGATGTTTTATATGCAGTGTGAGGCATTAAAACATTGATATTTGTTGCAAGTCTGGTGTGCCTATTGATGCAGGCTGCTGTGGTAATTCCTTAACTACCACCACGTTCAGGGTAGCAGTAGAACCAAGGTATCTCCAGAGTTAAAGGGCACTAGTCACCCTTTTTTGTGGTCTAATAGAACTCACACTCCAGTTGAGGGACACTATAGTCTACTATAGTCTTAGCTAGGCTACCTGCACCAAAGCTGGATGGACAGAATGGTGCTCAGTGTTAATATGGGTAAGTGCAAGAAGCACATTTTGATACCCTGAGATCAGGTAGTGGCTTTGTCTTACTTATGTAGTTACTGATGGGTTTAATAAGCATGAAATCAATGTGACTGAGCAAAATAGTTAAAACTATTTAACCAGGGTCCCCTTAGATTATAATAACATTGTCCCATATTTCCATATAACCATAGTTCCAAGAAGTGTTTTCCCAAAATTCTTCCTTAATTGATCTTCATACTTGGCTTCTGGGTGTATATGGAGGAAAATAAATGTAATGTTGACTTTCTGTTTCTTATAGGCAATTTCAAATCACGTGACCCTGTGCTTTTCAATTTAGAAAAGCAGCACTGGGCAAACCTAAGTGCTTTAGTCAGACATAAGCATTAATCACAAAGGTGCTTCTATGTTCAGTCAGTGTGCATCAGCTATCTGTCTAGATTCTGCATCTAACTGTATGGAATTATGAATCATAAAAAATCTGCTGACCCGTGAAATAGTATTTATTAACTGTAATCTAGTACACATACATACTGTGGTCTTCATCTTAGGCGCTGGAAGCTTGAAAGGCTAGATGTAAAGTCCTGTCCTATGCAGCATTTCTGTGGAAATCAAATGCAAATTATAGTAACATAAGAGTTGCCTTTTAATGACCTATAGGACAAAATTGGAATCTACCAGTAATGAAAGATGCCTTAGATTTTTAATAACACTTGCTTCTAGAACATAAAAATAATGCCATATTTTTCTTGAACTGAAAGTAATTAGATGAGGGATTATGTGTCTGAATGGATCAAAGTGTAAACCATAAATACACAGGGTATGTTGTACTGATAATTGTCTCCTTAAACTTATTTCTCCTGTGTTTAATGGTAGTGCTTCAGTCTTCTCATTTAAAGGAGACAAAGCAAACTCCATATAAGCCTCCACCATTCCATTGCATTAAACATTACCTGATGCTATTAATCATATGTAGTCATACATAAATCTTTGCTAGCTGATTAATTTACTAATTTGCCTGACTGATAGAAAGCATTAGTCTTTGTATAAAGGTTGGAGCAATGTCAGGCTCCATATCTTACAGTTTAAGAAGTTTTATTCATTGAAATATACATAATCTAAAATTAACCAAACATAAGATGTAATTAATGTTTTCTTTAGATATGTCCTATGTTTCCAGAGAAGGATTAATGGGTTAATTTAAAAAATTACAGAAATTGGTCTACTGCATATTAATATCAAAAAGTTAATTGGAAAAAGTTTTTCTTTTGGCAATGTAATATAGTTTTTTGTAATAGTTGTTCATTAATTTACAGCATCACTTCGCCAGGCCCAGATTTGTGGGAAGGCCTGGAGGAGGTTTGATAGTTTGAGTTTTTAAAAATTCCTACACGCTATTCGCCAGTGCTATGGCAGTGTATTGCCTCTCCCAGAAGCTGATACTAAGCTTCCCATTTATTAAACCTCAATTTTTTCTGGTTGAGGTTTTTAGGTGGAAAATTCAAATTTTTAGAGATTTATTATACACCAAAGCTGCTAAAAATCCAAATCTGAAAATAATCCATCTCAAACGTGTCAAGGTTATGTAGAAGTCAATGGCAAATGTCCCTGAAGTTGTTTCTTGACATCATGATTTGTGCTGGTTATTTCAATAAAACCAGGGTTTTCAACTGATAATCCAAAAAAGTTGAGTTTTCGCAGCAAAATTTCGAGAACGTTTTTGAAGCGTCAATCTTATGATACCTAGTGACACTTAATTTTGTCACAATGTTTTGTTGCTCAGATTTTTTCGAGAAAAATTATTGATAAATGAGTAAAATTTGTGGAAGGGAGTTTAGTGGGCTTTGTTTTCATTAAAAAATTAAATTCATTCAAGTTTTAGTAAATACGTCCATAAAGTCCATAAATGTCAGTAACTTGGGATTTGAGGTCCTAGGTATTTATAGGACTATGTATGTGTGACTGATACAGCAATATATTCATGTATTTGCAATATTGTTATGAGGGGATTGCACCCTTACCAAATGTTTCACAACATTTTTCTTTCTGCGTGTACATTAACATTTTGAAATGGTATCCCAACCTAGACTACTCCAGTTTTGTGAACTATCTGCCCCCCAAAAGTGATTCCCACCTCTCACCTCTAAAGTCTATCTTAAATTCTGCTGCTAGAATACTTCTCTTATTAAAGATAGCATGGGTCTCCTGATCATTGCAATCCTTGTCATGGCTTCCCATTTAGCAAAGCATACCAAATTTTTATTGTGCCGTTCAAAATTAATTCCTCTGGAGATAACATCACCATACATTCCTGGTCAACTTCTCTATTCATCATCCCTGAATTTTTACAGAAAGAATCCACCCTCAGCCTTTTAAACAATTATACTCAAAGAGGGGAATTCACAAAAGTGGTGATTTCAGACGTGATATAAGTAGAGATAGATTTGTCAGAATTCCCACCATATTTACATTTCTCTATCTGCACTTCTGTGGATTTTTCTTTTAAACAGACATTTTTAAAATGTTCTCTTTCGCACAGCATTTTTAATGACATTTTAAAAGGGTTATTAACCTCTGAATTAACTTTTAGTATAATGTAGAGAGTGATATTGTGAGACAAATTGCATTTAATTTTAATCTTTTATTATTTGTGGGTTTTGAGTTATTTAGCTTTTTATTCAGCAGCTCATCAGTTTGCAATTTCAGCAATCTGGTTGCTAGGTTCCAAATTATCCCAGCAACCATGCACTGAATAAGAGACAGCAATATTATTATTAAATGACCTGAATAGAAAGATGAGTAATAAAAAGTAGCAATAAATGTGTAGCCTTACAGATCATTTGTTTTTAGAGGCGGTTAGTGACCCCCCCCCATTTGAAAGATGGAAAGAGACAGAAGAAGAAAGCAAAACCATGAAAACAAAAGAAAAGGGAAAATTGTGCTTGTCACTATATTTCTATATTTTAATGGTTTAAAATATAGTGCAGAGCACAATTTTCCCTTTGTTGTTATAGAGAACAGAAGGTGCACAGCTCTGTATTTATGAACATGCAATGGGGGCACAGATACATTGGGGCAGGGGTCTAGGAGGGGGCTGGGAGCTGTGTACTGGTACTAAAACTGTGCCAGGATGACTTTACTTCACCTTTAAATAAAGTTATATGCAATATCTTTACTTAAACTGCTAATATTGCCTCATTCATTAAGCAAAAACTAGATAAAAATGTAAATATAAGGTGAATCACGTTTTTGTTACCTACTTTATTTTGGCAGTAAACTCCTTTTATATATAAAATGGTAGAAAATACACCTTTTTTTGCTTTTTCTTGGTAATAAAGATGCTAATGAGGCTTGTTACACCTATTGCTATTCTATGGTTAGACAGAAACCAGGATTCGTACCTTGCCAAGAGTCTGGTGATCTTCATGAATATGCTAATGAGATCCTCATACTGCCACTGAAAGCAGGGTGAATAGAGATTGGTTGAAGCAATGCAGGTCTGGGCAATGGAGGAAGTTGTATTTCTTTCACCAAAAAATTATAAGCGGTGGTTTTGGATTTCTGTTTGTGAATATGGCGATTAGATTTACACCACTTTTACTGCAAAAAAAAGCTTTCTCCAATTTTGTGAATTCCACCCCCCACAAAAAAAAACTCACACGGAGCATAACATTTACTTAGTACTGGCACTTGCAGAGACAATTACTGTAAACTGTAGTACTTATTATCCTCCTCTTTACACACCCACATAAGGTGGCCGTACATAGGCAGTTTTCATCATGTGAAACTACCGATTTTAGGATGATCCGATTACATATTTTACTTATCGTTGCACTGATGGCATACAAAAGATTATAAAATTTATGAACGTTCTAACCACGTCATTCCACCATTTATAATAAATCTAAGGAACCAAGTAAATTAGACTATGTAAATGCTTTCAGTTTTACTTTTCTGCACTAATCAGTGCTAGAATAAGAACATGAAGTGTGGATAATTCTAAGCAAGATATTAGGGCTAATGCACAATGGCCCACACAGTGTGCAAAGTGCAAAAAAAAAAAATTTCATTACCACTGGTGACAAGCACCCAAAAAAGACTTTATAGTATGATCCTCACAAGTAAGACTCACAATGAAAAATTACGTTACCTCTGCAGTAAACTGCCAAGAGAATGCAATTTTCAGCATTTTATCCGGATTGCTGCGAGTACTGCTTTATTTGTGGCAATCATGCCTTCATGTTATCCACAGTGTCACCAGTCCACTGGATGTTGGGTTCAGAAGGTCTAAAGCTGGCCATAGACGCAACGATCCCATCGTACGAATCGTGGATTCGTACGATTTTCGGACAGTGTGTAGAGAGTCCCGACATATTTCGTCCGGCAGAGATCGGTCGTTTGGTCGATTGGACAGGTTAGAAAATTTCTGTCGGCTGCCGATAATATCTCTGTGTGTATTGCCGATCGTATGATTTTCAGTGGGAAACTGTCACTAGCTTTGTCAGACATAACTATCGTATGATTGCTGTCAGGGGCAGAACATTGGCTGATCTGTTCTTTAACAACTTTATTTGATTGGAATGGTAAGACTTTGATCTGAATGGTTAGTGGAGGGTTGGGAGATGGGAAAGTCCGATAGTACCTTGATTCGTACGATCGGATCTTTGCGTCTATGGCCAGCTTTAGACACCTGAAGGTTGTGGCAGTTATAGTATTTTCTGATTGACTGAGGAAGATGTCAAAGAATTATCCATGTACAGGGACTTCCCATTTATTTGGTTTCACCCCTACAATGGCATACCATGTCCCAGATTACAGAAATGCTTACGTTATAAACATTCAACTGCTATATGTCTTTCAGATGTTGGTGTCTTAGTGATGTGTTTGAAAAATGTGGAGGTTTTGAGGTCTGCGCCCCCAGAGAATGCCACATTCAACTTTATGCACATTATTCCTCCATATTTGCTGCGCAGCACTGCCAGTATTGATGTAAAATGGCTCCTCTGATGGTTGTTTTGTATTATGTGAATGGGTTATGAGAAGCATATAAAACATATATATATATCAGCAAATCTAAACATGTCAAATGCCTTTATTTCTCTCTTTCACTTACCAAGCTGCTCGTTCTGTGTGCTTTTTTTTTCTTTTTCACAGAAGTGTCCATAAAAAATAAATGAGTTAAACAGAGATTTATGTTGCATATTGCTCACTGCATTAATGGGTCATTTGCGCAAATTGCAGTTGGAGTGGCTGCTTGGGAATGCTTTTTGATGTCCGATTTTATGGTATTCACTCAGGCATTTTCAGCTGATTTATTTCTTTTTTGAAAATTACTTTACAGTATGAGATCTTATAATAAACAAAAATAAGACAAAAAAACAAGCTAAAAAGAAAGGATAATTTATTTGTTTTGAAACAAAGATATTTGTTCATAACTGTAAAATATATATAAGCTGAATTAGCTGTAGAGACAGTTTTTAGTACATTTATGGGATACTTATCTGGAGATCTGGAAGAAAGTAAAGGCCCCTATAAACGGGCAATAAAAGCTGCAGCTTATTAGCCCGTGTGTGGGGCCATCCGTCGAAAGTGGCCAGACCTCGATTGGGCAGGTTAAAAAATCCCACTGATTCGTGACCGCATCTGTGCATTTATGCGGTCCCGCAATCTGACTGCCCCTATCGGATGCATTATGATTCAATCGTTGTACATTAGGGCCCACGATCGGATCAGCACAATATCACCTACCTCAATGTGAGATGTATAAATGAGCTGCTATAAATCCCAGGAGGCCCTGAGCAACTGGAATAGTGGAGGGTCTTCCTGGTGAGTTACTGAGAGGCTTGGGAGGAGCCAAGCCATTGCATAGAGATGGATGCCTGAGGGTCCATTATATACTGAGAGTCCACATAAGTGTAAACCTCTGCAAGAGGATACATAACTAGCTGGACTTCACTGCTCAATACATGTGCTCTGGCTCAACACAGGGCAATTTACACAACTGAAGTTCAACATCAACTAACTGCCTTAGGGCTTGGTGGCCTGAATTTTTAATGGGCACTTTGTAATACACTTAATATGCTGACTGAATGTTCAGCACAACAAGCATACTTCCCAACTGTCCTGTTTTTAGAGGGACAGTCCCTCTTTTGACAGCTCAACCTGCAGTCCCTCGTTTGTACTGGAAAGTCCCGTTTTTAACAACGTTTCTAACTTAATTGTTTTTTGGCAGAGAGCCCAGAACAGCCACAACAGAAGATCTCAAATGTATCTAGATAAGCAATCTAGATAAGCAAATAAGTAATTGTAACAGTATAAGATAACCGGCCCCTTGAGAAAAGTTAAGACTCACAGCTTTAAGGGCAATTCACCTTCATTAGCAAAACTGTGATAACTGAAAAAAAACATAGAAATATGTTCAAACTTTTATAACCTGTGAAATTTTTTAAAATTCACATGGTAATTAGGGGGTGTGACCAGAAAAATGGGAGCTACGCGCTGCAACTTTTTTGTCCCTCTTTTTATTTCCAAAGTGTTTGGAGGTATGCAACAGTGCCCCATAAATCACATGTATTCTGAAACATTTCTTGTTGATAATTTGTAGTATTCTGAATAAAGGCATCCCTAGCTCCTTTTACCTACAATGGACAAAACTGCCCCTAAAGCAAAAGAGATTAGAACACAGTGACATATGTATAGAAGGTGCAGGTCTGTTCTGACTTATGGCGGGCAGTAGTGCAGTAAGTACAGAATCCAGTGTAAGTGTGTGTCCATTATGGGCTATGTTGAACTGAACAAATTATTGAATTGACTATGATGTATTGGTTAGAGCCAGGAATCCCACATTACACAAAAGCGTGTATGGAGAGTAATTGTATTTTCTTGATAGCAATAAGAAGAAATGTCGTTCTGTGGTTTGCACACATACATATGGATACTAGGTAGTTGCTATATAATGTATTTCCTGGTTATGACAAGGCATATAAATTATACAATTAAATAATGGCATTAAAGTAATTACATTTGTTCATTGTATATCTATCTTGTGATATAACAGTGCATCTTTACACGTGACATCAATACAGAACAGAATGAAATATAATACTGGATTTGTCTTCTAAATTTGATTGCAAGTAGAAAGTTAAATAATTGCATTTTAAAAGAGATGCCAAGGGTTTATATGCAGCCAGAAAGGGAAGTGAAAAAAGGGCAGCAGGGAAAAGATGTATGAAATTTACTACCTTTCAGGGGTGTTGCTGTCATGAGGCAAGTTGAAAAACTCACCTCAGGCAGCAGTGCCCAAAAGAGCCAAATTTTCCGGTTTTTTTGGTAATTTCCTTTTAAACTATGTGGACATCAAATTGTGTATGTGTCCCTTTAACCAAGAACAGTTGAGCAAAACAGAAATATAGTGGTGATGTGGTGATCCCCCTTATTTCTTGTATAGGATCATTGGAAGTCCCAGTAAGGCATGGACCCACACGTCTTTTAGGCAAAGTTTAGCTCTGTTAGAGCCACTCCAGGATCGAGACGGGAATGGTTTCAGCTAACCAAGCAGCTCAAAACTACAACAAGGATAGTGGGTTAGTATCCAGCTGTGACCAGACCATCAGAATAGGGATTCAAGTGGTTGAGTTTCAGGGACACAGTATGATTGCTGGAGCAAGGGTCCACAGTAGGACCAGACTATACTGGGGACTGGCACTAAGCCAGGCACCACCACTTCCACAAAGGACAGAGCACCAGTGTGAGGCCAATTGTGAACATAAATGTTGACTGAGAAATAGATATTTATGCTGTATTCATGTGCTACTTATTTATGAATAACATGCCTGGGATTAAAATGTGCTAGTTGGTTAAGAGTACAGTCCTTATGTCACCAGAAGTAATATATCTGGGATAAATAAAGATGTTTATTGGTTTTGAAAAAGTCCTTACTCTTGTCTAAACTGCCAGTGGACAGGTACCTAAGGTGGCTGGCCTTTCCCAGTGGCTCAGAGGATACGATCCTATAGAGGAAGCAGACACTGCAAATGCAGGGGGGCCAGGATCGCAGGGTCAGCTTCCACTATAGTTACTTTACCCATGGAAAATTTGGCTGGTCGGGCAGGCTCAAGTGCACTTGAGCAGGCGGGGGAACCTTTGAGATGTGAGGTGGGGGGCTAGTCCCCTACAAAGATCCCATAGCAAAGTCATTATGCCGCTGAGAAGAACCACAGGTAATACACTTTTTACTCAGAAGACACATTATAAGCAGCACACACTTGTACCATACAAACAGGGTCCAACCCCAAGCCTCAAAAGACACCTCAGGCTCCCTATCGCAGCCACAACCCCCCCCCCACCCGCGCATACCTTTTTCCTGCTCTCAACCAGGGAGGGAGGTCCAGGGCAGAGGCAATAGCAGGTAAGGGCTCACTGAGTGTTTTCCTGGTTTCCCGCTGGCCCGGTCCGACCCTGCAAACAGAACATTCATTGTCTTCAGTTATATAACATTTATACATTAATTTGTGCTGCATTCTATGGACAAAATCATCTAGTGGTATGGCAGCCCCAGTGTATGTCCTGTATGTATAAAGGAAGAAAAGTCTGCGCACAGAAATATACTACATCCTTATATCACATTACTATTCCCCAAACATAGTACAGACCTTTCTTGCTACTAAGTATCACAAGAAGAAATGCATTTTATCATACCCAATGCTTCTTTAATGGACTGTGATATTTAAATAATTCTCCAGTGAGAAGAAAATGCTACAGATACCTCTGGCTGCCGCACGGCATGTTCAGCCAGGTTTAGTAGCAGCTTTGTGATTATGATAAATATCATCCACTCTAATTAAGCATCAACAAATTCAACAGCGATATATATCTCTATGACATTTCATAGGGATATAAATAATCATAACTTGTCATATTTTATAGGTGCAATGCAAATAAATTATACAGTGAGGCGAGAAAGTGTAATGACAATTCATGTGGCGCAGTGATCAGGAAAACAGAATCCAGTTCTACGGCCCTAATTAAATTCCAATAAAAGTGGATGAAAGTCCTGTTATTATAAAGGCCCTGGTGATTGCTTGTCCACAACTGCATTTTAACAATCATGATTCCAATTCCAGTTTTTATTTGTTTATTTTTTATACAAATAGGGGTACAAAAATGAAAGGAGCTGGGGATGGCAATGTTAAGATCAATTGCCAGCAGTAATGCATTTTAAAACACAGATAGTGTATGTATATATCACAATCTTTTATCTGATTAAAATGAGATCAACAATTTTATAGTGGGTACAGCAGTGAAATACAGTAATAACTATAATACTATACTATAATACTGTAATACAGTGAAGGTTTTCTTTCATCCAGGTAATCATATACAATACAGGTATGGGACCTGTTATCCTGAATGACTGGGACCTGGGGCTTTCCGGATAAGGTGTCTTTCCATAATTTGGATCTCAACCAATAAGCAGATAGCATTTACTGGTCACCTGTTTAAAAGTAAACATCTTATTAGTTGCTATGGGTTACTGCTCCTGGGCAAAGTTAGTGCCTTTTATTACAAATGGGGGTAGGTCTGCTAAAAAAATATTTAAACATGAAGTAAACCCACTTTTTTCTTCAATTACAGGCTGGGATCAACTGACATCATGTCCGCTTTGTGCCAGCCTGTAATTGAAGAGAAAAGTATGACATTACCTGCCAAAGCTGAAAGTCTGGGGAATGAGCACCTGGACCCCTCATTATCTTTGGTGCCTCATTTATCTCTGCTACCTCAGATAAACACTGGATGCCCCATTGCCCCTCCAATAATGTTAATTTCTGAAATAAACCCAATAAGATTGATTTGCCTGCAATAAGGATTAATTATATCTTAGCTGGGATCAAGTAGAAGGTACTGTTTTATTATAACAGAAAAAGGAATTATTTGTAAAATGTTTAATCATTTGATTAAAATCACGTCTATGGGAGATGGCCTTCCCGTAATTCTGAGCTTTAAGGATAACTGGTTCCTGGATAATGGACCCCATACCTGTGTTTAACAGTGATAAGTCTAAAACAACTGGACTTGCAGAGTATTCTTGAAAATGTTTCACCACTCAATCGAGCAGCTTATTTAGTCCAAGTTGCTAAGCACAGCTACTAAATATGCACTGGTCATTATTTAATACATGCTTATTTAACATGGCATTTAAAATAATTATCCATGGAACTGTGTGAAATGTTTGGTGTCAAGTTTTAGTTCCCTCCTGCATGATTTTTTCCATATCTTTAACATAATTCACTATCCTATTTGTCTTTATACACACACCCATCAGTAATAAAAAGTGGGTGAATTTCATAATGCATTGTAACAAAATACTACATGTTACTGTATATTTTCCTTTATATTTGTTTTCCCAGAAAGAGGCCTTTCCACCTATCTCAGCTGAGATTGTTGTTTGCCTGCAAGATTGTTCTTTGCAATTGAATGTCCTAGCATTGTAATAATACATTGTAATAATCATTACATGGAGATTACAACTCTGCCAGGAAAAAAAAATGGTTGCAAGTATTGCTGAGCCTGAGAATACATTTCATACGAGTGATGCGGCACCATTTCAGTGATTTGTAATTTAGTGCTGCCATTAAATCTAAAACAACCTTTATCAAAGCCATACTTTCAATGAATGTTGCCTTGAACGCTAGGTGAACCAGAGTTCAGAAATGATGACTCAATCAGCAAAGTAAAGAGCATGAGGATACAATAGGGTATTTTAATATTATTCCAGCATGTCCATTATTGTAAACATTCACCAATCAAATTCAATTTTCTGCTTACAGTTTTCTCCTTTCAAATGGTACTTCTTACATGCTGGTTCTGAGCAATTCCATCTTCTCTCTAGTAACAGTGTGATATATGTGTTGAGCCTAGCTTAGAGTGGTGATCCCCAACCAATGGCTCGCGAGCAACGCTTTCAGGGATATTGACACATTCCACTATGCAAACAAAACCCTATCACTACTATTTTTTCTAATGGATGTACCCACCCACCCCATCTCCAGCCCCCAGCTCTCTGCTTACTAACCTCTTTCATTATATAAGGAGGCTTTAAGTAAAGCAGCTTCCTGGTTTACATTGTGCTATGGCAGAGGGCAATGTTCTCTTAGGCTGAGGCAATATTTACATTTGTCCTCCAGCCTATCAGAACACTGTCCCTCCCCATGCACCCAGTCACTCACAAGCTGTTCAACTCCAAGCAATGTCAGAGAGTGACACAGGTTAGTAGGGGGTGGTAAGTGGGGATATATTCCAGTAGTAAAGAATGATAGATCTAGGGTTTAACCCAATATTAGTTTTACACACAATCAGCCGAAATTTTTAGTAGTCAGTTGTAGTGGTTCCCTGGAGGCTCCGTCCCTGGCCTCCTCTTTGTATTAACAATGTATATCCAGAGTTTGGGAATCACACACTATAGGCAGATTATCTGCAATTTGCATTTTTATTGTTGTCTACACAACATGTTTTGGGCACCAAGGTCCTTTTTCAAGTTGAAAAAGGTCCTTGGTGCCCGAAACATGTCGTGTGGACAATAAAAATGTAACTTGCAGTTAATCTGTCTATAGTGTGTGATTCCCAAACCCTGGATATAGATCTAGGGTTTATGTAGGCACTGTCCCTTTAAATTATTGGCATGAAGGCAAGATTTGAATAATAACACATGTTCACTGCCAAACAGAGCATTTTGCAGGCTTGTACTCCACACTGAGCTACCAAACAACCAATCGCAGTCCTTATTTGGCCACCCCAGGATGTTTTTTCATGATAGTGTGACTTCCCAAAACATGTTTACAAAAGGTGGGTTGCAGTTTTATGGTGTGTTGAGTATTGTAGTATTGACTATCTATGGTCCAGTGTTTTGCTTTCCTCACTTTAGCTACTATCAAAGTTCCAGACATATGAAAACATAGTTGTAAATAAACTTTCAGGGTGAAACAAGATAGTAAACAAGCACTCACTCACATATTTTGCTCTGATTGGCTTCCATGTTTGCCCTATCATCAACTACAATAGGGCCCACTAGGAGAGCCTGTAGCATAGTTTAATATGCAATATACATATTATTGCAAGCAGTTGGATCTGGCATTTTTATTTGTATCAAAAGGTGTGACAGATATCGGTTGCCTTTGCTGATAAAAACCCTCTACAATTAATTACAAGAGGACCATATACTTATCATTATCATCATCATAAGTGTTGTTATAATCAGGGCTCATTGAATAAAGAGTTGTCAATGGGTGTGCTGGGCACAGTGGTGGGTGCAAAATTTGCAGTTGTCAAGGGGGCCAGCACTTGTATGAGTCACATTGCTTCCAAGGCCAGAAAAGAGTTTAAGGATGATTGAATAAAACCGAGGGCACACTGAACTTGGGAGTTTACCTAATTCTCATGTATACTGAGCTTGTCTTCTACTAAATACTTACATACACAAGCAATGCCCTTCAAAATGCCAATCAAATCCTGATGAACACAATTAAATGTTTACTAAGCACAGATAATTAATAAAAGAGCATCATGATCCCTCATAATGCTTTGCTTTGCTAGTTACTTCTGCATTTGCATTGCTGCATGTCTTTACATAAATGACCTAGGAGACTGAGAAAGGAGTATATATAAATTTATAAAAATAGATTACGATGAAGTAGAAAATTAGATCTTCATTCTGGACAGTGCATAACTTTTGTCCCTTGGAAACGTCACAGCAATACAAATAAAAACTCTGAGGAGCCATCCTTCTGTTATAAATCCATAGTGCAAAAATATTGTTTTTGTTTATGCAGAACATTTGCTGAGATCACACGTTTGCAGACAGTTGCTTTGCAATACGTTTCTTATTTTCAATCTTTATAATAAAAAAATAGAACTATATATCTGATATGCCCTACTGCACCTGTCCAAATGTTACACATCAATGCACATGTATTGTTTGTCACATTAAAATTAATAATTTCATAAATTATGCTTAGAATTATTTTCCCCATATGTCTAATATTTAAATGAGGGCTCCAGTCCTTTATAATTGCTGCATAATTTTAATTTGAACCACTAATTAATGGTTTTCAATGTTTACCATTAACTCTTTTATTGTTTTAAGGTGTAAAATGGCTCTGGAAAAGAGACTGAGAGTCTATGCTTCCCTAGTCATTTATTTTATTATGCTGTCCATGGCAACATGTGACTGTGCATCAAAGAGACATCTGCACTAAAATGGTAAAGAATATATCTGTACACCGCATGTAATTCATAGACACAGTAATAATATTTGGTAAAGTGGGCATTTTGCAGTTATGCACAGCTTGATTGTGATTCAATAATATGACCATAAATTCATGACCGTTTTGGTGAATTGTATGCCAAGTGCACATTCTTCTTACTGCATACCGTATTTATGCAAATGGAATCACTTTTGGACATTGTGCATGTTGGTGCAACCTGCTACAAGAACTCTGAAATAATAAGTAGCTCATGGCAGGTGTTAATTCCAGGGTACCCTTGCATCCTTTACACTCTGTACAAGTATGGCACCTGTTATGCAAAATGGTCAGCACCTGGAGTTTTCCAGATAAAGTAGACTTTAGTCTACTAAAAAAAATACAGCAAGGATTCATTGTAGTTTAGTTGGGGTTGAGTGCTTGGTCCTGCTTTATTTTTACAAAAAAGGTAATAATTGAAAAAATCTGAATTATTTCATTAAAATGGAGTCTATGTGAGATTAAATTTCTGTAATTGTAAGATTTCTGGATAATTGCTAAAAGTTACATTGTATGGGAAGACGGTACTATTTTTCATTGATTTTTAGCTCTTTGTCCTTTTTTCCTTACCTACATTTGTACATAAACCCTCATGTCTGCAGCTTGGAATTACACAGATCGTCAATGTACTTTATTTTTTAAACTTTTCTGCAGTAGGAACTGTATTTTATTGGAATTATTGAAAAAAGAGCAAGCCTACATAAAGGTAGTTTCTAGCAATCTCATAATTTACATCCAGTCAGTATGTGGATACCAAAGGACAATGTGAATTATAGCTGCCTCTTTCTCAGCTGGATGGCAAATATGGAAATATGGCAAATATGGAAGATCTCTGTGCTCGTCAATTGAATAATTAATAACATGTTAAATTCAGAAAAACACTGAGATGGAAAATGTGTGTTTAATCAGAGAGAACACTAAAAGAAAAACATAAAGACAAGCTAGTTTAATTCTACTTACATTTGTTGGCCTGACAGATAACATATATTTTTCCCACCCCCTAAAAATAAAAAAAAAACATCCATGTAGAAACTGTATAAAACCATCCACTTAACCTGTCCTCAGCCATATGTGTTTTAGGAGATGGTAATGGCAGGATATAGGAGTGACAGGTTTACCCCTGAGATGCACTCTTCATAAGATTCAGATGCAGTGAATGATTACCAATAATAATGAGGTACATTTAGTAGCTTTTAGTATGTCACCTTTGGCTGGAAATTGGGAAAATCACCACAGGGGTTGCACTAATGGATTTATAGGCATATAAAACAGCGGTGTCCACGTGCTTAAAACAACCAGGTGGCTTCAAAAATGGGTTAAACAAAATGTTTTCCATTATTCATCACTAACTGATTGACATTGATGTTTGGAGTGTAGCTAGGCTGCACACATCAGTGATTGTAGTGCATTTAAGCCATCTAGTGGGAGTTTGGTAAATTGCATTTAACCTCCTTTGTGCTTTAGCAGATTTTAAGAGCTTTTGTAATAGTTCTGACAATAATTAAATTATTAATAATGGTTTTGATATTTCGATAAATGTAAAACCTTCAGCACTGTATCTTAAAATGTTTAGTGAATTACTACAATTTTCTATAGTGTAAAACACACAAAAACTGTGGATAGTGGAAGTTACAGCTGTAGTACGAGTTCCTAGGCTGAATATGTCTGAGGCATCATATTATTGTTAGGATCTGTACAACAATAGATGGAAGTTCCATTTTTCATCTCACCAGTAGCATACAATTTATTTGGGTGAATATTATTTTGGTTACTGTGGTTTCCTATATCTGTGAAACTGGTATAAACTAAAGGACACCTAACAATGGGAAGGACCAGAAAAGAGGAGATTGAGCCTAATAAGCATGAAAAATGCTGCTATGAGGGTAAAAGAGATGTAAAAGACAAGAAAGAAAAATAATGTCTCTTCCTTCAGTAGGGGAACCATCACTCACTAAACTCACATAAATCTGTTTCACAAAATCCTTAGATATTAACAGTATTTTGGTGCCTTACCTCAACCTAACAATATTTTGTTCTGGCTGCAACCAACATACTCATACTATGAGCTGCTGGTAGATGTCAACAGCTCTATCAGGCTGTTCCTAGTGTGACTGCCAATCTACAAAGTACTCAATTGCCCTTCAAAAATACTTTTATGTTCCTGCAGTTCACAGGCTTGAAGGTGCCACAAGATACCCTTTGCGTCAATCACCAGGCATTTTTCCTGATGCTGTATTGCTTTTGTTGGAGAACCCTAGGAACTACCTCTGTTGTCTGCCATTGATTTAAATGGCAAGTATCTATTTGCTTGAATTGCCACCAGCAGCCACATGTTGCCTTTCTTTTGGCTTCTCAAACAATAAATGTAACGAACTCCAGCAACCAGCATATCACTATATTGATACTGCTTGAATATACTAAAACTACAAGATCAGAGATGATCAAAATTGTCTCCAGAGTGTAGTAGGTTCAAGCAGTGGTGTATCTACACTCACTGCCCCCCCCGGATCATTCATTTTTCTACCAGCCGCTCCCCTCACACTCACATGCACATGTGTTCAATGATTTACGAAGGGGACACAAAACTTTAAAGGACCAGTAACATCAATTAAAAAAAAAAAACACAAAGACATATTAAACTTTTAAATCGCTAAGTCTTTATTAAGGAATAACTAACCGAAACTCCAGTTGCACTCCTCTTCAGAAAAGGCGATCCAATGATCCGTCGTGAGACACTTGATTTTTCCTCCCTGCTTTCCTTATAGGAGATAGCCAGGGAGGAGAAATCAAGCGCTGCATGATGGATTGTTGCCATGTCGCCTTTCCTGAAGAGGAGCGCAAGCGGAGTTTCGTTAAGTCATTTTTTAATAAAGACTAAAGTTTAATATGTCTTTGTGGGTTTTTTTCGTTCTATACTAACAAATTTTTTAAAAAAAAAAATCATGTTACTGATCCTTTAACATCAGCTATAGAGGAAGTGGAACCTGTGGTCTAGGCTTCCCTGTCCCCTGGGCCTCGTGACCTCAGGGTCTGCTTTCTCTATAGTTACGTCGCTGGTTTCAAGAGTTTTTACATAGCAAATCTTTTAGAACTAATATATCCAGGTCCAGATTTTTTGGTTGTCCATTGCTGCATAGTGGCTCAGGCCTAAATTTACAATGCCATGAAGGTAAGCATAAAAATGTATAATAATCATATTAAACAATTATTAATAAATAATAATTAGACTTCATTATTTACATAAATGGACCAGAAATAAAATCATGTCCTAGAAAGCTAATGAAAGCATAGATCATGTTCTAAAACAGGGAATTTAAATATATAGTAAATGGAATTTGTTAAGTGTGATAAGATATTTTAACATAAT
This sequence comes from Xenopus petersii, assembly GCA_038501925.1. NCBI lineage: Eukaryota > Metazoa > Chordata > Amphibia > Anura > Pipidae > Xenopus > Xenopus petersii. Next base: position 81,875,162 of record CM076674.1, on the reverse strand, counting down.
CTCCATGAATCAATATCTGGTGTATGTAAAATCTTGGATAGCAAATATTTTACATTAAAACCTATGTAACTACGAATGTCACAAGCTATAATTACAAAAATGTCAGGAAGTAGAATGAAGTGGACCACATTAAACAGCAGAGAGAAAAGCTTTCTGTCAGTAAGGTGGTCATTATGCTGCATCTTTTCTTAGCATGCTGGGTAATTTGTCTTCCCGTGGGGGCATTGCAGAAGGCTTTCTTTGGGCTTTACATTCCTCCTCCTCATCATCATCATTTATTTATATAGCGCCGACAAGTTACGCAGTGCTTTACCTTAGTTAAATCAAACGGGAAATAAATGGTGAATAACAAACAAGGGTTTGCAGAGTACAATAGGATTAGAGGGCCATACACATGAGAGTTTACGAACTGAAGGTTAGGGTACACTTGAGACATTAGGATTTTAGAATCAATTTTGTGATTTATGATACAGCAATGATTGATTAATTAAGGTACATTGAATAAGATTCTTTAAACAAGTGGATCTTCAAGGAGCGTTCGGAAAAAGAGTTCCAGAGAAAAGCAGAAGCCTGAGAGAAGTCTTGTAGACGAGAATGGGCAGAAGTGATGAGAGGAGAAGCGGGGCAAAGGTCAGAATCAGAGCAAAGGTTGCTTGAAGGAGTGTATTTGGAGATTAGAGATTGAATATAGGAAGAGGCTTCATTGTAAAGGGAGTGTTAGTAATTTAAATTTGATTCTAGAGGATGTTGGCAGGAACATCCATATGGGAGCAGCTTATGCTGAGCGGTGAGATAGATGAATGAGTCCAAATAGAATAAGAGACCAAATAAGTGTTTTGGTTGATTCTGATCTCAGATATGGTCGCATTCAGGGCAATGTTGTGCAGTTGAATACAACAAGATTTTGCAAGTGTTTGGATGTGTGGTGAAAAAGACAGATACAGGTCTAGGATAATGCCTAGGCAGTGCACCTGTGTGGTGGAATGAAAGGTGGTGTTGTTTACTGTGAGTGATATCTGGGGAAGATTTTGGAGGAAATATAATCAGTTCTGTTTTTGAAAGATTCAGTTTCACGTGGCGCTGTGACATTCAGGAGGAGACTGTAGAGAGACAGTCTGTAACTGGGGAAAGGACAGAAGGAGAGAGGTCAGGAGCAGACATGTACTGTAAGTAGAGTTGGGTGTCATCAGCATTAAGGTGATACTGAAGTCCAAACAATCAAATAACTTTTCCTAGTGAAGTAGTATAGAGCGACAACAACAGAGGTCCTAGAACAGAACCTTGAGAAACTCCAACAGAGAGGGAAAGAAATAAAGCTAGAGAAGGCAACTTTAAAGGAACAGATAAGACATATAAGATGTAAACAGGGACAGTAACCAGTTCAGAAATATTTGCAGATATAGTTTACTTATTTATTTACGTATTAATTCATAAGTTGCAAGGTCAGTTCTGTGGCTCAACTACCTGCATAGGAAGTCTGGAGTTACTGGCCAGTGGCAGCTCGAAACTAGAGGTCCCTGAGTGTCCATGTTGGGCTCTGGTTAAGTAAATGTTCCTCAAAAGGCAAACAGAGTTGAGCTGTGTATAGCACCTATGCACAGTGGTCAAAACATCACAATGTTATTCATCAGTCATTTAGCATAACAATTTAATCCTGCCTGATTTACTGAAGCTTGTTTAGCACAGAGTCACATCCAGTTCATTTACTCTGTTCTAGTCTGGCTCTAGTCTTCTTCATAGGCTCAAACATAATGCCAATTAGATCAGATATTTTGTTTTATAGATTAACTAGTAAATGTTTGAACTGTTGCACTGTTACCCTTTGGGATAAGTAATAGCAGGAACAAAGTTTGCCCCAGCTCTATCAGCCAATAGCACAAACAATCAGTAAGTATTACTTACAGATTTACATCTTAAATTATAAATAAAATTGTTAAAGGTTATTAGACCTGGCACAAGCTTTTTACCTATAATTACTTTCCAATGTAATTATTACATGAGTCTCCAGTTTTAAGGTTACCAGGTTATATAGAAAATAGTGGACATTTTTGATAATCCATCCAGAAGGGCCAAACTGTTGGTGTTTAATTCAACTGATCAGTTTGCATTCAGTGCAGCACAGCATTTATTAGAAGTGTAATAAATAGTCACGTTCCTGCATATCAGTGGTTGCCTTACCCTGCCTGGGCCTGTAATAAGTAAAAGTTAGTGGAGTTACAAAATGCTTTCTGTACTCTGTTGTTTATGTAATTACGGAAATAATTTGTTTACATTTCTGGCACACAAGCAAGAACTAATTTCAAGGCTATTTAATTACCTTATGGGATTTTTAATCCTTGAGGGCAAGATTAATATAGCTTTTTAGTATGCAACGTTTTTCACAAAAACTCTTACACTACTTGCAGCTGTTTACCACCAAAGCTTTATTCTCTTGCTCATGTGAATGACAGATCACTTAATGCCAAAATCCTAGCTCTATATTAATCATGCACACTGTCAATAATACGTATAAAGTGAGGCAGTGAGGCAGAGATGTATTATAAATAACCAGTGTATAATAAATTACATTTCAGCCAATCACTTCACAGACCAGTATGGTTCATCTGTATATTATAATTTAACCACACTGGCCCTTTTCACTCTCCAAGTGCTCTGGTAGCTTTTCCCAACAGTTATTCTGTTTTATAATTTTTGTTTATTTCATTTGTTTATTATTAATATATATGGATATACCCACAGTTTACAGTTTACAAATGGAGCAAAATGGAGAAAACATGTTATTAAGTTATGACCACTTAATTCACAGGGTACAACATGTCACATTGTACATTAAAGGACAAGCAAAGTCTAAAATAGAATAAGGCTAGAAATGCTGTATTTTGTATACTAAACATAAGAATGAACTTACTGCAACACAAAGCCTAATCAAACAAATGATTTATGCTTTCAAAGTTGGCCACAGGGGGCTGTCATCTTGTAACTTTGTTAAACATCTTTGCCTGACCCTGACCCTGCACTTGCTCAGTGTGGTCTGGGCTGCTTAGGGATTGTCATAAACAAAGCTGCTTGAATTCTGCATGGCTGGTAAGTAAGGCGGGGGCTCCCCCTGCTGTTCATAAGTATGATTGTTTCCCTGCTCAGCAGTTAGGGACCATCTGACAATTCCTATCCACAGCAGTAAATGAAGGGAGAATTTCACTGCATACAGTTAGGTTTCTTATAAAAAGGTACACATTTTTTAATTAAAGTATATTGGAGATAGGTTTCTTTTTCATTAAAGAAAGTAAAAAATGGGATTTTATTTTTTTGCCTTTCCTTGTCCTTTAAGGGTGTAAGAATTATACCGGTAATTTAAATGTCTACATGAAGTTTTCTCCATCTTTATGATGAAAATATTTATATTAGTTGGAGTTGCTAAAACTTTCTCATCCTGGAGAACTTTGGACATTTCATCAGAAATGCATTGAGAGTGGACACAGTGTCCTGTTCTAGAGACCTACATGGATTTAATAAAGTGGACCTGCACCTTACCTGGACCAACTGACCCACATCCTGCAAATGGACTTCCTGTATGTAGTAGTACTTGATTGAAGCCACTACCTTATCTGCAACAAAACTCACTATCCATTGTCCACCCTGAATAACTGAAGTGTTATCATTATAAACACAGAAGCCATGTCTTCAAAGGGTAAGTGAAAGGCTGGAAGTAAGGTAGAGAAGTAATTTCATGCAAAAAAAAAATCACCCACACTCTGCCCAGACCAGCATTTAAGTACCTGCTACTCACCCACATGACAGTATAATTTACTCAATACAGTAAATCTAATATAAGTTTCTGTCTATGTCGGGTTGGGATGTGGTTTATAAACTTGCACATCTTGTGAGTCAGCATTAATCAATTTATTGCTGTTAGGAAAATTAGTGTTCACTGCACGCCACCTTTATATTTTATATCATCAATTGAGGTTAGTATGAATGGGTGGCCTAGCGTTCCTTTAAAACAGGTAGAATAAGGTAATCTTTGTGCGTCTCTTTTGGTAAATAGTTCTTTAAACTGTATGCTAAATTTTACATTGCTCTCAATCACATCTACTATATTTGAGTACTGTACAATTATATCTATCTGAGTATAAGGACCCCAGTACTGTATAAGGCAGAAAAATATGTAATTTAAAGTTAGAACAGAAAAAGTTAATCTATGGGTTTTAAATTTCAGAATTTACATGATACTGTATGTATGGGAGAGTTCATAGCAATGCAGTTAGGACCCCGTATGAAAAAAATCAAGCCCTCTAGCTGCTGGGTTTCATTTGGAGGGGTTGAACTTAATGGACTTTGGTCTTTTTTCAACCCAATTTAACTATGTAACTATAACAGTTATTGCATAATATCAAAAATAAGCAATGTGTGCTTTTACCAAGGATATATTTTGGCTAAGGTTGGAAACAGAGAATACCCAATTCCCTTCCCTACAACCAGTCTGACTGGCATAAAGAGTTATGGTTTTAGTACTGCAACAAGTTTAATTTGTGTACAGCATCTTTAAATCATTCACCAATGGGTTAGCAGGTCATGCACCTGCATTTTTCCTTTGTTTAAATTAAGGGGCCGATTCACTAAATTCGGGTGAAGGGTTAGAATAAAAAAAACTTCGAATTTCGAAGTTTTTTTGGGCTACTTCGACCATCGAATGGGCTACTTCGACCTTCGACTACGACCTTCGACTTCGAATTGAACGATTCGAACTAAAAATCGTTCGACTATTCGACCATTCGATAGTCGAAGTACTGTCCCTTTAAAAAAAACTTCGACCCCCTACTTCGGCAGCTAAAAGCTACCGAAGTCAATGTTAGCCTATGGGGAAGGTCCCCATAGGCTTGCCTGTGATTTTTTGATCAAAGGATTTTCCTTCGATCGTTGGATTAAAATCCTTCGAATCGTTCGATTCGAAGGATTTAATTGTTCGATCGAACAAAAAATCCTTCGATCGATCGATCGCAGGATTTGCACAAAATCGTTCGACTTCGATATTCGAAGTCGAACGATTTTAGTTCACAGTCGAATATCGAGGGTTAATTAACCCTCGATATTCGACCTATAGTGAATCGGCCTCCCCGAGTTGAATTTGTAGCTGTTTTCATATTGATTTTTCACTAGATTGAAGCTGAATGTAGCTGTGATGGACACAGTATTAACCAGCAGTATTAGCCTTAACTAAGTTTCTGGAGTCTTTCAGCATTGTTCACCACTTTATCATCACCCATACAATAAGCCAGAAAATAAATAGTGCAGTAAAAGAGAATACATGTTTTAGGGGCAGATTTATCAAGGGTCAAATTTCTAAGTTAAAAATCTTTGAAATTCGACCATCGAATTGGCCAAATTCGATAGTCGAACTTTTCTTTTTGAATTTTTTGGGCATTTTCAGTCAACGTTAAATCGTTCGATCGTCCGTAGCAATCGTTCGAATCGATCAATTTGAACAATTTAATCAATCGATCGAACGATTTTCAAAAAAAAAAAACTTTGACTTTTTAAAACTTACTCAAATTTTGGCTCTAGGTTCTAGGAGGTCCCCATAGGCTAACATAGTAATTTGGCAGGTTTAAAGTGTTGAAGTCGAAGTTTTTTAAAGAGACAGTACTTTGATTTTCGAATGGTCGAATATTCAAAGTACCGTATTTTCAATTCAAATCGAAGTCGAAGTCGAATTTGGCCTATTTGATGGTTGAAGTTCCCAAAAAATACTTCGAAATTCTAAGTTTTTTAATTCAAAAATTCACTTATAGAGCAAAAATACTGCAGGAACATTTTAGGTTGTAGCAGCCCTTTAAAGGAGAACTAAACCCTAAACATGATTATGGCTAAAAATGCCATATTTTATATACTGACCTTATTGCACCAGACTAAAACATTTCAGCTTCTCAATAGCAGCAATGATCAGGGCTTCAAACTTCACATAGGGGGTCACCATCTTGGATAGTATCTGAAACACTCACATGCTCAGTGGGATATGAGCAGCTGTTGAGAAGCTAAGCTTAGGGGTTATTGCAAATTATCAAGCTGAAAATTAGGTTGGCCTGTAAAATTATCTGATGCTACAAGGCTGATTATTAAAATTCGGATTCTAGTTGCACTGGTTTCTGGGCTGCCATGTAGTAATTATCTATATTTTGAGTGGGTCCCTAAGCTCAGTAAGTGACAGCAGCACAGAGCATGTGCAGTGAATGAGCAGAGAAGAAGATGGGGGGGCGACTGGGGCATCTTGGAAGACACAGATCTTCCCTGCTAAAGGGTTGTGTTTGCCTTAGACTGGTACAGAAGACCAAAACATAATGTAAAACATTTCTAGCCTACTTATTTAGTTAAGCTCTCCTTTAGGGTATAGAATATTGACTTTATTCTAGGAATCATTAAGAGAACTGAAAAAACAAAGACCCCTGGGCATGAAGTTAAAGAAGAGAAGTGCCATTTTTTTCTAAAATTAGGTCTATGTGACTTAATAATGCTAGAGATCCAGTGCACCATCCATCATGGCCAAGATAAAATAACTACCATATATTTCAGCCTTTCTTCAGCATACTTTCTGTTCTACAGTGATAAGGTCACCACTACAACATCATAGAGCCAAGCTAATCACATTTCAAGAGATTCAATTACAGAATTATACTGGTTTATTAAATTTCTTGTATATAAATCTCTCTGTTTGTGTGTCAATAGGGAGGCACTTCAGAGTGTCTTATAATAATTAAATGAGGAAAACAAAGTGACTGCTGGAATGGATGTAATATGAATTTTAAATCATAGAAACTGACTTGACTGCAAATAAAATGCAGTTCATGATCCACATAATTATCTGTTCATTATTTCTATTGACTACATTGATGCACTTTGCACACATCCTTGCCCCTCACACAATGTATTAAAATGCTCCGCAAGCCACATTTATTAATGCAAAAGCAAACAGTTCAAGGCCTTTGTTATTTAAGTTAATATTCTGTCTGTAATGCATCGAAATGCATAATCAATTCTTCAGTTGCTGAACATAATTGAAATACAGTAGTCTACTATTTTCCTTTCATGCTTTAAATCAACAGTTGTTTCCCAAAATTCTTCAGTAAGTGCACAATCAAAAGTTAGCTTTTGGAGTCTACTGCTTTCCACAATATACTCAGTAAAGCAACTTTGCATACAGAACAGGAATATAATGGCAGCCTATTCCTACTCAGTGTTAAATGAGGAAAACAAGTGCCTCATCATCCACACTAACATCAGTTGCATAAGCAAAGCTTGTGTTATTCCACCTTGGACAACCCTTTCCTATATTACATGTAAGGCATCTTATTCAAGCTGTGGCGATATATACCAGCCTACCCTTAACTCATCATTGTGGCAGTAAGCATCTCTGCAAATAAAATTTTGCAAGGGTTCACCCTGCAGTATTGTCTTGTGTGCCAGTGTAATTCTTTGTATAAGTTGTGTTGAGGGTGCCAATCCCTCTATCATTGAGCACCAGGCTACTTTTACTTTGTGAGAAGGTAAGGTCATGCAAGCACTCTTCTCTATCAAGTAAGATACTGACTTGGGCATGGAAGGCCTGACAATGTCAGTAGATGCCAAACACTGACTCATCGTCTGGGACATAGGCTACCCCTACTGACTAGCACAGCTACGCACCTCTGAAGTTAACCTGCCACTAACCTTCTAGCTTGCCTAGTCCTACTGACTAGCACAGCTACGCACCTCTGAAGTTAACCTGCCACTAACCTCATAGCTTGCCTAGTCCTAGCAGAGTGCAACCTAACAACTGGCCTGGCAATCTACAGTCTGTCTTGCCTTTCAGATGTTATCAAGCCAAAGAAGAAGTTCCAGCCTCTGCACTTCCTTATTTAGGCTCCTGTAGGGCAATTACCCTAAAGGCCAACCTTAAGGTTGGTGCCACCTGCTGGCTGAACTGCATATTGTCCAACTATTTACATTTTGCTCCTCCTTATGAAGGGGGCTTAGCTGGCCACATCTTCCCGAAGACAGTTGTATCACAGGGTGATCAGGGACTATTTTGCTGCTCCTCTTGCTCTGTGAGACTGTGTGGGTGAGATCCTTCAGAAAAGCCTTTGCTTTCTTAATGGCAAGAGACTCCCCCCTAAGTTTTTTTACAACTGTTGGCTTTCACTCCAATGGAAACTCTATGTCCGAGGCAACTTGACTTATCTTACCATTGGCAGCAAAGATTGTCCCTGGGGGTGTGGGGAGGTGGAGACCCAAGAGCACTTTCTTGTCAGTTGCCCAGTGACTAGAGATGTGTATAGTCAGATGGCAGCAGCTCTTAATATCCCACTACTGAACAGTCTGAACTATGCAGACTCAGCCTCTGGGGTTCCCGCTATATACCACCCACTGGACCATGAGACAATTTATATCATACTTGCATGCACGCGGTACCAGATCTGGCAGCATAGGTGCAGGAGATCTTTTGGCCAGTTGGGTGCTACCCCAGATAATACAGTGAAGGCAGCTCTCGCTCAGTTGAGTTTTCTGAAGGGAATTGAGATAAAGAGGTCATCATCATATCAGAACCTATGGCAAGGGGTGAACCTTACTCTTTCATCTTCATGAACATGCCCTCATCTCAAGGTAGATACTTATTGTATGTATATGGCTCCCTGGGCACTGATACTGCTCCTCTCTTTTTCTGTAGGCTGGAGGTGCAGCTTTCTGTAGCCTGGATTCAGAATATGAATATGAAAGTATTATATTTTTGTTTTTGTTGGGTGATGAAAACAGGAGAAGTTTGGTCCAGGAAAGACTTTTCTGGAATGCTCATTTGGGTTGGTGGTGGAGGAAGGAAGGCCATATGGACAATCCAAGACTTTTCAAACTGGCCTTTGATTTGGTGTGTTTGATGGAAAAGTTGCCAATGGACAGAGGGATGGACTCTGTGGGCTGGAGGGTGTGTGGGTGGGTTTGTGGGTGTTTTGGTTATTTTTGTTTTATTGTATGATTTGTGAACTGTTTATGAATTGATTGATTTTAATTTATTAATGTAAAGTGATCTTTTAAATAAAAAATTCTTATGAAGGGGGCTTATTGACTGGTGTGGTGGGACCTTCAGGTCAAGTCATCCACTTAGACCCCGGAGCTTCAATTCAACAGTGGCTCTATGGTTAAAAGAACAGTAACATCAAAAAATATACAAGTGTTTTAAAGTAATAAAAATATAATGCAGTGTTGCCCTGCACTGGTAAAACTGCTGTGTTTGCTTCAGAAACACTACTATTGTTTATATAAATAAGCTGTTGTGTAGCAATGGGGGCAGCCATTCAACGGAGAAAAGGCTCAGGTTACACAGCACATAAGCTCTATAGAACATAATTATACAGTATGTTATCCACTATTTATCCTGTGTCATATAGCCTTTTTCCAATTTCCACCATTACTACACACCAGCTTGTTTAAATTAACTATAGTGGTGTTTCTGAAGCAAACTTATCAGTTTTACCAGCGCAGGGCAGCAGTACATATTTTCATTACTTTAACACACTTTGATTATTTGGTGTTACTGTTCCTTTAATAAAGTAACGTGGAAAGGTTTGGGAACCCCTCTCAGCCTGCATAATAATTTACTAAACTTTCAACAAAAAAGAGTGGTATGTCTTTCATTTCCCGGGAACATCTGAGTACTGTGGTGTTTTCTGAACAAAGATTTTTAGTGAATCACTATTCAGTTGTATGAAATTAAATCAAATGTGAAAAACTGGCTGTGCAAAAATGTGGGTAATTTGAATGCATGTAACTGCTCAATACTGATTACTGGCAACACCAAATTGGTTGGATTAGCTCTTTAAGCCTTGAACTTCATAGGCAGGTGTGTCCAATCACGAGAAAAGGTATTTAATGTGGCCAATTGTGAAGTTGTGATTCTGTTTTTCTCTCCTCTGAAGAGTGACAGCATGGGATCCTCAAAGCAACTCTCAAAAGATCTGAAAACAAAGATTGTTCAGTATCACGGTTTAGGGGAAGGCTACAAAAGGCTATCTCAGATGTTTAAACTGTCAGTTTCAACTGTAAGGAATGTAATCAGGAAATGAAAGGCCACAGGAACAGTTGCTGTAAAACCCAGGTCTGGCAGGCCAAGAAAAATACAGGAGCAGCATATGTTGAGGATTGTGAGAATGGTTACAGACAACCCAAAGATCACCTCCAAAGACCTGCAAGAACATTTTGCTGCAGATGGTGTACAGTGGCGTAACTACCGGGGGAGCAGGAGGTGCGATTGGGCCAGGGCCCGCTCCCTCTCAGGGCCCCCCGGCAGCTTGTGCGCCACTAACTCTGCTGCCTGCTACTGATTCCGGTGGAGAAAATAGCGTACGGAGGGGGGCCCGCCCCCCCTCTAGTTACGTAACTGATGGTGTATGTGTACATCGTTCTAAAATTCAGTACAATTCAGCGCAATTTGCACATAGATCATCTGTATGGCAGGGTGATGAGAAAGAAGCCCTTTCTGCACTCACACAAACAGAGTCATTTGTTGTATGCAAAAGCTCATTTAGACAAGCCACAGTCATTTTGGAACAAAGTGCTTTGGACTCATGAGACAAAAATGTTGTTATTCTGTTATAACAAAAAGCTCTTTGCATGGTGGAAGAAGAACTCTGCATTCCAAGAAAAACACCTGCTACCTACTGTCAAATTTAGTGGAGGTTCCATCATGCTGTGGGGCTGTGTGGCTAGTTCAGGGACTGGGGTCCTTGTTAAAGTCGAGGATCGAATGAATTCAGCCCAATATCAACAAATTCTTCAGGATAATGTTCAAGAATCAGTCACAAAGTTGAAGTTAAACAGGGGTTGGATATACCAACAAGACAATGACCCTAAACACACTTCTAAATCTACAAAGACATTTATGCAGAGGGAGAAGTACAATATCCTGGAATGGCGGTCACAGTGTCCTGACTTGAATATCATCAGAAATCTATGGGATTATTTGTAGCAGTTTGTCCATCAAGTTTAACTGAACTGGAGAGATTTTGTATGACGAATGGTCAAAAATACCACCATCCAGACACTCATCAAAGGCTATAGGAGGCGTCTAGAGGCTGTTACATTTGTTAAAGGAGGCTCAACTACGTACTGATGTAATATCTCTGTTGGGGTGTCCAAATTTATGCACCTGTCTATTTTTGTTATGATGCATATTGCATATTTTCTGTTAATGCAATAAACGTTATGTCACTGCTGAAATACTACTGTTTCCATAAGGCATGTTATATATTAAAAGGAAAAAGAAAGCTCAGCCAATGATAAACAAAACTCGAATTAAGAGGGGTTCCCAAACTTTTTCATATGACTGTATTTCTGCTAAGTGCTATGCAATGTATGCATCTTTTTTTTAAAAAAACTTGTTTTTATTTGGAATTTTTTACAGAGTAGTTGTTTAATATTGATTGTACAATAAATTTTTAGTCTGTTCCATCAACATTATATCAACATTGTAATAACATTGTAATAACATTTCTAACATTTAGGCGCCGATTCACTAACTTCGAGTGAAGGATTCGAAGGTAAAAAACTTCAAATTTCGACGTTTTTTTGGGCTACTTCGACCATCGAATGGGCTACTTCGACCTCCGACTACGACTTTGAATTGAAGGATTCGAAGTAAAAATCGTTCGACCATTCGATAGTCGAAGTACTGTCTCTTTAAAAAATACTTCAACCCCCTAGTTCGCCATCTAAAAGCTACCGAAGTCAATGTTAGCCTATGGGGAAGGTCCCCATAGGCTTGGCTAACTTTTTTTGATCGAAGGATATTCCTTCGATCGTTGGATTTAAATCCTTTGAATCATTCGATTCGAAGGATTTAATCGTTCGATCGAAGGAATAATCCTTCGATCGTTCGATCGCACTATCTGCGCTAAATCCTTCGACTTCGATATTCAAAGTCGAAGGATTTCAATTCCTAGTCGAATATCGAGGGTTAATTAAACCTCGATATTCGACCCTTAGTGAATCGGCCCCTTAGATGTATGCATCTTTTTAACATTTCCTTAAGTATTCCAAAATGATCCATCTATTTTGTAATCTGTGATGACTAGCTGTTTATACTTTTGTCCGGGATTATTGTCATGCATTATGGCTGAGAATTCAAATAGGTTTTTCAGCAGGATCCATAAAGAAGTCTGAGCAAGATTAATTATCTCCTCTCTGAAAGTAAGCGCTATCTATTGTTTACAGGCTTATAGCAAACAGAGAGTTAAGATGAGCAAAGAATACAAACAACAGAATAAATACACTTACAATATTATGCAAAGCCTAGATATTTTATACAGTATTTTTAAATGTTTGTGCATCTTTTTTTAAAGTGGCAGTTTATCTTCGCAAATCATATTCTTTTAAAATCATTCACCACAAATACTGATTGTTTTTCAATTGCCCATTTTTTTTGTTTTTACACTCTCTAAAATGTATATTTAAAAAAATATTTTTTCCCATTAATCATTCTTCCAAGTTGCTCAGTAACCCTGCTAGCTGACTCTTTAAACTGTTGCAATTGGATACCAGTGAAAAAACACCGGCAACTTTGCCCATTAGCACGCAAGTGTTTCGGCTGCCAAAACACTATGGGATATATTTATCATAGAGTAACGTTAAAGATCGTCACAGTCTGCTAAAGTGAAATTCTGCCACTCTCCATTCATTTCTATGGGATTTTAAAAGGCGTATTTATCAAAGGATGAACTTTCACCCATTGATAAATACTGTTTTTAAAATCCCATAAAAATTAATGGAGAGTGGTGGAATTTCACTCTAGGGGGTGACATTGTCAATTCGCTAGCAAAAGAGACAGGTGCTAGCGGTCATTCGCACACTATATCGCCAGGCGACAATTTGCTCTGGCAAATGGACATTACTCTGCAAATTCACCAAAGTGCGGATTTTACTGAACTTTACCTCTTTCGCCATAGTTGCCTTCGCCACCTCAGACCAGGCAAAGTGCATTAAAGTAGCTAGATCTTCCTCAATCTTCTGTCACTTACATTATATCCTGTGTGCCTAAAATGCATCAAAGTCTGATTGCCTGTAATAGACCTAACTTAAACTTTTTTTTGGGTAACCGGTTTTCCCCATACATTTGCAAACATATGGAACATTAATTTTACAGTGGTCTTATGATTTCGATCACCGGCGCCTCCAGGCCGCCCCTAGACCGCGCAGTCCTATCGCCCGGCTCTGGTGCGAGCATAAACGCCGGAGCACTGGGGAGCTGTGCTCTTCAGCAATCGGCCGGGCGACATGTCGCCGCTAATAATTTTCCACCCCAGGCCCAGGTCGACAGTATGTGGCCTCACCACAAATGCGGGCCTGTGTGTAGCGCAATAGAATAACTCTATTGTCATTATTAAGGTTCCCTGGACATGTGTTTTAAAAAGTGTAATTTTGTGAGTATATACACCAACATTTAGGGGCAGATTTATGAAGGGTATTTCAAAGTGCAAAAAACGTTGTAATTCGACCATCGAATAGGTTACTTCGACATTCGAAGTAGAAGTCGAAGTATTTTTAACATTGTACGATCGCACTTTGAAACGAACGATTCAAACGATTTAATCGTCAATCGTACGATTTCAATTTGATTTCTAAAAACTTAGCTAAATGTTGGCTATATGTTCTAGGAGGTCCCCATAGTCTAACATAGCAATTGGCAGGTTTAAGGTGGTGAAGTTTCGAAGTCGAAGTTTTTTAAAGGGACAGTACTTCGATTAGAAGTATTTTCACTTCGAATCAAAGTCGAAGTCGAATTTAGGCCTATTCGATGGTCAAAGTACCTAAAAAATTGTTCAAAATTCGAAGTTTTTAAAATTCACTTTGACCCTTGGAAAATCTGCCCCTTAACATAAAGACGTACATACAACTTTTTCTGGCCCTGTGCAAATTGACCTGAGAGCAAGATCACTAGCGAAGTTTCGCTAGGCAGAAATGAATGCTAGCACCTCTTCACTATGCTCGCATTGCTGAAGTATCGCAAGTGAAAAGTCGCCATCGTTCGGCGCCCATGACGAGACTCCGCATTTTAGTGAATTAGTGTAGTGTGAGCAAATTTTCACCTGCCGGAGTGTTGCGCTGGGTGCGAAGTGAACGATGGTGAATTTTCACCAGTTAGTAAAGCTGCCCCTAGAGGACTGTGGTGGTCTCTAACTTCACTCTTTGATAAATATACCCCTATATTTGGTTCTTTACTGTAGAACCTATTCTAGAAACCTGTGTGTCATCGATCAGAACGAGTGCACAAAAACACACCAATTTTGTGACTTGAACTGCCTCTTTATGAGCTGTACACAGCTGATATATGGGTCTGATTGGAAATGAGTTGAAAACGAATCCCCATATTTGTTGCGCCCCTTCCTTAAAGGGGACCTTTCATGAAAAATAGAGTATGAAACTAAACTTTGTAATTATAAAATCATTTTAAATATGTGTGTAATTTTAAGGCATTAGCCCCTGTGCAGTAGCTTTTGGAAACATGTGACCAAAAATTACCACATGGGAAACACATGAATTCTACTAAAAATTCAATGCACTGGGAATGAGTGGCAGTGTTTACATCCCAATGTAGGCAGCAGGCCAGGGAGCAACAGCAAATGCTGGAGGGAGAGTGGGAGTCAAAGCTTTGTATATCTACAAGTATTTGTAAAAATGTTTATCTTTTCATATTTTTCAAATATTTAATTGTATTTTCCTAATAGTTTCTCTGTGGACAAAAAGAACAGTTGGTCCAACATCTTGAAATCAAGAGTATTTTTAAACCATCAATTTTTATTGATTTTCATTCGAAACCAACAGTTATTGGTGCCATATCTGAGCTGAGAGTATAGATATTGTTTTCATTTGATGCTTTTAGAATAGATGTCTGTAAACATCTGTTTCATTTATGTTTAACTCTCCTCACACATTTGAACTGCTCTAGTAAGAACATCGACAGAGGAAGTTTATCCACTGCAGGCTTCCATGGTTTCAAGCATTGCTGACATTTTATCTTTGCATTTTCCACATCTAAAGTGTTTATTTAGGATTACCAGCAAAAAATGTGTAACAGCTGCTTGCAGATAGATATATATGTATATGTACAAGTATGGAACCTGTTATCTAGAATGCTTTGGACCTGGGGTTTTCTGTATAAGGGATCTCTCTGTAATTTGGATCTCCATACATAAGTCTTCTAAAAATAATTTAACCATAAAATGTATATTTATATAGTGCCAACATATTCTGCAGTGCTTTACAGGGATAAATAACTCATCATTGGATCTTATAATCTAGAGGTCCCTATCATATTCACTCACACTATGGACAGTTTTATCAGAATCCAATTAACCTGACTGCATGTTTTTGAATAATCAGAGTACCTATAGGAAACCCGCAGAGACAAAAAGAGAACACACAATCTCTTTGCCCTGGTGCCCTGGTTGGCATCAAACCTAGAACCCCAGAACTTGCAATGCTACCCATTGTATCACTATTCTGCCCACTGCATTATGGTCTGTGTCCCCTTATAGGAGATGAGTTTTAGTCATTGTGCCCACCCTTGAATTTCAAGAGTTAGGTAATGTATGGGTAGGTCATGCTGGTGAAATATGCATTTTAAAAATGAAATGTATTATTTTGACTATTATACTCAACTTTCAGAAAGGTAAGTAATGTAAGTGCTCCGATGCCCTGCAATGCATCACTATGTCACAAGCACATCATGAAATGTTGCAAGCCAAAGCACACTGTTTCATACCTCCCAACTGTCCCGTTTTTAGAGGGGCAGTCCCTCTTTTAGCAGCTCAACCCGCAGTCCCTCATTTGTACTGGAAAGTCCAGTTTTTCTCTGCACTGACCAGTCAGAAAAAGAAACAATGTTTCTAACTTAATTGGCTTTTGGCAGAGAGCCCAGAACAGCCACAGCTGCAGATAAGATACTTTTGTAACAATTTTGAGATAAGCAGATAAGTAATTGTAACAATATAAGATAACAGGTCCCTTGGGAGAAGTTAGACTCACAGCTTAAAGGGCAATTCACCTTCATTAGCAAAACTGTAATAACTGAAAACAACCACAGAAATACATTCAAACTTTCATAACCTGCCAAATTTTGTAAAATGAACATGGTAATTAGTGGGTGTGGCCACAAAAATGGGCATGGTCAACAAAATTCGACACACAGCAACTTTTTGTCCCTCTTTTTATTTCCAAAATGTTGTGAGGTATGCAGTTTTATTTATCTATACGCTTCATATTTATTTGGTGAAAGCAGATGCAGCATGTTTAATGGGGCTTTATCTGAAGAATCATGTATCACAGATGTAGTTCAGCTGGAGGGCTATATTGCCCATTCCCTACCTCCTTTCCAGCCTTGATGAGTTATTCAAAGTTACAGCGGGAACTGTTAAAATGTATGGGACTGGAATTCCCAAAATGAAGCAACTTTAAACTTTCTTGTTCTACTGGTTTTTTGTGCATAATGTTCAGGGGTGCTGTATCATAACCATATGGCTTCATGACTCCTTGTTAGCTTAGAGGCTAAAATACAATTGCCTCAGTTCTAGGGTTAACCATTGCTGCCTGATCTGATACCAACATTAAGGGATTCTAAAGTAGCTATTTAATAAAAAAATATCATTCTCACTTTTGCAATCAGTTATACTGACTGAGGTGCAGCACACTATAGGGGTCAGTTACTACATGCAAGGAATGTAGGGAAATTGCTACAGGTTTCATTTGAAACACAGAGGCCTGTAATTCTCCTTCATGATGAATAGATAACTGTCTGCATTGAGTATCACTGTATTCATGAGGTGTTCCCCCTTCTGCACTCCACCAGTACTGTTTTATTCAGACATACAAGTTCAGAGATGCCATGGGGCCATGTACTTACTACCTGCCCTATGCGATTACCCCAGACCTAGTTTAGTGCTTTTTGAATGAGCACCAAGGGGCACACATTCATCTCTTACTTACATCAGCATTGAAAACTCTACTGTGCAGATAACATTTTAGAATAATCCCTATTCACCAGTCAACTGCACATTTTATGCTCCTGAAAATGTATGCATGTGTAACAGCAATAATGATATAGGTGCAGATTTTACAAAATCATACAGCCATACTGATCTAAGCACAATATCTACAAAAATATGGCACTTTGCACCCATGTTTAAGAGCTTGTATACTGTATGTATATTTGTATTTATAAAGCACTGTAAATAAGCACAGCTCTGTACAAGGAATTCAGGGATGGAATTCTACAGGTAAGGAGCAGCAAGATAGAAGATTCCTGCCAAGTCTGTCCGCTAGGGTTGCCACCTTTTCTGGAAAAAAATACAGGCTTTCCTATGTATTTATCTTTTTTCCCTATTAATAATATTGGGATCAACCATCATCTTTACCGGCCAGGCCGGTAAAACACCGGCCAGGTGGCAACCCTACTATCCTCATGGAAGTGTCAGCCTGTGTTACGCTCTGCATGTGATGTTGCCTGTACCACTTGCCTCTGAGAAACTGTACTGTGAGTAAACCCTGTGGATGTTCAATAAACGGTTTTGTTTTGTTGTTTGCAAGAACCTCTGGTGCCCTCTTTCTTTAATTGTGTGTACAGCAGCATATAGCAGTATACCTTCCTCTTCCACTTTGCAAACGCCCTCTCTGGGTGACAGAGTCCAGAGTAATCAGTGCTTTACTGGTACTAGTGCTGGAAGGCAATTAATGAGCTAAATTAGAGGTTACACATTACAACAAGCAAACTTGTCTGAGCATTTCAATTCAAATCAGCCACAATGTTGATGGAATTCTTTACTTCTTCAGGATGTTGTCTTTTGTGGCACTAGTAAGGCCCTATCTAGAATATGCTATACAAATTTTTATCTTCAGTGCACAAATGGGTTATTACTGACTTAGAGAGAGTCCATAGTAGGGCAATTAAGCTGATAAAGAGTAAGTAAAATCTCAGTTATGAAGGAAGTCTGGCCATGAAGGGTTGTTTCACTGGAGCAGAAGCACTTAAGGGTGAATATGATTACTAAGTATAAATATACAAGGGTACCATACAATAAATCATCAGATGCTTAATTCACCAGTAGGTCATTTCAATGGCATCCACTGACATTAAGAAAGGAGGTTCTGTCATCATATTCAAATAAGCATTTTTACAGTGAAATGTGTGAACTTTAGAATTCTCTTCCTGAAGTGGTTATACTGGTAGATACATTAGATAGCTTCAAGAAGAGATTGGACAGCTTTTTAGGAAGTGAGAACTACAGGGTCACTGAAATGAACTTTTAGGACAAATCTGATCCAGGGATGGTCTGATTGCCATCTTGGCACCAGGATTTCCCGCCCCGACGCAAATTAAAAAGGCTTCAGCAGTCGGGGTTGTTTCGCATTCCTCTTTATCAACTAGCAGATAGGCAGGTTTTTCTTTAGTACAAATGGCTGAACTTGACAGATGTGTCTTGTTCAGCTATATATATATATTACTATTTATACCACCTAAAATAACTCAACATGCAGGACACATCAGAGATACTGCTAATAAATGTGCTGGGTTGCACACCTGTGAGCTTTGCTCTGCTCCATGCATTGTAATTTTATTTTGGCAAATGGCACAAATAGCACTATGTATTGGCTTGTGCTACAGGTGCAAGTGGTCCTTGTATGACCCATGTGAAACACAATTTAGCCAATTAAGTCTTATGGTGTTAAAATTTTACAGATACACTCAGCTGAAGATCATATGACTGAGACATAATATAATTTCAAAGAGCATCACCATGTAACCAGGGAAATGAATGTATAAGATGATTATTAAAGATCATCCAGTATACTGGAGGCAGAATCAGAAGAATTATTCCTTTCCCCGACTTCTAGCTATTTTCTGAATGCATCATTTTTGGTTAAAGGCATGTAAAACATCTCCTTACAAGTTATTGTATAATGAAGATTTGTGTATATGCTACATAGGCCCAAGGCTAGGTTGGCAAATCTGCAGATGGGGGCAACAGTCAGAATTAAATTTTAATAAATAAAATGACATTTGTTATAACTGGTGTCTGACAAGTATATAACTGGTGTCTGACAAGTATATTTGTAAATAATTTCTGTTTATTTATCATATCCGATAAGCAGAGTTCAGGGCTATGGTTCAATACAACATAACTAAGAAGTAGAGATGTCGCGAACTGTTCGCCGGCGAACTTGTTCGCGCGAACATCGGGTGTTCGCGCTCGCCGGAAGTTCGCGAACGTCGCGCGACGTTCGCCATTTTGGGTTCGCCATTGTTGGCGCTTTTTTTTGCCCTCTCACCCCAGACCAGCAGGTACATGGCAGCCAATCAGGAAGCTCTCCCTTGGACCACTCCCCTTCCCTATAAAAACCGAAGCCCTGCAGCTTTTTTTCACTCTGCCTGTGTGTGCTGAAGAGATAGTGTAGGGAGAGAGCTGCTGCCTGTTAGTGATTTCAGGGACAGTTGAAAGTTTGCTGGCTAGTAATCGTTTTGATACTGCTCTGTTATTGGAGGGACAGAAGTCTGCAGGGGTTTGAGGGACATTTAAGCTTAGGTAGCTTTGCTGGCTAGTAATCTACCTTCTACTGCAGTGCTCTGTATGTAGCTGCAGTGGGCAGCTGTCCTGCTTCTGATCTCATCTGCTGACTGCTGCAATAGCAATAGTCCTTGTAAGGACTGCTTTTATTTATTTTTTTGTTGTTTTACTACTACTACTACTACTACTACTACTACTACTACTATAAGAGCCCAGTGCTATTAGTCTAGCAGTGTTGGGGAGTGGGACTGGTGTGCTAATCTGCTGCTCCTAGTAGTTCAGCAGCACCAACTTTAATTTTTTTTTTTTAATATTCATTCTTTTTTTATTTAACTTTTTTTTTATTTTACTACCGCTGTAGTAGTGTATAAGTTGACCTTTTAGGCATTATTTGCCCTGTAGGCATTTTTTGCCCAGTGTGTTATTCAACCAACTGCTATCTAGCTGTGTGCCCGTGTTCACATTCTGTCTAAATATCCATAATATTACCGTCTCCAGAAAAAACACCGGAGTGACTTTTTTCAAGCAGCCATAATAAATTTTACGTAATCCGTATCCATCGCTGTAGTAGTGTATAAGTTGACCTTTTAGGCATTATTTGCCCTGTAGGCATTTTTTGCCCAGTGTGTTATTCAACCAACTGCTATCTAGCTGTGTGCCCGTGTTCACATTCTGTCTAAATATCCATAATATTACCGTCTCCAGAAAAAACACCGGAGTGACTTTTTTCAAGCAGCCATAATAAATTTTACGTAATCCGTATCCATCGCTGTAGTAGTGTATAAGTTGACCTTTTAGGCATTATTTGCCCTGTAGGCATTTTTTGCCCAGTGTGTTATTCAACCAACTGCTATCTAGCTGTGTGCCCGTGTTCACATTCTGTCTAAATATCCATAATATTACCGTCTCCAGAAAAAACACCGGAGTGACTTTTTTCAAGCAGCCATAATAAATTTTACGTAATCCGTATCCCTCGCTGTAGTAGTGTATAAGTTGACCTTGTAGGCATTATTTGCCCTGTAGGCATTTTTTGCCCAGTGTGTTATTCAACCAACTGCTATCTAGCTGTGTGCCCGTGTTCACATTCTGTCTAAATATCCATAATATTACCGTCTCCAGAAAAAACACCGGAGTGACTTTTTTTCAAGCAGCATTCTTATATTTTACGTAATCCGTATCCACCGCTGTGTATACGTTGACCTTGTAGGCATTATTTGCCCTGTAGGCATTTTTTGCCCAGTGTGTTATTCAACCAACTGCTATCTAGCTGTGTGCCCGTGTTCACATTCTGTCTAAATATCCATAATATTACCGTCTCCAGAAAAAACACCGGAGTGACTTTTTTTCAAGCAGCATTCTTATATTTTACGTAATCCGTATCCACCGCTGTGTATACGTTGACCTTGTAGGCATTATTTGCCCTGTAGGCATTTTTTGCCCAGTGTGTTATTCAACCAACTGCTATCTAGCTGTGTGCCCGTGTTCACATTCTGTCTAAATATCCATAATATTACCGTCTCCAGAAAAAACACCGGAGTGACTTTTTTTCAAGCAGCATTCTTATATTTTACGTAATCCGTATCCACCGCTGTGTATACGTTGACCTTGTAGGCATTATTTGCCCTGTAGGCATTTTTTGCCCAGTGTGTTATTCAACCAACTGCTATCTAGCTGTGTGACCGTGTTCACATTCTGTCTAAATATCCATAATATTACCGTCTCCAGAAAAAACACCGGAGTGACTTTTTTTCAAGCAGCATTCTTATATTTTACGTAATCCGTATCCACCGCTGTGTATACGTTGACCTTGTAGGCATTATTTGCACAGTGTTTTCTTCAAACCGCCATCTAGCTGTGTGAGCTTGTTCACATTTTGTCTAAATATTGATAATATTATCGTCTCTAGAAAAACCACTTGAGTTACTTTTTTTCAAGCAGCATTCATATATTTTACGTAATCCGTATCCACCGCTGTAGTAGTGTATACGTTGATCTTGTAGGCATTATTTGCACACTGTTTTCTTCAAACTGCCATCTAGCTGTGTGTATTATCGTTTCCAGAAAAACCAACTGAGTTTTTGTTGTTGTTGTTTTTTTAAAAATAATGCCAGGCAAAGGCAGGCCGCCACGCAGAGGCCGTGCTAGGGGCCGTGCTGCTATGCAATCCTGTGGCCCTAGCAAATTGCCCAGTTTTAAAAAGCCAATGACCCTGAACTCCCAAAATGCTGAAGAGGTAGTTGACTGGCTTACACAGCACACCCCATCCTCTACCGTTTCTAACTTTACCACAACATCCTCCTCATCCTCCACTGCTATGGCCACCCCACGTAACACTTCCTCCACCACCGGTGCCCCATCTTCACTGGAGTCAGAGGAGTTATTTTCCCATGAGTTTCTTGAACTGAGTAATGCGCAACCATTATTGGCAGAAGAAGATGAAGGAGATGAGGACGTTACACCAGATTTAATTCTGGCAGAGAACACGACAGAGATGGACATAATGATGAGTGATGAGGAGGAGGAGGAGGTCCCCGCTGCTGCTTCCTTCTGTGATGTGTCAGAAGAAATTGATGCATCTGAGGAGAATGATGATGAGGAGATTGATGTTTTGTGGGTGCCTAGTAGAAGAGAGCAAGAGGAGGGTAGTTCAGATGGAGAGACGGAGAGTCAGAGAGGCAGTAGGAGAATAAGACTTAGAAGAAGCAGGGAGGCCAGCCCGCAGGGATCAGTAGGGCAACAACATGTATCGGCACCTGTGTTCAGCCGGCCAACGCACCCGCCATTGCCGCCAATGCCGCCAACTTCTACTGTTACCGCCAGATCGCAGACTTCCAAAAAGTCAGCAGTGTGGCATTTTTTTAATGTGTGTGCCTCTGACAAAAGCATTGTAATTTGCAATGAGTGCAGTCAGAAACTGAGCCTTGGTAAGCCCAACAGCCACATAGGTACAACTTCTATGCGAAGGCACATGAGCGGCAAGCACAAAGCACTTTGGGAGCAACACCTCAAAGGCAACAGGCAAACTAAAAGTCACACTCCTTCTGGTCCAGCATCTTACTGCTCTACCTCTGCTCTCCTTGACCCATCTGAACCACCCTCCACTCCGCCTTCCACCTTGACCACCTGTTCCCATTCCCAGTCATCTGCCACCAGCCAAGTTTCTGTGAAGGCCATGTTTGAGCGTAAGAAGCCAATGTCTGACTGTCACCCCCTTGCCCGGCGTCTGACAGCTGGCTTGTCTGCACTCTTAGCCCGCCAGCTTTTACCATACCAGCTGGTGGACTCTGAGGCCTTCCGCAAATTTGTAGCAATTGGGACACCGCAGTGGAAGGTACCCAGCCGCAATTTTTTTTCTAAAAAGGGAATACCACACCTGTACCAACA
This sequence comes from Xenopus petersii, assembly GCA_038501925.1. Taxonomy (NCBI): domain Eukaryota; kingdom Metazoa; phylum Chordata; class Amphibia; order Anura; family Pipidae; genus Xenopus; species Xenopus petersii. Next base: position 81,852,201 of record CM076674.1, on the reverse strand, counting down.
TGTGCAGAGCCAAGTTACCGCATCTCTGTCACTTAGTGTTGGGCCAAAGGTCCATATGACTACTGACGCATGGTCCTCCAAGCATGGTCAGGGCAGGTATGTCACCTACACTGCCCACTGGGTGAACTTGGTAATGGCTGGGAATGGGAAGCAGGGAATGGGTAGCTCAACAACAACAACAACAGTGGAGTTGGTGTCACCGCCACGGATTGCACGCGGTTCTGCCACCACCTCTACTCCTCCATCGCTCTCTACCTCGTCTTCTTCCTCTTCTTCTTCTTACTCTGCTGCTGGGTCCTCCTTCTCCTCCTCCACACCTGTGCACCCCCAGCTCCCCCTAGGCTATTCGACGTGCCAGGTACGCCGTTGTCACGCTGTCTTGGGGATGACGTGCCTGGAAAGCAAAAACCATACCGGATCTGTACTCCTGTCATCTCTGCAGTCACAGGCCGATCGGTGGCTGACCCCACACCAACTGCAGATCGGAAAAGTGGTGTGTGACAATGGAAGCAATCTGTTGGCAGCGTTGAGACTGGGAAATTTAACACATGTGCCCTGCATGGCACATGTGTTAAATTTAATAGTCCAACGTTTTGTCTCCAAGTACCCAGGATTCCAGGACGTTCTCACCCAGTCCAGAAAGGTGTCGGCCCATTTCAGACGTTCCTACACAGCCATGGCACGCCTTGCTGACATTCAGCAGCGCTACAACATGCCAGTCAGGCGTTTGATTTCTGACAGCCAGACTCGCTGGAATTCAACGCTCCTTATGTTGGAACGTCTGCTGCAACAACAAAGGGCCGTCAACGAGTACCTTTTTGAACTGGGTGGTAGGACTGGATCTGCAGAGCTGGGGATTTTTTTCCCCCGTTACTGGGTGCTTATGCGCGATGCCTGCAGGCTCATGCGACCTTTTGAAGAGGTGACAAATATGGTCAGTCGCACCGAAGGCACCATCAGCGACCTAATACCCTTCGCTTTCTTCCTGGAGCGTGCCGTGCGACGAGTGACAGATGAGGCTGTAGACCAGCGTGACGAGGAGCTGGAAGCGCACGATTTATGGTCGCAATCACCAGAACGAACCCAGGCACCTGCTGCAACGCAGGGAGAGGTGCCAGAAGTGGAGTCAGAGGAGGAAGGTGGCTTTGTGGAGGAGGAGGAGGAGGACCAACAGGAGCAGGCTTCCCAGGGGGCTAGTGGTGACCTTTTGGGGACCCCTGGTCTTGTACGTGGCTGGGGGGAGGAGACCGTGGATGATGCAGTCCTTGATAATGAGGAAGCGGAGATGGATAGCTCTGCATCCAACCTTGTGAGAATGGGGTCTTTCATGCTGGCATGCCTGTTGAAGGACCCCCGTATCAAGAGGCTTAAGGAGAAGGACCTGTACTGGGTCGCAACGCTACTAGACCCTCGGTACAAGCATAAAGTGTCAGAAATGTTACCAACATACCACAAGTCCGAAAAGATGCGGCATTTACAAACCAGCCTGCAAAACATGTTGTACAATGCTTTTAAGGGTGATGTCACTTCAGGAACTCATCAACATTCCAGGGGCAGAGGTGCCAGTAATCCTGCCACGAGCACACCTGCAAGGACAAAGCCCTTTGGCCGGTCTGTAACGTCAGACATGCAAATGTTTTTCTGTCCAAGGCAGCGCCACAACCCTTCGGGATCCACCCTCAAAGAACGCCTCGACCGGCAGGTAGCGGACTACCTGGCATTAACTGCAGATATCGACACTCTGAGGAGCGATGAACCCCTGGACTACTGGGTGCGCAGGCTTGATCTGTGGCCAGAGCTGTCACAATTTGCCATGAACCTCTTGTCTTGCCCAGCCTCAAGTGTGCTCTCAGAAAGGACCTTCAGTGCAGCAGGAGGGATTGTAACTGAGAAGAGAACTCGCCTAGGTCACAAAAGTGTCGATTACCTGACCTTTATTAAAATGAATGAGGGGTGGATCTCGGAGGGTTACTGCACGCCGGAAGACTTGTTCTGACTTCTATGCAGCTGTCCTTCTCTTCAAGCCTCATGACTCCACACACAGCTGTCCTTTAGCGTCCTCCTCCCTCCGCCACCGTTACAAACTAGGGTGCAAACCCTACTGGTTTAATTTTTTCTGGCCTCTGTGCTTCAGTGGCTGCAACCAAAAAAACTGGGCAAACAATGTCTACAAGGTCAACGTATGGCGAAAAATGACTATTTTCAGCATTTATATGGCATATTTTTTCTGGCAACTGTGCTTCAGTGGCTGCGTCCAAAAAAATGCATATTTTCTGCATTTATATGGCATAATTTTTCTGGCCTCTGTGCTTCAGTGGCTGCAACCAAAAAAATGCATATTTTCTGCATTTATATGGCATAATTTTTCTGGCCTCTGTGCTTCAGTGGCTGCAACCAAAAAAATGCATATTTTCTGCATTTATATGGCATAATTTTTCTGGCCTCTGTGCTTCAGTGGCTGCAACCAAAAAAATTTATATTTTCAGCATTTATATGGCATAATTTTTCTGGCAACTGTGCTTCAGTGGCTGCGACCAAAAAAATGACTATTTTCAGCATTTCTATGGCATATTTTTTCTGGCCTCTGTGCTTGAGTGGCTGCGGCCAAAAAAACTGGGCAAACAATGCCTACAAGGTCAACGTCGTTGACCTTGTAGGCATTGTTTGCCCAGTTTTTTTGGCCGCAGCCACTCAAGCACAGAGGCCAGAAAAAATATGCCATAGAAATGCTGAAAATAGTCATTTTTTGCCATACCTTGACTCAACGTATATGGCAAAAAATTTATATTTTCAGCATTTATATGGCATATTTTTTCTGGCAACTGTGCTTCAGTGGCTGCGACCAAGAAAACTGGGCAAACAATGCCTACAAGGTCAACGTATGGCAAAAAATGACTATTTTCAGCATTTATATGGCATATTTTTTCTGGCCTCTGTGCTTCAGTGGCTGCAACCAAAAAAATTTATATTTTCAGCATTTATATGGCATAATTTTTCTGGCCTCTGTGCTTCAGTGGCTGCAACCAAAAAAATTTATATTTTCAGCATTTATATGGCATATTTTTTCTGGCAACTGTGCTTCAGTGGCTGCGTCCAAAAAAACTGGGCAAACAATGTCTACAAGGTCAACGTATGGCGAAAAATGACTATTTTCAGCATTTATATGGCATATTTTTTCTGGCAACTGTGCTTCAGTGGCTGCGTCCAAAAAAACTGGGCAAACAATGCCTACAAGGTCAACGTATGGCAGTTGTTTAAAGAGAACAGTAGATTACTAGCCAGCAAAGCTACCTAAGCTAAAATGTCCCTCAAATCCCTGCAGACTTCTGTCCCTCCAATACAGAGCAGTATCACGCAGATTACTAGCCAGCAAACTTACTATCATCTGTCCCTGAAATCACTAACAGCTCTCGCCCTACACTATCTCTTCCAAGCACACACAGGCAGATTTTTCAGATACATTTTTGCCCTTGATCCCCCTCTGGCATGCCACTGTCCAGGTCGTTGCACCCTTTAAACAACTTTAAAATCATTTTTCTGGCCAGAAATGTCTTTTGTAGATGTTAAAGTTCGCCTTCCCATTGAAGTCTATGGGGTTCGCGAACCGTTCGCGAACCGCTCGCAATTTTGCGCAAGTTCGCGAATATGTTCGCGAACTTTTTTTCCGACGTTCGCTACATCCCTACTAAGAAGGGGGCTGACATCATAATTAGTTCTAATAAAATTTGTATTTGCAATTTCACATATACAAAATATTTACATCTATATATAGGCAAGTATCTTAGGGGTTAAATATATCCTATATTATTTGTAAAATCTAAAAATATGGATACTTTAACCACCCAAAATTTTCTATTTCTACATAAAGGGAAACTAGTACAACTGAAAACATTTTACCCATGGGCAGAATTAGGATTCTTATTAAACTAAGAAGCGTACACTAAACCTTCAACAAGTCTGATAAAACCCCTACAAACAGTTTTGTCTGGACTCAAACGCCTATCCAAGCTTTGCTTCAAAGGGGGGGAAAGCCTCAAAATCCAAAGAAAAGCACCAGTGGGAATGCCTCTACAGGTAAAGAAAGTACCCCAGGTCTCCTGCTGGTGGCACTCAGTGCTACATATAGTTCTGCCAGAGTCTGGGCTGCAGCTGCCAGTACTTTTCATGTGCCGTATGATCTTCAGGGCAGAGATTTATAGCCGAGGCCAAATTGGCACAATCACTTATCGTTAACTCATTAAGTTTTTGAAAGGTGTGTCAGATCCCCAAGGCACAAAAGCTTTTTAAGAAATAAAGGAAATTTGTAGAACCCAGCCTTTAATCTTTTTGTAGCTGGAAGGATGGAGTATTTCTACACATGTTTTCGGCACAGGTGGGGGTGTACTTGTACTTACGTTTCATGAACTATAGGTTTCATTTTAGTCATGAGGTCTGTTTACTAGAGGAAATGTTTATAGAGATTACACAAATATGCCCTACAATAATTAACGTTTTAATAAAGTATGCTTCCTAATTTGCTGTAATTACATTAATTTACTATAAACCATGTTTCCCCACCCTGAAACACTTTCAGCATGAAAATAATTTGTGTTGCTCACCCAGTGACTTCGGTTCATTTAACATTACTGGGCAAATATGACCCAAGGTAAAAACCCATGGCAACCAATCAGAATTGCTTTCATTATTTTACCTGTGACTTGCTGAATAGCTAATCTCTGGTTGGTTGCTACGAGACCTAAGAGCAGGTTTTCCCAGTGTTGGTAAATCACAAATAAATATAGTTCCAGCATAGGAACACACACCAAAGAGGTAAACATAAAAGAGGGTCAGATGTTGTTCTGTCTGAACACCCACAATTTTTCTGTTGTCACATTTTCTGTGTGTCATAAAAGGCTCTGATTTTGCCCACGTACAGTAACCAAAAAGGTACGGTATTTGTTTTTAAACGGTAAAGGTTTACCGATGCAGTTTTTCTTACATTTCCTCATTAACTTTTATTGCAGCCCTTCTTTGCAGCCATAGATCTCAGGTCCAGCCTTCATTAATTCCACAAAGCCACAGAGCCGCACCTCTCACAGGACTACCCTGTGCTCTCTGCTATTGCGAGGGTAACCCCATTGCTATTTGTGGGAGTGTCCTACCAATTTGAGGCCAGAGCTGCTTTCAGAATCAAATTCAAATTAATGACACTAACTTTCAAAGCACTTCATAACTCTGCCCCACCCTACATCTCTGAACTCATCTCTATATACTCACCCACTCGCTTACTACGGTCCTCTACTGACCTGCTACTCAACTCTTCTCTCATTAAATCCTCACATGCTCGCATTCAAGACTTTGCAAGGGCTGCACCCCTCCTCTGGAACTCTCTCCCACGGCTTGTCCAACTTTCTCCCAACCTTTCTGCTTTCAAAAAATCTCTGAAAACTCACTTCTTTCGAGAAGCCTACCCTCACTCTGCTTAACTACCAAACGCAACACCACATACAATACCACATTTCTCACCCACTTACTTCGATCTTGCCCACTCCCACACCTTGTGTATTACTCCCTTCCCGACTGTATGCCTATGCTTAGGGCCTTCCTCACCTTTTTGTACCTGTATTGATTGTGATGTTTGTTACTCTATATATTCTATATATGTAATTCATGTGATGTAGTTGTATAATCACATTTACTTTACAGTGCTATGCAATATGTTGGCGCTATATAAATACATGTTAATAATAAATAAATGTTAGATAGGTTAACTGCTTCTCAATTCTAAGCAAGCTGTAACATGACTAACCTGCAAGCCTTTTTAGACTAGTCTGTGCCCACCAGGCCCTGGGGAAGCTTCTTGCTTCTGGGCTCCTGGCATGTGCATTAAATATGTTTTGGCAGGCAAAAGATGCCTTTCCCATGAACCAACCCCGATATACACAGATTCTAAGCCTTTGGATCACCCCCATGCTGGCAGCTTGCAATGCAAGAAGGATGGCCTGGATGCAGCAGCCCAGAGTCTGCACTTTGAGGTGGAGAATACACAAAGACACAGAAGCTGTATACTACAAAAGCAACAAATGAGAGAAAATTATTCAAAACAATAGGAAATTGTAGAAGGGGATGAATAGACTATTAATGCAATACATTTTAAAATACGTTTTAAAATACTCTCAATTTCCAAGTAGCAGTAGCACACAACATAAATTCAAATTCCCAGTCTCCTCTGCTTTTGATGAATGATTAATCATATTTTTATATTCATATTAATCATATTTTAGAATCTTGCACTTTCTCCTTTGTGGTTTCAGCTGCTATATATATATACTGTGTATATGTATATATATATATATATATATATATATATATATATATATAGTGCCTTTAAATCATTACTATACCATTTTCTTGTCTAATGACCTTCTTTGAACTCTTCTTTGAAGCAACTTTAAGCATGGCCACTTCTTGGAATTGTTCTTTTCATGACAAATTACTCACTTTCAAGCCACTAAATTTCTCCTTTTGCATTGTCCAATAATTATTTCCTCTTCTTTCTATCTGCACACACTAAATGCTTATCTACATGCCAAACCTGGGCATGAACTTACAGACAGCAATACTCCATTCACTATTCCTCAGTTTGGCGTTACAGTTGAATCACAGACTGCTGGACCTTTATTATGATTTTATGTTGGCTGAAATACTGTGAAGAATACCCCATGGGCCCTAGCACTTATATTATATTCAAATGGCATCACATAAGAAGCAGTATTATTTAATGTACTTTATTTGGTGTAAACAGTATAGATTGTACATAATGCCACACCAACAAGCATTATAAATGCATAAAATATTCCAGTGCTTACGTTGTAGTTGATGTTTAGTCCAGAGAATGTACTATTTTAATAGTCTTTCCCTCTACTGAGATCCAATGTTTAGTATAAGACAATTGCACATTGTCTTGTGGGAACACTCCTAAGGCTAAGTAAAAATGTATTAAAGTATAATGGAAGTGCTAGTGACTTGGCAAAATTATAATGGAAGTGTAAATATAAGACAATTGCAAGTTTTATGATGAATAACGCAAACTGTGCTTACATATCAAGAATGACTCCAGGCAAAACAATGGCCATGATCAAAAAATACTGTGGGTGAAGGTGAATTTTCTAATGAAAAAAATTTGAATTTCAAGCTATTTTTTGTGTACTTTGACTAGGGAATAGTCCAAAAAAAATCGACTTCTACCATTCACTATCTAAAACCTGCCAAACTGCTGTTTTAGCCTATGGGGGACCTTCTAGCACCTATTTGGAGTCAATTAGTGTGCTTTGAATATTCAAAATTTTTTTGGGGAAAAACTTCTAATTGGATTCGATCGAATGCACTATCAATTTGATTCGTGTGATTCGAATTCGGCCGAATATTGACCTATTCGATCCAAAACTGACCTATTCGATCAAACAAAAACTTAATTCCGGTTGTTGTTTTTTTATTCAAATTTCGAAGTTTTTTTTAATTCGAAATTCGACCCTTGATAAATACAGTATGTCCCTAAATCTAGAGTTCTGATAATGCCACTATTGTTTTTCTGTCTGTCTGTGCTTATACCTTTTTAACCCAGTTTTACCTTAGATGAATATTAGAGACTCTTTAAGAAAATGTAAGCACTAACAAGATCAGGAAACTTTTGAGGCTCCTTTGCTAAATAGGGGCAAGGTGCAAAAATAAAATACTTTCATCCTTTTTATTTTGCTCTGTGTACCATGCTCTCCTCTGTTTGTGCCTGACACTTTTAGGGAAACTTTGTGAGCACCACATTGGGTTCTGGGCATAAACATGTCCCTTATTAGTATCATTTAACAGGCACATGTATGAAAATGATTGATCATTTATAAATTGGTAGGTGCAGTGCAAGAAAACTTTGTTCAGAAGCACTGTACTTAGTGGCGAATTTACCAAGGCATGTTTTATTTTACTCTATGCCAATGCCAGATTTGCTGACGTTAGTTTACACTGCTTCAGACCTTTGTAAGTAAGTTCTGGCAGAAGTTGATAAAAAAAAAGTGCGTAAAAAAAACAATGCCATTTTTACACAATAATGCCCCATGATGTTTGCTTTGAGCAACTGGTAAGTGCACGACACTTTGCATTTACAGGGGCTCCTCCTAGTACCAGTGACATTGTTCACTAGTAAATGTGCATGTCTGTGGCCCTATTACAGTGTCAAGTGTCTTGTGGGCAAGCTGTATCTGTTTTTGCACTTTAAAACTTGCTCACTTTTGTAGAGAAGCCATTTGTTCCAACCACCTTCCTAAGGCAGGTGTTAAGAATGAGGCTCTCCTTGCCAATGAGAGTGCGGCACTCTATGTCATACATCTGTTACCATATCAAAGGTAGAACTGGCACAAGCAAGCATGCAGGGCCTACCCACAAGTGCTATGTGTAGTGCTCACAAATTGAAGCAATTTTACACACATTACCATGCATAACTCTTGGGGATTGTTTAATAAATGACCACATGTTTAAGTAGCAGAAAACAGTATTTGCTGAGTTTACAATATAACAGGAGGAATTTGAAAGACTGGCATCTCATAAATCTTGAGCTTCATCGTTAGAAGTTTTTTTTTTTGGTTAAAAAAACTCGAACTTTTCAAGTTTTTTTAAAAAAAAACTAGAATTTTTCCAGATTTATAATACCCCGATCCTGAAAATAGCTCGAATTCAAAAGTACAGCATCTAAAACCTATCAAGGTCATGTATCAGTCAATGGCAATGGAGATCCCTTGAACCATTTGAAGATGTTAATAGCCTTCATGATGTTTGAATTGTCTTTGGAGGTTTTGCCCAAAAACTCGAGCAATTCTAGTTTTTTCCTGCCGAAAACTCGATTAATTCGAGTTTTTGGGTTGGTAATCCCAAACTCGCTGATTCAAGTTCATTCGAGATATCAAAAACTCGCAATTCGGAAAGGTTTAATGTGGCAAATAGTCAATGATACATTTCGAAAATCGAATTAGAATTTTTTTAAAAAACTCAAATCGAATAACTATTCCCTAGCCGAAGTCCACTAAAAAAACTCAAAAATTGGAATTCGAACTTTCAATTCGACACTTGATAAATCTGCCCCTTAGTTGCATTTTAGCAATTATAAATACATTTCCCCTAAATTTATCCCCAAAACTTTTCGATATATTACTCATACTTATATAAATATTCTGCTATTTGCTTCCACCAGTGTGAAGGCCAAAAAGTCCTGCCCTGTGTATTATTTAAAATCAATTTGAGATGTTAGAATTTCTGTTCGGTTTATGATGTCTGCTAATGAGCACTACGATTGGTCTTTCTGTTAGGCAGAGAGTTCAGGGAGTTCCTGCAGTGAGGACACAGATGCCAGACCCAATGGAAGGATGAATATCAGGGAGGCAGTGGATTTAGATCCAATATATCCACATTTGTAATTGTCTTTGTAAATATTTGTTAAACATTCTATATAGTGTAACTTGTTTTGTATGTGTATTATTTCTGTAGATATGTGTCAATAAGTTTCTTATAACCAGGAATACTTATGTGTATATGACAATACATATACATATTTACATAAATATATTTATGATCAACACCCCCAGTTATATCCTAAAATAACAGGTTTGTTTTGACCATCCATGTCTTACACGACTGGCCCCAGATGCATTTGTTATGCATTTTATTGTAATCTGTGTTGGCAGGTCAAGTTTTCATTGTCATGTCAGGAAAAGCATCAGTGTAGAAAAATGTTAGTGATTTGCTTATAGTTAAATTTGAGAAAACACAGCAATTTGACTCCCTAGAGAAATGCCAAACAGATGCTTTTAAATAACTCATAGTTCCTTGACAATAATCATTGTTCTAATTCATCTTGCCTTTATATGAAAAGATCTGAGTAACATACAGCACATGAAAAAACACATTAAGTTGAAGCATTCACAAAGCACCTTCTGTTGCTGCTGATGCAAAAGAATCACTTACTGTACATATCAATTTAGCCTCAAGAGGCAAACTTCTTCCTGACTCCAAGACAGTAATCAGATTTCACCCTGAAACAGACTCTTTTGATAATTATTGAAAACCTGGCACTATTCCTTCATCCAACCAAGAACCACTATAAAGGTATTTAACATTTCTGCCAACACAGGCTGTCTGACAGACAGTTCCTTAAGCAGAGTCATTCAAATACCCTTATTGTTGCTGAAGGTGATATAAATTATCTTTCTTTGTTAATCGTTACACCTAAAGTCAGTGTGCCTCATTAATTTGACCTCCTGATAGCCAGAAAGCTAACTAACCTAATGGTTTAACATTGGTTTGCCACCTTTTTCTCTAAGCAAAACATTATCAACATCTGATTCAGTAATGTCAATAAAAATATATATAATATATAAACTTCTCTGACTATTTCTCATCAGACTATATGAGACCTAAATGTTCTATGTTCTCTCTCTGCTTCTTCTCCAAAACCACTTGCCTAACCACACCAACACAACTTTCACACAAATAACCAAACTGCACACCAGATTTCTTGGAAAAATAAGAGGGACCAGAGGTCACTGTTTTATTCACATTTATAAGTTCCCGCCCATCACTAAAATGCGGCAAAATCGCAATACATGTAATTATTTTCTTTATGTGGGAATCCCTCAAGGAGGAGCCCAGAGCCCTCTGCCCTGCACTCCTTGTTTTCCCCCCTTCTCCTCACGCCCCATGATGGTCCATGTCACCAGTTTCCACACAAGCCTGACCGTAAGATCACAGCCTTCTAGCCTGAGCATGGCTCCACCCTTTGGTGATTCTCAATCCTATCCTGATGCATTCCACTGCATTCAACATTCTGAAATCCCGAAATACCTCCCGCAACTTCAGCTCGTGACCTCTCTCCTCTTGTTTAAATGACAGCTTAGGGGTTTGGGTGGGTGGTAAAAATACAAAGCAAACAATGGTTATCTGACCCCTTCCCTCCCTTTCCCACCTTATAAACCCAACAAAGCCCCCCCCCCCTTTTGCCCCTGCCAAGGGGAGGGGGCTCAAAGCCCTCAATTTTCTTACCTGCCAGGAATTGGGTGTTATTCTTTATATACAGTAGCACCAATATACTCCACAGCAACCTACAGAGAATATACATAATTCAATGCCCCAGTGGAGCTTGAAACGTTAGGTCGTTAGGTTTACTGGACTGGATCAGGAGCCATTTTATCTGCCTGTATGTTTTTGAGTGTGGAAATAAACCTGTAAAGTACCTAATAAATAAAGTACTGTACCTGTAGGAAACCCACACAGGCATGAGGAGATCATACAAACTCCTTGCATATAGTGCCCTGGATGGAATTAAGACCCAGTTCTAACCATTGTGCCACCATGCTTCAGTTTAGCACAGTAATAGAGAAGTATTGCAATTTAAGTACTAGATGTTCATAATAGTAGGGATGCTTATCACACAGAATGATTTTCTTGGCACCTCTCAATATATCTTGCTTTCTCTATGATCTCATCTTGCAGTAGTCTGTCACAAGAGTTAGAGGCCCATAGCAAAAACCCTTTTATTCTATGAAAAATATTGCACTCATAATTGTGCTAAAATCAATATGTGTCACAGTTAAGCATAAGGGAGTCAGATCTTCCTTTGAATTGGTTAGACAGCCAGCAGTCCTCTGATTTGCATCCCTGCTCCAAACGCTCCCAGAAGTGAGGCCTTCGTCTGATGTGTTTTGCTGCAAAACAGCTTTCTCAGAGGTGTGACTGAGGAAGCTCAGCGATGGTGATTGTTCACTGCTATAAATTGTTCTTTAAAGAGCAACTTATACTGAACACCTGGAGTATATTTCGAATCAGTTGAATGAGTAGTGGATGTGTATAACCTTGAAATACTACACTATATTATTTTGTTGTACCCGTCCATTGGCTGCACAGTGCTGATCATTGATGGATATTTGGTTTTGATACAACAGGGAGACTGTATTGAGATTGGCAGGAGGAAAAGGACCTGAGATTATTGCAAATCCATTTGTTCATTGTTTGTAAACTGTTTTATAACACAGGTTTAATCTTCTGAAAAGTAAGCCTCCCCATCTCTATATTACAAATAGTGTTGTTCAGACAATTTGGTTTCAAATGCATCTTTTTGGTCAGATTTTTTAGGGATCCCTTAAACTCATAACAGAATTATTGATATAGGAAAGAGTTCCAAGAATATATACTGTAGGACAGCAAATATATATTCACTCAAAGGGGCAAATTTAATCAACGGCCAAGTGGCTAACGCTGGCGAAATTTTGCCAGTGTGGTCTTTTTGCCACTTTGCCTAACAGTGGCCCTGACAAAAATTTACCAGCGAATTAGATAGATTAGTTAGAGTAGTGCAACTTCACACCATAACGCCTGCCGAAGTCACTCTGGTGAAGGGGCGAAACTATGCAAATTTTTTATACTACGTTTTTTTTCTGAACGTTACCTCCTTCGCCAGAGTTTATTCGCCAGGTCAGACCAGGCGAAGTTCAATAGAGTAGATAGGAGTTAGTAAAAAAAGTTGAACATTTTCTAAGTCCCAAAAAAACGCTGGTGTTTTTTCGGTGATAGGCTGAAAAAGATCAAAAATATTTTTTAGGTTGCCCACCTTCCCCCCCTACATTTGATAACATATGGCCCCTTAAACTATACTGTGGGCACATGTGTAGAGCATTAGAACAGCTCTATATACTTTTATTCACTTTCCCTGGGCTTGTGTAGTGTTATGTGTGCGCTGCAACACATAGACTAGGCCAACAGTTTGTGAATTTCTGACATATGGACTGGGAGCAATGCTTATTAAAGTATACAACCTGGGCAAAGCACATACTGAGATTAGAATCCTGCCTGGATTTCACTGCCCAAGATAAAACATTGGGGGTTCTTTGTAACTTACTGAAAAATATTAGATAGTTTTTAGAGCTCCAGTAATGAGTGTACCATAAAGTTTTATCTGCTGTGCCCCATAACAACTGTTTAGACTATGTGAGCTACAGAATATGGGGTCTTAACTATAAGCTGATTGGATTTATTACACTATAAAATAACTAGTTAGAGTCTTTCAGAAAATGGTGGGTATTTTTTCTTAGTTTTTTATGTGGCTTATACTTGACAATATGTGACCCATAAAATACATTTTTAAAATGTATGTGTAAAAATTAGTAACAGATAATTATATTAAAAAAATGCCTGTTTGTAATGTGGACTCGGTTACACTGCGTCTGAACTTTGGAATGATGCTTGACAATGACGAGAAAGAATTGGCAAGCATCCTTCTTGTTATTTTGCCTTAAGTAATTATGGTGAAGTGTTTGTTCTTGTCTAGCCTGTGGTGGTTTTAATAGGCACAGTACTTTCAAGCTGCATTATTATTCACTAAGGCTCAACAGCTGACCCTATTTTAGTTTTCTGACCTTTGCTATGGAGAGATCCAATCCAATTCTCTAATTAATGTGATACTGACAACTCTTCAAAACATTAATGACATTAAAAAACTAATACATAGAAAGGAAGGTTTCATGGCTTACACTGCTGCAAAATTGTTATCAAATCACAAGTTACAGATGCTCAGATTTTTCTAAATGCTAAAATTGCTTCCAATTAATACTAAGGGATTGTGTAATAAATTTTTCTATGGCTATGTGAGAGCAGTGGTGACAGTTATGTATTAACAGGGGTTAACTGATTTTAGGATTACCAACATCCCTATTTACCATATGGGGGCTCATGCCAGGTGGCATGCCACATCATATTGTATATGCAGCACTGGGTGCAAGGTGGAGCTAAGTGCAAAGCAGGGGTGTTCCATGGGTGGATAACACTCACTTACATTGGCATCTCCAATGATGGTCATCACTGGAGCCTGTACCACCATCAATGTAGCTATCATACCTAAGTTCATTTGTACTGTTGCATTCAGGAGCGTTTATTGATGGTGATAAAAAAAAAAAAACTTTTGTCATCATCTGTGTATGTTAGGCTACAGTGCAGGCGTTACATGACTATTTTCTTCCAGCTAGTGGAGTTATATATTGCCAAAGTGGGAAATGAGCTCTGTTTTTGGTCCTTTGTGCTTATATTGCATGTTAAAAGCTCTATGCAATAAATTGTGTATGTATATATATTAACACGCATATATTATATCATATATTAAAGTGATCCATGTAGATCTGGAGCACTACAAAACGCCCACATTGGAGCTAATATATGCCTTGTTCCCTATAACCAAAGACTCAGCAATGAAGCACACATCCATTATAATGCACTCTGCACACTGTTGCCACTAGGGATGCACCGAATCCACTTTTTTGGATTCGGCCGAACCCCCGAATCCTTCACGAAAGATTCGGCCGAATACCGAACCGGATCCGAACCCTAATTTGCATATGCAAATTAGGGGTGGGAAGGGGAAAACATTTTTTACTTCCTTGTTTTCTGACAAAAAGTCACGCAATTTCCCTCCCGCCCATAATTTGCATATGCAAATTAGGATTCGGATTCGGTTCGGCCAGGCAGAAGGATTCGGCCGAATCCGAATCCTGCTGAAAAAGGCCGAATCCTGGCCGAATCCCGAACCGAATCCTGGATTCGGTGCATCCCTAGTTGCCACTAACCTTCACATTGTTGCTGCTAACATTATAATGGCACCAGAAATAGTAAAGGTCATTTGACATAGTAAGATGCCCAAGTGACCTGTGCTGTGAGAATGGGTCATATTTTGCATTGATTTAAACTAGACTGCACTTGCAGCAAAAAAGAAAATACTAAAAAATGCTGTTTCAGAAAGAGCAGTACTTTTCAATGCTTTCTGTTTTTTATTTTTGACCATTTTTCTAGAACTGAAAAATAAACTAACATTTTCTCTGGTGTTTCACTCTGGCAGCTCAGTTGCAGCCTCTGTCCTGCTCATTTGCTACATTAGTTGATACATTTCTCAGCGACTTCTGTGGAATATTAGCATGTAAGTCAAGGATTCTGCTTATCCGGGCTAAAGATACAGTATATGAACTAAATGTATCATATTAAAACAGGTTACAGAGTTGTTGACCCCCTCCCAGAACTGCTCCATGGGGACAAGTGAAGGCGAAAAATGAAACTTTAAACCTTTAAACTACAATATTAAGAAATCTGTGAAATAAATTTAAAGCAATTTTAAAAAGTCCTTATTTCTGGCAAATTATTTGAAATTGAAAAAAGTGTTGGGAAGGGGAACATCCCACCACACCTTAGTGAAATGGATCCCTTCCAGTAGAAGCTTCTCGGGGATCAGACCTTAGAACAACTGCTGCCATGTTCTGCTTCATACGACTGCTCTGGATCATACCACTGAGCTGGCAGGAAACTCCTTCTTCAAACCAAGCTTCAATTTTGAAAGAAGACAGTCATCTCAAAGTTACATGCACTCTGTATTGGTCATTAAATAGATTGTAAACAACCATACACATGTGCTTTGTAAAAAATAGAAATTTGCAAAGCTTCCCCATAATCGAAAGCATTAATATAATATCAGATATTACATTCTCTAATAATTGGATTGAGATGATTTGTAAGGGTTCTTTCTCTGCATTGTAAAACAAACATATACATTCACCTTTAGTGTACTTGATGGTTATACACCATTCATGACTTTTCTTGCGTGTGACAATAAATGTATTGTATAAGAGCGACTTTTTTTAACACCAGGAATAACGCTATATTGTGTAGAAGTCATTAATTATGAAATTTATATTTGAAAGCATGCAGGTTTATTTTCCACCCCTAGGTCTAGGATGTCTGGATGTCTGCTTCCATGAAATGTGTGTGTCAGTTTTTTTGACAATGCTGGAGGGCAGAGAGATCTTGTATGGCCCCATTCACTCTACAGACTGTTATGTGACACTTCTGAACCAGTTCCAGCAGCGCAAAAAAGGACATTTGAGCCTATTGAATTTGGGTAGGACGTCATTTCATAGAATAATCGAAATAAAAAAACGTGTGGTCAGTATAAAGATAATAATATTATATATAACGATAACATCCAACTTTCTGTATAGAAATCAGACCTATATTCATATTTAGTGCAACTCCATAGAGATTCATGGGGATGCTACTGTCAGGCTGCCATGGTCAGACAATGTTGCAACTTCTTCTACCACTTTCAGTGTGACCACTACATAGTGCACACATCCTCCTTTTCCCATTGGCTTTAGTTGTCCAAGTACAGACTGGTATTAGCCACTAGCTCAGTCACTTTTGACCTTGTCAGCAGTCTATTTAAGAGCCCAGTACAACGACTGCCCCAAATGAAATCTGATGAAGACAGGAATGAAAATTCAGTCAGACAAGGACTACGGTAGGTTGGGAGGCTTTCTGTGGCTACAGGGTTTGCCTTTTTTTAAAAAAAAAATATCTATTTATTTTGTTTTTTAAAGTTTAAAGGAGTGGTTCGCCTTCAAAGGGGTTGCTCACCTTCAAACATTTTATTGTTTTCTGTTCACCAGAAATAAAGACTTTTTCCAATTACTTTTTATTTTCTATTTTCTATTTGTGACTGTTTTTCTAATATTAAAGTTTCATTCTTCACTATTTATGTCTCTCTAAAGTAGCTCTGGGTTGCAGACCCTGTAACTGATACATTTAGTTGATACATTTTTTATCTTTGTCCTTGCTGAGCAGAATCCCTAAACTTCATTAAAGGCAGCTGTTAGAATTGATACAATAGTTGCTAATATTTCAATGACACTGCTGTGTAATGTATTAATTAAAGGAACAGTAACGCCAAAAAAGTAAAGTGCTTTAAAGGAATGATAATATAATGTTCTGTTGTCCTGCACTAGTAAAACTGGTGTGTTTACCTTGCAAATACAGCTATAGTTTATGTAAACAAGCTGCTGAGTAGCCATGGGGGCAGCAAATCAAGCAAAGAATACACAGTATAACAGATAAGTTATACTATATGTATACTATAAATTTATCTCTTATCTGCTGTGTATCCTGTGCCTTTCTCCTTTTTCAACCTTGAATGGCTGCCCCCATGACTACAAAGCAGCTTGTTTATATAAACAATAGATGACTATCTAAAGCAGTGCTGTCCAACTGGCAGCCGTGACACCCCCATTCTGTGGCTCCCCACATGCTGTGTCTGATTACCATATGTAATCTTTATTAGGTATCACTACAGAGAGTAACTGGCCCCTGCAATGTTTAAACCTCAAATTCAGACTTTAATCCCCTCCTGTATTGTTCACACCTGTAATCACCTCTGTATTGTTCACACTTGTGACACCTCTATTGTTCACACTCTAAAGGCCTGTACTGTTCACACCCGAGACCCAGACTGAAACTGCCCACATTGTTCAGATGTTCACACTTTATACAAAATGCTAATGGGGCACCAGCACTGTGTCACTGTATGTAGTACATCTTAGAATGGTAGGTTTCCCTGTCTCCTGCTCTGTTCTGAGTTCCCTTTCTGTATGTGCCATTCTCTGCTTGCCCAGTGTTGCTTGTGTGTGCCATTCTCTGCTTACTCAGTGCTGCTTGTGTGTGCCATTCTCTGCTTGCCCAGTGCTGCTTGTGTGTGCCATTCTCTGCTTACTCGGTGCTGCTTGTGTGCCATTCTCTGATTGCCCAGTGCTGCTTGTGTGTGCCATTCTTTGCTTGCCCAGTGCTGCTTGTGTGTGCCATTCTCTGCTTACTCAGTGCTGCTTGTGTGTGCCATTCTCTGCTTGCCCAGTGCTGCTTGTGTGTGCCATTCTTTGCTTGCCCAGTGCTGCTTGTGTGTGCCATTCTCTGCTTACTCAGTGCTGCTTGTGTGTGCCATTCTTTGCTTGCCCGGTGCTGCTTGTGTGTGCCATTCTCTGCTTACTCAGTGCTGCTTGTGTGTGCCATTCTCTGCTGGCCCAGTGCTGCTTGTGTGTGCCATTCTTTGCTTGCCCAGTGCTGCTTGTGTGTGCCATTCTCTGCTTACTCAATGCTGCTTGTGTGTACCATTCTCTGCTTGCCCAGTGCTGCTTGTGTGCCATTCTCTGCTTACTCAGTGCTGCTTGTGTGTGCCATTCTCTGCTTGCCCAGTGCTGCTTGTGTGTGCCATTCTTTGCTTGCCCAGTGCTGCTTGTGTGTGTCATTCTCTGCTTACTCAATGCTGCTTGTGTGTACCATTCTCTGCTTGCCCAGTGCTGCTTGTGTGTGCCATTCTCTGCTTGCCCAGTGCTACTTGTGTGTGCCATTCTCTGCTTGCCCAGTGCTGCTTGTGTGTACCATTCTCTGCTTGCCCAGTGCTGCTTGTGTGTGCCATTCTCTGCTTGCCCAGTGCTGCTTGTGTGCCATTCTCTGCTTACTCAGTGCTGCTTGTGTGTGCCATTCTCTGCTTGCCCAGTGCTGCTTGTGTGTGCCATTCTTTGCTTGCCCAGTGCTGCTTGTGTGTGCCATTCTCTGCTTACTCAGTGCTGCTTGTGTGTGCCATTCTCTGCTTGCCCAGTGCTGCTTGTGTGTGCCATTCTCTGCTTGCCCTACACTACCTGTGGGATGTAAGCCTGTTAGGGGTTTGTTCTTGGGGTTTGTTAGCATTTGGAAATTGTTGTTAAGGGCCTCTAAGGTGTTTAATCATGTGTTGGGGGTTGTTGTATTATCCACAGGGGAGGATGAGGCAAATGGATTTCAGGGTATATTTTTAACATGACTTCAATTTTCACATATGAGTGATGAGGGATTTCCCTGCAGTGAGCACCAACCATTTGGTTTTTTGGTGTGCTACCACTGTTAATGTGGATATGATCTTAAAAGGTCTTGTGGTAACATGGGTGTGGTTTACAGTGGGTGTGGTTTAAAATGGGGAGTGGCCAACATGGACTTCCATTATCGACCCTCCACAACATAGGCCAGTAACATTTTGGCCCTCGGTACCACAGAAGTTGGACAGCACTGAGGTAAAGCAAAGATAGAAGTTTTACCAGTGCAGTACAACAGTACATTATATTTTCATTACTTAAAAAGACTTTCATGTTTTTGGTATTACTGTTCCTTTAACGTAGAAACTAAATGTATCAAATTGTAACATCTGCGCTTGATTTACTGAGCTGCCAGACTGAGACATTACAGACATAAACATTAAACTTCAATTTTGGAAAAACAGGAAAAAATAAAAGATACACAACAATTGAAAAAAGCCTGTATTTCTGATGAACAATCTGAATACAACTCAACCAATAAATGTGTTTGGAAGATGAACAACCTCTTTAAGTTAACTTATAGTATGTAATAGAATGATTAGGTCTAAGCAATGAATAGATGCATTAGTCGTCATTTTTTTTTTATAGTTTTTTGTGAATTATTTGCCTTCTTCTTCTTCTTCTTCTTCTGACTCTTTCCAGCTTTCAAATGGGGGGTCACTTACTCCCATCTAAAAACAAATGCTCTTTAAGGCTACATATTTATTATTATTGCAACTTTTTAATATAATCTTTCTAATCAGACCCTCTCCCAATCATATTCCAGCCTCTAATTTAAAACAGTGTGTGGTTGCTAGGTTAATTTTGACCCTAGCAACCATATTACTGAAATTGGAAACTGGAGAGCTGCTGAATAAGAGCTAAATAGCTCAAAAACCACAAATAATAAAAAATGAAAAGCAATTGCAAATAGTCTCAGAATATCACTCTCTTCATCATGCTTAATGTTTACTCAGAGGTGAACAACTCCTTTAACAAACAAAAATAATATGCAATCATGCATAAGGTACACAATATGCCTCATTTAAAAAAAAAAATCAATATTTTCTAAGTAACACCAACATTTTCTAAGTTATTCCTATTGTTAGCCAATATGGAGTCATATACATTTCTCAGGTGTAGCATTAGTCTGTCGCCTACCCCCCATAGCACGCTCATCAATGTCCCCTTGTCTTCTATCAGCGCGCACACGTGTGCATGGCGGGGGCGAAGTGTCATTCTGGCTGCCTATGGTGCCCAGTCAACTTGGCCCAGCACTGCTTCTTGTTCCTGGCCAAAATGAAACAGGTATTTCTTTTATAAGAACAGTTGGACATACTCTTGGTTGCAATTACACTGAAGTTGTGGAAAAAAACATTGCACTGTGAGTAAAAAAAGCATGCCAACTTGCACCTGAAATTGCACCTACTCCTATAAATAAGCTTTTTTGATCCAATCACAAGTCTGCAATGGGAATGAGCCCTAGAGCAGGCAGGCTCTATACACATTGGTTATTAGCCTCAAGACAGCTGATATATTCTGTTTCAGATTTGGTTTCCATGTAAGCGATATACTGTACAATGAGAATACATTCCTGCCTGCTATTCATGAAGTCATTTTGACACATGTGGTATTCATATTTCGTTCATTTTCATTATTCATTTTTTATGAGGAATTTCTGTTTATTAGAAAGTTGTTGCTAGATAGATTTGGCGTGTAAGAAAAGTTCTTAAAAACCTGCCTTTATTTCATTGACTTGTGTATGTGTGAGAGATATAAACCAACCCAATGTCACTGGGGTCATAATAAGCCACCTTTTTCCTCTTTAACACTAAATGGAAACATGAGATAATCCCTCAAAATACCTGGAATTGATCATCATTCTAATGAGATGGAGTTTGTGTGAGTGTAATTCAACACATATTTATAATCGATACACTGCAGGAACTCAGGGCTTTACAGATAGTGGCAGCTATACATATCGATCTGTCATTTGTAGATGGTGCCAATAATGAAGACTGCAGCCACATGAAGCAGCATTTGTAAGTAAGGAGATAGAATGTTCAACATGGGAAGATGGCGACAATATTGCAGGGTCATCAATTACTTTTTATATTAGAATTCCCAGCCTTCCAAATGCTGTTGTGGGTTCTTGGAATTGTAGATCCACAACAACAGCTAAAGCCATAGGTGGAGCATTCCTATGAGTACATACTTGTTGGTATTATATGGCAGGAGTGTAACTTGGGTGCAAATTACCGGGAGTGTGGGAGTTGCTGTAACTTTAGGTTACCAGGTGAAGGGGCAAAACAAAGTGACGAAAGAATGAGTTTAGTTGATGTGTTTTCCCTTGTCCTGTGTAAGAGGTTTGATTTGTGATACGCAGTTAGAGTTGCCACTTTTTCTATACAAAAAATACCGGCTTTCTATATTTTTACCTTTCTTCCCTATTAATAACCTTGGCATCAGACATCATTTTTACCAGCCAGGCTACTTAAATACCAGTTAGTAACACAAAAGAGAAAAAGATTAACCCTTAAAGTTGCACCACCCCATCTTTGAATCCGATAACTCAAGGAACAGTAAAACTTAACTTTTAATAAATAAATTAAAACCCTAAGTCCAGAGGAGCGTTTAAAATAAGGTTAGGGACAGGGAGACATGGAACCCAGATGCAGATGGGCAAAAAGGTACACAGCATACAGTGGGTGTTGGGATGTCAATAAGTAACCCACGAGCCTACAAATGTAAATACTGGTAAGTCACGTTTAATCTTGATTTATCAGCCATAAGTAGGGGTCAACCTTGTATGATGGCTTTCAGGCCTTGAAGTATTCACCACCCCTTCACCCTCAAACACACCCTCCCATAGCCAAAGAGAGAGAAGCGAGTATATTATGGCTGTATGTCGATTAACCCTGAATTGAATCAGGCAAACTAAATACATAAACTGCTAACCTTGGCATGCAGGTGCTGGTAGGCAGCAGAGTTCAGTCCATAAACCATAGACTGAGATAGGGATTAACACAAAGCGCAATCAGGTCTGGTGCACCACCCCTTCACCCTCAAGCGCCCCCTCCCCTTTCCAAACTAGACAATTAGAGGCCGATTCACTATGGGTCGAATATCGAGGGTTAATTAACCCTCGATATTCGACTGTGAACTAAAATCGTACGACTTCGAATATCGAAGTCGAACGATTTAGCGCAAATCCTGCGATTGATCGATCGAAGGATTTTTCGTTCGATCGAACGATTAAATCCTTCGAATCGAACGATTCAAAGGATTTTAATCCAACGATCGAAGGAAAATCCTTCGATCAAAAAAATCACAGGCAAGCCTATGGGGACCTTCCCCATAGGCTAACATTGACTTCGGTAGGTTTTATGTGCCGAAGTAGGGGGTCGAAGTTTTTTTTAAAGGGACAGTACTTCGACTATCGAATGGTCGAATAGTCGAACGATTTTTAGTTCGAATCGTTCGATTCGAAGTCGAAGGTCGTAGTCGAAGGTCGAAGTAGCCCATTCGATGGTCGAAGTAGCCCACAAATACTTCGAAATTCGAAGTTTTTTTTATTCTATCCCTTCACCCGAATTTAGTGAATCGGCCCCTTAGTTTTAAATGGAGGTTAAGATTCTATCCCAGCCACAAAAACACAGTCGAGAACCCACCCCTTCACCCACAGAGCTTACCACCCGTTTCTGCTGTGAAGCGATAGCCCAAAGATTTTTTGTAGATTCAGCCCCCCTGCCTAACAATTCTAAAATGCGCCTGACGCGTGTTTCACCTGCATATTGCAGGCTTTGTCAAAGGCCTTTGGGCTATCGCTTCACAGCAGAGAAAAAACTCGAACCGAGTTTAGTCTTATTCAATTCAAATTTGATTTGAGCTTTTGAGTCCATAAAATTTGTCCAAGTTTAAGATATTCGATTTTTTTTATAAATTTCAAATTTCGAGTATATTCGAATTTGATAGAGTTTAAAAAACTCACATGAATTCAAGATTTGACCTTTAATAAATGTGCCTCCCCATGCAGTATATGACACACAAAGTTTTTACAAAAAGTTTATACAACCAATCAACCAGAGCTAGAAGGGGTGAGCCCCAGACAGGTATGGGCTAGGAATCAAAATAGGCCCTGCCATTTCAAGTATACAGAGGCCCAAACAGCCCCCACCAGCCCACTAAATAGTGACTGTCTTTGAAAACTTACAGCAGCTCCTTCACAGAGTGCCAGTCCAGGCCTGACCCCAGAGGGCTGCCCAATCTGCAGCCTCCAGCACTTGAATTCTTGGTACAGGTATGGTATCCGTTATCTAAAACCTGTTATCCAGAAAACTCTGAATTATGGAAAGGCCATCTCCCATAGACTTCATTTTATTTATCCAAATAATCCAAGTTTTTTTAAAATGATTTCCTTTTTCTCTGTAATTACAAAACAGTACAGTAACAGTACAGTACAGTAAACAGTACATTATACTTGATCCAAACTTAGATATAATTAATCCTTACTGGAAGCAAAACCAGCTAATTGGGGTTATTTCATGTTTACAGGATTTTCTAGTAGACTTAAGGTATGAAGATCCAAATTACAAAAAGATCCATTATCCAGAAAACCCCAGGTCCCATACCTGTACTGTAATGCAGTAAAAAAACAGTGCCACAAAAGGGCTGTGAATTATTTGTCAGAGGTACATCATTTATTCCAATAATAACAGTTCCTTATCCCCTCTCAGAACCAGTTTCTGTGTCCTCCAGGTGCGGTTCCTTGAGTGAACGCCTTCTGCTGTTAATATTTGAAAACGTGGGCATGCTTAAAAGAAAAGCCGCATGATAGTTTAAGTTCTGAACATGGTGGAAAATCCCTTTCGATTGTGCCAAAGCTTCCGATCTCTCTAGGCTACAATTAGACAGACGGATATTTATGATACAGTACATCCCTTCAAGCAAACCGGTATTTCTTTTTCTTCTTTTTTTTCTCCCTTTCGTTCCCTCCTTAAAGAAGCCTAGATGAATATATAATATTGGTTAAACCTCTAGGTGGTGTCAGAGTAAAAAAAAAGAGAGAGAAAACTGTTCCCTTCAAGCTACTTTTTTTTTCTTTTTTTTTTTTTTTTTGGTGAAAGCATGTGCACTGCTGTGAGCAAACAATCAAAGACAAGTTGCTGTGGAAGTACCAGGAGAGAGTGCACATGTAGCAGCACTGGCTGTGAGTGGCATATGACAAGGTCCCACTTAGCCTTGGAGTGAGCCATGAAGTTTCTACTCATTAACTGGATTCCCTTGGACTGACTGATGTTCATTTAACTGCATTAGCACATCATTCAGGCCTCAGGTAAGTTGTTTCTGCTTGTCCACAAGCTTTAATATGTGTATTACACTGTTGTTATGTATGTGGATGTTCTGTATTTCTATTAGCTGGGGCTGTTTTTAGTAGCTGCTGAGACTGGGGCAAATATTTTGCCAGTATCATTATTAAACTACAACTCCCAGCAACTCTTATGATAATTCATGCCATCCCATCATACTGCACCCTGCTTTGACACCCATAAAGACAGTATATCTTTTCCCCAAGTTGGTGGCACAGACTCCCTGCATTGCTGTGTGTCCCTGCTGCTCAGACTGCAACCCTGCAAATGACTTGTATCTGTATCCTCTGTATCCCTCCTGGAAGAACAGCGCTCTGTAGCAGCCGGCTGAGGTTGAATGAACGCAGGGAATTGCTACCTGCAAGTACAAGCCCTTGAACAGTTTCTGTAGTATCCCAGGGCATTGGGAATGATAATGTGTACAGAGGCAGGTCCCATTTATTTAGCACGATCCACTGCACAATTTACATTTGGTACAAATACAGCTTAGTATATGCATGGTGTTTTGACTTTCAGCATTTTATATGTTTACAGCAATGAGAAGAGATAAGTTGCTGAATATATATGAGCACAACATGGTTCAGCACTGCATGCCTTGCTGCTAGGACACACTCTTCGTGTCCATTACTATCTGGGAAAAAACATTTCCTTATCACATTGAGCAATGCACAGAGCCAAAGGCAAGATAACTCTCTGGAGGAGTAGGGAAAAGTCCACAGTGACATCACACTGATGTCGGTTCAGCTATACTTGCTGCTTTAAAAGCAAATAACCTTGTTGTCACAACTCTCTGCATAACCCCTCTTTTTTTGTGAAAGTTGCAGTCTTTTTTTTTTTTGGAAAAGTAATAAAAATCATAAATGGAAAAAATGTGGACTGCATACGGTTGCCCCATGGGTAAGAATGTTTCCTATGCAAATGCTATATCAGTTTTACTAACTGGAAGCTTATTATCTGCCAATGAGTAGATAAAATAGTAGCTAGCTTGGCAGTGTTCCTATTAATTAGAATAGACTGCAGGAAATCTGCATTTCATCATAAAATGACTATTGCAGCAGTAGACATAAAAATAATATACTATACTTCACAAAATACATATGTACTAGAACTCTTTCAAGATGATGAATACCAAGGGTTTGCGGCTGCCATTTTGGGAGAAACTTTAAATGCTTTTGCAGATAAATATTATTTAAAAACTTTTTTACAGATAATCACCGGCAGTATAACTTTTACTCACTTTCTGGCAGTCGTTATTCTTTCCATTGGCAGCAGTGAAAATTGCTGCTGCAGACTTCACTGCTACAGACTGAACACAGATGCCTGAGAGTGAATCACTTTTGGCAAACCCCCCCATATGAAGCAACTTGTACATTGCAGATCTGCATATCTAACATATGCATTTGTTTTTATAAAAATAGTGATACAAATAGCAAACTGGCATTGCCAGTTAGTTTTTACCTTTGGCAAGGGGTACTGTTATAAAATATATTATTTGGTACGTATGTTTATTTTTATTTATATAGAGCTACTTATTTATGCAGTGCTGTTAATATTTAAGCATGTTTTAAGTATTTATTTTCGGTATGTTTCAAGTATGTATGAAATTATAGTGTTCTTGTATCCTTGCCTAATGAAAGGGGTCATATACCACTGGTACTGATGCCCTTGTGCCTGTATCACTGGCAGGTGCAAGCTTCACTCTGTTGGGGGGAATGTAATATTGGTTGCTAATGCAAAAAATCGTTCACAATTTGTTCACAATGCGAACAATTGTACCTTTGCAACCACTTTGCCCCTTATCCCACAGTAGGATAGCCATTGTGAAGTTTATAATTTGTGATAGTGAGCAGTGCATGTAATACAACTACTTAATGGAAACGTTGTTACATTTGCTCCAAAAGTTTATGCCACCTTCAAGCAAGTGTTAAAGGTTCGCAATAAGCAATTCAGATTTGCAATGCAAGAAAATCCAAATAAAAAATATTACATTGCGGCATGGAAATTTTTATTCACAAATGTGTTTTAAAAATCTGGTGCAAGGCCACAAAGGCACAAGGAGGTCTTGTATTTAATCCCTTATAAACAGGAATTACGAACAGGGCACCTGTGACCCCTTGCACTTCTGTCTTACATGTCCTGAAAAATCCACAAGGACACACTTCCACATACTGAGAAAGAGAAAACTCTTTGTACTCCATTCAGGGACAGATTTGTGCCAGTTGTAAAGGGTAAAAATTTCCCAAGGGGGGACAAGACAGTAATTACAATGTTCCCAATGGGTCAAACACCCATGGGTGCTGCTTCTAGCTCCTGTGGCACAGTGCAATATTAAAAGGAGTGCATGGGGACACCCATATGCCACCCTCATGCCATCCTTTTAATTCTGGCTGAAAGCTGAAAAGATATTATTATTTGTGTCTGATGCAGGAGACAAATATTAGTGCCTGACGGGGAACGGGGGAGCCTAGCACCTAATATATAATATGTTTCATTTTCTAAATTGTGCATTATTTTCAAATGTAGTATTTGTCTGGAAAACCTTCTAAGGGAATGGCTATTTATCAGCAGGGTCTCTATTCACTTTATTCTTCTATTAATGTTTAGTATGGCATACTAGTGTTCATGTATATGTGTGGGTGCTGCCTTCATGGTTGTCTTGAAAAAAAACCTCACCCTGAGAAACTGTGGCCTCTCCTGGTTGAAAATAAAAAATGGTAGCATGCTTACTAGTTCTCAATGAATAGTATGTTTTGCACAAACCATCTCTTAAAAGACACAGAATGACCTACACCACCTACAACACCATGCAGTTTGCAATACAGTATATCAAAAAATAAAAAACACTTTATTGAATTAAAAAAAGTCATTTGTTAAGTTTCCCGTTACCTAATGCGTTACCAAAGGACAGTTGTTTTAGAGGTATTTGCACAGTAAAGTTGCTCAGTAAAATCTGATGCTTTGGCAGACACAAGTTGCCTCTCTATCTTCCTGCTCATCATGTCATTACTAGACACTGGTTCCAAAAAAAATGTGATTTCTTCCAGGTACAAGCCCGTTCAGCTGCCTTTCAGCATAGCAAAACTGTCTTCGGTTATCAAATTACAACAAGCTGTTGAGAATCTCTACATTTATAGTGATTTCTTTGAATGCAGAAGTTAATGCTGTTAGGCTTACTGGCTGCAACATGGCTGCTGGCTTGCCAGAAGGGCTTTCTGTGTGTCAAAATTACCAGTGAATTATTGCCAGCAACACGTTATGAAGCATGCAGGGATGTCTATTAAACAATATATCTAATATCCACGGTTACAAACGACAGACAACCACCCTCGCTCTATACCTACATCCCATGCTTTGTTACTTGGCACATTTCTGTGTTTCTGTGTTGAAGCAGGCATTGCCAAAGTGTTTATCAGTTAACATTAAAGTACAAACCGTAAATTGTCTATGTGTAAATAAGGCTACAGTGCATTAATTCTCTATGCTTAGATACAGTCTTAAAATGAATTTAGGGTATTTAGCAGAGTTTAACTGTGATCGCCTGCTGCAGTAGTTTGTAGTTTAATGCTCAATACCACACCAGGTTTTATGTAGGAACGGGTGTTTTATTTAATAATGTTGTAGTGCCGGCACCATAAAAGACTACTCTACACCTGTTTTAATGCAGGAATGATAATACACTCGAAATAAGTATGCTGTACTAACCACTCATTTATCAAATAACATTTCAAGATTTGGAGATTTTTAGAATTGAGTCACAGCTTTTATCCAATGATGTGGCCCCAATGCTGCTGTAGCCTACCCTAGTTTATGATATTACTATTTTGTGTCAGCAGAGGGTTTTATTGTGTAGGAGGTACAACTAAGGAATTGTCCTGATGAATATTGTTATTATGTTATTATGAAGTTAAGAAAAACAAATTATCCTACATGTGGTTGTATGTATTTTCAGTTAAACAGGAGCCTGCTTCTCCTATAGTTGCTACTCTCTACCTCCAAACAGGTTTTTGCATGAACAAAACCAAAAGTTCAGCCTCACAGACCTCCCATGTCATTTTTTTTTCTACCCAGTACAAAAAGCAAAATAAAATGGTCTTTTTGGTTCATGCTTTACCATTTCCTCTATTAACTGCAACACAATTATCCCTTTAAATTCCATCCTAAATCTTTCCATGGGATGATACACTTGAATGCGCTGCCTCTAAGTAAGTCTGCAAGTACACGCATGCCACCTTTTCACTTCCACACACTGAGCAGTCATAACATCCTAAATTGAGCAGCAAAACAAAAAAGTCAAAAGAAATTCTGGAGACTGGAAGTTCTCAGGATGAGATATCAGTGCAGTCTATGTAACATACTGAGACATATATTACATGGCAAATTATGACACAAAGCGAATCTGTAGTAATTATGACTTATCACTTAACTTATCACTTTGCCTTTATAGATCTAGCACGCAATACACACATCATTTAAATTGCAATAATTATAAATTACAATTTAGCACTAGCTACATATTTCAGGCCAGACTCCAATAGTAATAGAATGACTTTCAAGGCAGCGTTACACAGTGTCCATTCAAAATTCCAAGCCCAGTGTGCCAGCAGTACCGGTCTTCAGAATCTAGAGTGTCCATGTACTTCATATCCAGAACCCACAGTGTCCCTTTAGTACATATACAGAGCATGCCTTTTCAATGAAACCCCCCTGGTTTTCCTTGCACATTAATATCAGTAGTAGGACACTCTTTTACTGTGCTATTTGTTGACGTGGAAATTTCTTATATTTCGCCATATGGCCGCCACCGATGCGGGAAAAGCGTCTGCGTCTTTACGACCGACCTTTGCACAGTCGCCCGATCTTTCCGATTCCCATCCGATCTGTGTTCATCAGGCATGACTGCAGCATGCCGAGTGTGGCACCGGTTGGGATTGAGGAATACGGACCACTGAACAAAGGTGTACTTTTACAAGATCACTGTGTCTGTGTATATGTATATTACCGGGGGAAGTGCCTTTTGTCCTGGTGTCTTTTGTTTGCCTAGGGCAGTCTACCTTTCCCCCCGCTCTTCTATGGACATGTGTCTGTGTGCTGGTTCCACCAATTGATTCATAGCATAACATGCTCATTGATTGGATATATTGTAAGACCACCTTTTGTCTTGGTGTATAATAAACCACTGGCCATTGTAGAGGAAGGCAGAATACTGGACCCCAGCTAAGAACGACTGCTGTGACGTTATTTCCGGGGGATTGCGCAACATCACCACACGATACATCAAGATTTCCGGATCGATTGTCCACTAAGGCAAAAGATCATTGAAGTCTACCACAACATTGTGCAGTTGTGTCACCTACTACTCATCTCACAGCATACAAGAATTCACCACTGCAGTTGTGTAAATATATATATATATGTGGGTTTACTGTAGGAGTGTTGGAAGAGAAGTATAAACCTAAAGCATGCATATATAGGCTGGAGTATGTCTATGACTTGGGTATGACTAGCAGGCTAGCAAGTTCCAGTCATATTCATAACCCATGTGACCTTAAATACTACACCACTGGTTAGAATTGTAATATCTGTTCACAGACTTCATTACAATGCTAAACACTTAAACAAGTCTATTTTGCTTTGCTCTCTTTCTATAATGGAACTGGAAGGTCTCATGTTTTTTCCCTCTAACAGTTGTAGAAAGCTGGAAACACTCAGAATTGTCTGCAAATACTTGGAAGGCAGTTGAAAGTGGAGTCTATCTTGAATGTTCTGCAGTGTTTTACACAAAATATATATTATATATAAATAACAAATATAATAGCAAATTTGTACAGCTTTTGTTGATGTAAGATCCTAGGAAAATGTTGGTGATGTCCACACAGGCTGGCCAAGGGTATATGGCCATTTAACTTGTATGCCATTTTTTAAGACATTGGACAGTCTGGCCAGAGAGATGGATGGGCTAACTGCATTGTATCCCTCAGGGGTGCTGTGCCAATGAGATGAGAAGCTAGAAACTCACTTCAGACGTCAGCAGAGCGCAAATTAAAGAGCCAAAATTCCAATTTTTAAATTGCAATTTCATATCTTCTAGTGCAACTGCATAGAGGCCTGAAATGCTCCTGTTATCCCTGCATTATATAAAATTGTAGCCCTGAGTACTGTCGGATGTCTGATGATTCCATAATTTGCTACCCGGAATCATTTTAAAGAGCATAACTCAAAATCACCTTAATATTGTAGGTGATAATGTATATTACGTTTACGTTAAATCTGGGCTTAAAATGTTCATTATGTTAAAAAATCACCCTTGATTGGAGCTCAATCAAGAGATCCTCACTTGCCCCTGCTCAGCTGGACTGCCAAACACCTTTCTTTATTGTAGAACTAACAGAAGGTTTATATGAAACATCAGTGTGAGAGCTGTCAGAGAGATATCAAAAACAAGTTTTAGAAAAGTAAACTAATGTAATCACCAGAGCTCATTTTGAAAGACTGGCTATAACCCTAAGATGTGGGCTATGGGGTCACAGGGTTGGTAACAATGGTTCTTTTGTGGGCATTATTACATTGGAGTTGTTTTTAATGAAAATCTAGCACTGTTAGGTGTTATGTGGCCTTAGCTTAAGGAACATCAAAGCAGAAATATCTTATTGAGAAATTGGATTTCTGGCACTATCTCTGACTGTCTGTAATGCTGACGAATCCCATTCCTCTACCAATTCTGCATCTTTATAGAAAACGTAAACTTCAGCAGATTTTTTAAAACTGTGTTACGAGTTATGTAGCGGGGGGGGACAGCAAGTCCGTTTTTTAAATATCTCCCACTTAAATACAGAGTTAGCATTCTGGGTTTCATTTTGATGTGATACCTGTGTCAAAACCCCAGAGTTCTAGTACTGATATAGGATCCGCTATCCAGAAAACCCATCATCCAGAAAGCTCTGAATTCTGGGAAGGCCATTTCACATAGACTCCATTTGAAACAACAAATTCAGATTTTTAAAAATGATTTCCCTTTTCTCTGTAATAATAAACCAATACCTATAGCTATAAGAGTATAAACTATGCATCAGTTCTCACAGAAATTTAAAAAGGTTTTTGAGTTGTTTAGCTTTTTATTCAGCAGCTCTTCAATTGGCTTTTTAAGCAATCTGGTAGCTAGGGGGTAAAATTCCCCTAGCAACCATGCATTGACTTGAATAAGAGACTGGAATATGAACAGGAGAGGCCTGAATAGAAAGAGGAGTAATAAAAATGAGCAATAGCGATACATTTGTAACCTTCCAGAGCATTTGTTTTTTAGAAGGGGTCAACGACGTCCATTCGAAAGATGAAAAGAGTCAGAAGAAAAGGGCAAATAATTATAAAACTATTAAAAATAAATAATGAAAACCAATTTAAAAGTTGCATAGAATTGGCCATTTTACTAAAAGTTACCTTAAAGATGAACCACCCCTTTAAAGTGCCTTATATTATTTCAACAAACCAGTTGCTGACCAAAGTATAGTTCCACCTTACTGTGGTGCTTTTCAGCTCACTTCAATGAAAAAGTTTTCAGTATGGGATTATTTTAACATATATTTAATATAGTATGCAGTAATACAGTTAATAAAATGAGTATTTACCATCAAGAAATTCTCTCAGTATATAATGATTTCTGTCATAGGCAGAGAAGTACTAACTTTTTTTCTTTAGGAACTAAAAAAATATTATTCAGAACTTTAAGCCATGGCTTTGAACCAGCTTTTTGTTTAGCTTTAGAAGATTCTCAGACAAAACAAGTGACAAAACAAGTTGAGGTGCCAAAACTTGCCAAACTCTTTGAAGAAGCAATCTGAAAATAATTCCTGACTCTTCACTGGGTTATAATTACTGTGTTGTAGGGACAATATTATTGAATATTGGGGTTATATTAAAGAATAAGACTTACAAGCAGCCCCTATGTAAATGTAGCTTTAATGTTTCCCCACTAATCAGAGTGAAATGCTGGTTTCCCATTGTGCATTTTTAGAGAGATGGTCCATGGGGTACCAGCCTACTGGATTTCATAGTGGAAGTGAATAATAGGGTGTATATATAGCATGAGATACAGCACTGAGTTAGGATAAAGTAAGAACGTTTCCTTATATGGTTTTTAACCAATAGCTCATTCAGTTATTTGTCTGACTGTATCATAAATTGATGTAAAAGTTGTCTGCTAGCCTGAGGACTAAGCTTTTGAGAGATTTTCTATGAACAGCCAGAATACTGTATATAGTGCAACTTAAACATAACAAAAGCTTATCCTTGATACACAGGGGTAGGAAGTGGCCACGGTCTAATGATCTCATCTGCAGGAACTAGTGCCAGCCCTGCATGGTCCTAGCACCTGCACCATCCGGACTCTCCCCACACAAGCGCTCTCTCAAGCATCTGAGCACTGGGGAGCTTTGAGTCCCCAGTGCTCCTTAGGGAAGTGGCTGGGCGGCATGCCGCCCCTAAAGTTTGCCGCCCTAGGCCCGGGCCTTTGTCAGCCAGAAGTCAGCTTACTCATACTATTTTATAAATCACTTTCCTATTTCTTCACTGCAAGCTGGATTCTTTCTAGTACAAATTGTTGTGTGTGCAATTAACCAATTCTTGGAAGCAATGCTAAGTAGTTAATTGAATTATTAATTAGTATTGTAATGCACAGTAAAATGTAAGCAATCTGCAGCAAGATTCCCACACAGCTGTGAACAGCTCAAATGGGCATGTAGCAACATAGGCCATAATTGTTTTCTGCTTAAATTGTGCAAATACAATCTCCTCTAGGAAAAATAATAATATTTGTAGCTAACTATAGAAAGCTTTCCACATGTGGAGTCTGGACCACCAGTATCAAATGGGATCTCTCACATGTGGAAATGCTTCCAGAAGAGGGCTTCTGCAAACTGACATAACTTTTGTTTGACCCCACCATTATCATTTATGGCCTCATCCAAAGAGTAGGTACCCAATTCTTATGTGGTCTGATCAGTCAGGACATACCACTGGAATGCAGGGGGGGCAGGATCTGGATTTGTATGGTGCCATTAAAGGATATTGTATATGGAGTAAATTTGCCTTTTGCACAGAGTTTATCCTTGAAAAATACTTAATTCATTATTTAACAATTGAGCCTAAATATTAGGTGTCCCTGAAAGAAAAGAGAATGCCTAATATGTCTAGAACTGCAGTTCTGTGTTTTCAAACTTGACTCTTAATATAAAAAAGCAAATAAGCTGTATGCATTCATGTGTGAAAGCATGGATTTAAGAAACCTATGGCTGTTGGGGGATGTTGGGAATTAAGTAATTTCAGTGTTCTCTGTTGCATTAAGAAATGCTTCAACCATTCCATACACCTCCATCCAGGTGTGCACGACAATGAATAGCACAGGGATGTGAGACCTCACAGGCACAGAAATCTGAAAAAGTCATTTATTAACCAAATGTACCCAGCATGTTGCAAGTGTGTCTTTCCACATGTTGCACAATGCAAAGAAAAAAACTCCAATATTCAAACATTTTCCCCCCTTCCAGGGAATCATTATCTTTCCGTGATAAAATACTCAAAAAGCTATAAAGACTTTTGAAGTTTTTTTTCCTTTAAAAAATGATTTAAAAAATGCCTTTTCCCCCTTACACACTTTCATAAATATATTCCTATGTAGGTTCCAGGACAATTACAGTTATTATATACAGTGATGTGCAGTATAATGAAGACATGACATGTGTATGTATCTGTATTATATCAGTACATAAAATACAAACAAGAAGTGATAAATAAGATGCTGGAATGCCTGTCCATTGAAATTTAGAAATCTGAAAATGATTCAATGTTCAGTATTACTAAACTCATAGACATGCTGTAGCATTATGCTCAAAATATAAGAGGAATGCCTTTAATTGGGACTACTGTTGTATTACATTTATTTTATTGGATAAGGCTGTTGTATTTACAAAATGTACAACAGACATTTGCACCAGATGTTTATTCAAACACAATGAGTGACCTTTTAGTTTCATGCTGATTAAGATCTAACGCACATTTCCATTAACATCTTTAACTCTTCAAGTCTTTAACCACTTATCTAATCTTGTTGGATGCAATACTCTTAGCTTGGATTTCTGTGCCAATATTTAAGCTGGTGTTTGTGGGAAGGCCACAAAGGCCAGTGCCCTGAGGTCATGGACACATTAAGATTGTGTTGGGGAGGGTTAATTAATTATTTCAGTCTATTTATTGAGCTAGAGCTAGAGCACTAAGGGGCAAAAATCACACCCCTTAATGTGACTTCATGAAACATCTGAGGTCTTGCTGCCGCGTGGCACGAAGTAAATACAGGACGTGTTTAAAACCTGTGCCCACTGGTGCTCCCTGACTTTCACATATGAATGACATGCAAGTGAAGTTAAGGGAAGGGGGCTGGAGAGGGGGCACCTATGTGTCTCCCCCCAACCACCCTTCTTCCAAGTATTTATGCCGAAAGCGCAAGAACTTGCACCTTTGAGCACTCATCTATTGGGTAAGGTACAAAATGTGAGAAATATGGTGGCTTGTGCCTGATTTTTGCACCGTGAACCTTGCCCATTATAAATGACCCTTCATATGTGCCCGAAAAAAGGGAGTTAGCCATCCCTCCTGCTATGTTAAGCAGGTAATTACCTATGTTTTAGAACTCTCTATGGGGCAAATTCACTAAGATTCGTAGTTGCGCCAGGCGTAACTTCGCCGCACTTTGGCACACTTCGCCAGGCATATTTTTGCTAGCGCTCCGCAAATTCACTAAAATCCGAAGTTGCACTCAGGGGTAGCATAAGGTTACGAAGTTGCGCTAGCGTTGATTCGCCAAGCGAAGCAAAGTTACGCTAGCGATGGTTAATTTGCATACGGTGCCAAATTCAAATTTCAATGGAGGAATATGTAGCAGCACTACAAATGCCTGGGAAACATTCAAAACATCAAATAAAATTTTTATTTTGCCCTACACATGTGCCCACTGTATAGTTAAGTTGCCATGAGTTAGGAAATGTAGGGGGGGGGAAAAAATTTCGATCTTTTTCAGCCTCTCACCCATAATATTAGAAAAAATTTGAACTTTTTTTGAAGCAATCCCTATCTACTCTATTGCGCTTCACCTGGTCTGAGGTGGCGAAGGAAGTCTATCGTAAAAGGTAGCGTTCAGTACAATGCGCGCATTAGTGAATTTGCGTAGTTACGTCCGTTGCGCAAATTCACCAGGCGTAAGGGTGCGAAGTAACACTAGCGAATGTACGCCAGCGTTCGTTAGTGAATTTGCGAAGTAATGAAAATGACCAACGCTAGCGAATTGACGCTAGCGTTAGGCCCTTCGGCGCTTAGTGAATTTGCCCCTATGTTCCATAGTTCTAAGGGCTTGCAATGTATTTGCTTTTCAGGTTACCATTAAGAGAATATGTTTTCTTATCTTACTTTGGTGTATTTGTCAATGGGAAGTCTTCTGTCACAGCTGAAGAAGGTAGTGTTTCATACAGGATACGGAGAATTGCAGTTAACAACAGCTGGAGGGCTTTATGACTTCCTTGTGCTATGGAATTACATGTAATAGAAATATCTTTAGGGTATGTTGAGATCATCTTCTGCAACTGTTGAAGTATATATATATATATATATATATATATATATATATATATATATATATATATATATATATATATATACCTGTATTCATATTGATGTAATATAGAAAAAATAAGATTTATCTCTGAGTTAGGTGAAACCTCTGAACTTTTGCTGCTAATTCCAGCATTCTTCTTCCAGTACTTTCGCACTACAGTTGCCTTTCCCTGACTTAGTTGTTGCCTTCAAAAGGTGGATAGCTGAGAACCTTATCAGGTGTTCTAATTATTTCAGTTTCAGTTACAATAAACTGAAGGTCATCCACAGCAGCCTCTGGCACCCTAAACATAGCCTGGGGTCTGCTATTGATAGGCGCTGGTGTTCATTCATCAATAAGGCATGTCCATAGTTGTTCTGAAAATGTTCCTGCGGGGATTTTCATTCCACATTTTTTTCTTTCCTATTTTCCTTCATGTGAAAATTCAGCAGGTGTTTGTCCAAAGCTACAATTAGATATCTTTCAGGAGCATTTCTCCCTCCAGTTGACAGGCAATAATAAAGCCATCATTTCTTAATTTAACTTCAGACTTGTGAAGCCCCTAAGGTGAGGATTATATGATATTGTTCCGGAGATATCTCTTGAAAGGGACATTCATGATATAAGGGCATGTTCCTAATAAAAGTAAATGTATACCATATCTTTAACAGAAGGAAATGTAAAAGGTTTGGTACTTCTATGTCAAGACTTCAAGTCAAAACATAGAAAAGAAGATATTACAGATGGTTTTTGTCACTCATTTTATTGTAAGTTCAAACTTCTTCCTCTGGAGACACCTGGCAGCTGGAAGGGATGGCTACAAAATAAAAAAAAACAATTCTTTGGCTCTTAGTGTATTAGTATGGTGGTCCTTCTGACTTGTGACTGAGGACAGGTTCACCATGGTGTATTTAAAAGCCAGTACTGTAGAACTTCCCTTAAGAATAATATTAGGGCCCCTGTGCTTGTGGTACTAGCCACGTGTACAAAAGTGCATATCAAAACCATTGCTCACAGCAAAAGCTTCAATCAGTGATTTATTCATGGCATATACTGGGAAAAGTGACCAGCGCACAGGCTTAAAGTGATTATTCACCTTTAAATTAACTTGTATCATGATGTAGAGAGTGATATTCTGAGACAATTTGCAATTGGTTTTAAATTTTGTATTATTTGTGGTTTTTGAATTATTTAGCTTTTTATTCAGCAGCTCTCCAGTTGCTCTCTCTGGTTGCTAGGGTCCAATTTAACATAGCAACCATGCATTGATTTGAATAAGAGTCTGGAATAAGAGAGAAAAAGATGAGTAATAAAAAGTAGCAATAAGTATAAATGTCCAGTCTTACCGGGCATTTGTTTTTTAGATGGGGTCAGTGACCCCCATTTAAACACTGTAAAGAGTCAGAAAAAGAGGACAAATTATTCAAAAACTGTAAAAAAAAAAAAATTGAAAAGTTATTTAGAATTAGCCATTATATAACATGCTAAAAGTTAACTTAAAGGTGAACCATCCCTTTAACCTAGACCTTTATGAAGTTGTTGCTTGTATAGCATATTTCAATTCACAGGCAGTAAATATCTATCAAATATCAAATAGTGGCAGGTCTTTTAGCACCATCTCATGCAGTCTATCCCTTACCAAGTTACCATTATAACCACAGCAACAACATGTACTGGCCATTGATGTGTTTAAATGCACCTCATAGAATTTCAACCACAGCACACAGTAGCCACCAAAGCAAATATCTATCTATCTATCTATCTATCTATCTATCTATCTATCTATCTATCTATCTATCTATCTATCTATCTATCTATCTATCTATCTATCTATCTATCTATCTATCTATCTATCATCTATCTATCTATCTATCATCTATCTATCTATCTATCTATCTATCTATCTAATATAATATAATATAATATAATATAATATAATATAATATAATATAATATATAAAATATATTATATTAAAGTTCATATTCCTACTACTCGGCCCACAGTGTTGTTAGAGTGCAATAATATCAGGGAGGCCATTGTGCATATTAACTTACAATTGAGAACATGAATGTTTGGCCCTCCAGCAAATGCTGAAATACACCATCTAGCATTCCTCTACATCCGGAGGAAAAGTGTCTTGTTCAACAACAGCTTGAGGGCTAGAGGTTTGATATCCCTGATCTACATGGATTAGGAGAACATGAGCTGTGGACTTGGGGCAGCAATGCTCTGTAAAACAAAAAGTGGAAAGATTGTTGTGGGGGGTTATTCAGAGGAAAAGCGAGCCTTAAAAAACTAGCACCTGTAGCACATACCAGTACAATGAGGCATGATTTTTCCTGGAATACTCTTTTTCCATCTGTGTAGCTGTGTGCATTTGTTGTTTCATGTGCATAATACAAGCATCTGATTATTTTCCCCTGTGTATAATATGCATTGTGTTTTAGATATATTTTTAAAACAAATTTCCAACATCAGTATTCATGTTAAAGAGAATAAATGTTAAAAGGAATTACAGACTGTGCCTTGCATTTTATATACCCTAAACAAAGGCAGGTGTCAGGCTTTGGCCGATGAGCAATACATATCCACAAGCTTACTACTTGTTCATATATTCTTCCTTCTATCCATTATCCCTTTTCTGTAAACAATTTATATTTCTTATAGAGATGAACACCAGGAAATAAAAAATAATGGCAAATTTCAAGCAATGTTTTGGTTAGGGCCCATAAGGCCTCCTTTATTCAGTAAGCCTTAGTAAGGTTTCGGGGATTTTTTTTTTTATAAAAAACACAAAACACATGTTCTGCCCTTTGGTCTGTTGTTAATGGAACAGCTATGGCTTTAACTCATTATAAAGCTAGCACTGGTTTATGCAATCCCTATATGGGCTGATTAAAAATTGAGAGGAATTTGCTGTCACTTTGCAAAGAGAGTAAAGCCTGATGTTTAAGGAAATTAAGTGATTTTGCTCAGAAGGTTACAGAGAGCCTGGGAGCTGAACAAACATACTTTTTTACATGATGAAATGAATCCTATGAGAAATTTCAAAGTTGACATGACACTGAAGGCAAAGTCCTTGAACCATAGTACAACAACCCCCTCATTTCAAAGTTAGACTATTTCATCAGAACAGCAGCCTGGAAACGTGGTGTACTTGGTTCACTGTGAGCACTTCCAAACACAGAGTTTCACAGATATTCATATTTATTCTGGTTCAAACAATTCAACAACCACAAATAATAAACAATAACATTTTTCTTATAATACATAGAAACTGCAAACTGTCTTATAATACATAGCAACCAATCATATGTTTGCCTTCAAACAGCAAACCATTATGTAATCTGAGGACATCTCCAGTTAGTATGTCCATTGGATCTGAATTCAAGTCTTTTGGTCCATATGTAAGGGCAGATCTTGACCAGGAAGGCTGGAAATTGGAGAACATTTTCTGATGTTTTGGCCCATTTTTGGATATCTGGCTTTTCCATAAAAGCTGATTGATCCTACATAAGCACCAGATATTATTATTTCTATGAGCATTTTTAACTTTCAGTAAAATATCATATAAGAGCAAATGGTTTCTTCTGTTTCATACATATATTTCTTCTTCTTTCATACATGTTTCCAAAACACACGTCACGTTGCACATGTAGAATTAGAGAGGGAACATTTGCACTGCTTGTCTTTAGCAAATGACAATGTTTCAGCTTCACTTCCTGCTTAATCTGCTAATGGAGCGTTCTTTACACATTTGAAGAGACTTCAAGCACTTCAAGTTCCATTCAAATTCCATTCATTCTACTTACTTTGCAATAAAACTCCTCTGTAAGTCATCTTGCACTTATATTAAAGCAAAATAATCATTAGAAAACAAATTTATTTGCCACCACTGGACACATGAAAAAAGCAGTTTGTTCTAAAAAGTTTGCAAAGTCCCTTCTTTATATTGTTAGGTATTGGCAGCTATAGATCAGGCACTCCGCATTAAACACGCAAGGCAATCTTGCTTGCAATTAGTCCTGTGTGCCTTTGGAATTCTTTTTATTGAGCTATAGATCAGAGCCATTTTTGTAAGATTATTAGGCAATAGTCTGTTTGTATTCAAAAACGATTGTTGTGTTTGTTAAGATGGTTTCATGGGGTTTCTCTGCTAATGATACCCTCCCCCTTACAAGAGTTGTTCTAAACCCATATAGTAGTCTTAAAAATCATATTTTTCAAAGACTGGCTTAGATATATTTGGGCTTATTCACACAGTGTGCAAAGTGCGAAAGAAGCCACAACCGTCCATTATTTTGCACTTTGCCCACTGCATGAGGCATTGTGCAAATAGCTGCAGTTTCAAACTGCCGGAGACCTGCAGACTACGCCAAGAATCGAGAATCTCCTGAGCAACAGCCCAGTAGCGGTGGAGTAAGCTGTACAGTAACCCCCCTGCTGTGGTTTTGGATTTAGATATATGCAATATCTTGTCATAGCATGACCTACAGCAGTAAGATATAACAAATATACTGTATTATCTAGGGAGGGAAGATTTAGGGGTTCAGGGGGTTCTCTCTGTGGCACTCTCTTATAGGCAGTTTACTTTAATCAGGTGTTTTCAAAAAATGTCCAAGACTCTCAATTGGATTGAGATTCAGGATTTGACTGGCCCACCAAGTTTTATGGCCATCTGAAGGTTGATGTTACTATGATGTATCTGTCTACTGGGTTTCATGTAATTTTTAAAATACAGATGCCCCTTGATTGTACATTTATGATTGATGGAGAACGACAGCCTGCTTAATACCAGGTCCTGACCCGTAGCATGCAACATTGAAACCAGGTCCATATCGACTTCAACTACACATGCTCCTGTCAAAAGATCACAGTGAAGAGGACCTGAAGTCGTACAAAATGGCCCCAATAATGGCACTGTTCTAGTCTGCTTGTAGAACTATGTTCAGCGAAATGAGAAGTTAGTGCAACCTCAGTGCTGCAAGTTGGAAGTAAATGACAGGTGTTAAGCAGGTTTTCCTTTTCCTTTAGTTATCTGTAATATACTGTATACATGTTTATGTGATGCTTGGGGATTGTTAAAATGCCTGCCCATGTTTTAGTCATACATTGATGACCAATCTCCTATAAAAACAATTCCCTTATTTATAGCTGAAATATGCATTGACCTAAACTGCAAACAAAAAATCACCTTGAAGTTGATAACATTTTCAGCGGTATAAATACTGAGCAATATTGCAAGTCAAACTGAGTGCATTGCATTTAGCAATACATTTAAAATTAGCAGCATTAATGAACGATAATTTATAGACAATTTATAAAATGGATGCCTTAAACCATATGGCTGTGAGTAGACAAACACGAAAAACACACACATTTTTAGCCACATTTTCACAATTGTTTGAATATTTCGAACTAGTCATTAATGATTTGACCACTGAAATAATGTTGTGTAATAGTGTATGTATATTGTATATAGTGTATGTAAATAATTTTATAAACCAGCAGTCTTAAATTTTGCAATCTGGTTTATATTCTCTTTTAAAAAGCTACAGTATAACTGTTATCTGTTGTCACATTTCCGTGATATATTGAA
The DNA here is from genome assembly GCA_038501925.1 of Xenopus petersii. Taxonomy (NCBI): domain Eukaryota; kingdom Metazoa; phylum Chordata; class Amphibia; order Anura; family Pipidae; genus Xenopus; species Xenopus petersii. The sequence continues at coordinate 81,810,893 of CM076674.1, read as the reverse complement.
TATCTACCCTACATATTAGTTATTATAGTCAGAACACTGACAGCAGCTCTCCAACAATGGATATCATTCAGCTGCCAATGCCTTAACGGATTCTGTGGTTTCTGGCCACAAAACAGTATCTTAAACTGACTATTATATTCAAGACCAATTTGCCATATAAGGAAATAAGGAAAAAATGTTGGTTAAACTTGAATACACAAGGCTGCAATGACTCCATGCTGCAGATTAACAGAAGTGTTTCTTAATTCAATATTCATTTTGAAGATATAGGTATTCCGGTAAACGCAGCCTGCCACAATTTGGCATGGAGGCATATTCATGTGGCCCAATCAACAGTTGTTTGGAACTGCTATAAGTTTGGGGTGGCCAATTTAAGAGCCAATTTTCTAAAACAGAAATTTCTCCCATCTATAGTACTGCAAGTGTTAAAAAAAGAGCAGAGTGGGAGGGGGTGGCATCAGTGGTGGGTGGAAGGTGTCACGATCGCCGCCCGGGGCAGTTCCAGGAGCTCCGGGCGGTGCGTCCTCCCCTGCTGGCATCGCTCCCAAAATGGCGGCGCCCATGGCTGCCACGTGGGTAGCGGTGCCGGCGCGATGACGTCAGCGCGCCGACGTCGCGCAAGGACGCTGATGACGTCACTATGGCGCCAAATTCAAATATAAAAGCCCTACCAAGACGCCAGAATGGCGCCCAAGTATAGGATTCGTTTCTGTGTGTTTCCTGGGTTTCCTGTCTGCTATTTTGAGACTAATCTTGTTCCTGTTTGTTGCCGACCTCTTGCCTGGACTTTGGACTTTGCTGATTATTCTGCCTGCCCTTGAACCCTTGCCTGGACTCTGATAAATCTTCTGGTTTACCCCTTTTGGACACCGCAACCTTAACTCCCTTGTGGGCTTCCTCCTTGATCCTGACAACCTCCCTGGTGGGAGCATCCCGGCTCCCTGACAGAAGGTCCATGTTTGCTTCCTCTGTAAATGGTGCCTTTGGGTGACCCTATTCTCACACATTTAATCATGGGTCCTCATAATTTTTTGCACATTGTGGGTGGCTCTAGATTTTAATGTGTCAAATTTCAACATGCAAAAATTTCTTGCAGGGGGGTCCGGAGCCCCAAAAGTTACATCGCTGTAGACCTGCATTTATAGGCAGGCAGGTAAATAGCAGCGTATGGCATCAGCCTTATTCTCCTAGAAACCACCAAGGCAACAGAGCACAGAAGTTTCCTAGTGGCATCAGTGCAGACGGCCTAAATCCATAGAAAATTATAGGACATGTGCAGAGCCTGGCACTACTCATTTAGAAAAAAATAACTGGTTCAGAAGTGAACTGCTACTACCTATTTACTACCACATAGTAACCATTTCTTTTCTCAATTATATCACATCCTGATGACGGTCCCTTGAGGTACCGAAACGCGTTGATGTTTGCATGATCCAGTAAAAAGTTTTTTCAAGAAAAACATGCCGTGAGTGCTTCCTTCATTTTTTGGATTATATATATATATATATATATATATATGAGGAATCGATGGGGGTGGTGGTACATAAGCATTTCCCCATCCTTCCCCAAACATGTGCATTAAATGTGCATGCTTTTGAGCTGCATGGTACTCTTCCTACATGGTCTTCTTCCTCAATGTTCTGTGGAATTATCATATGTAACCGTTTGGGTAGTCCTGGTGTATATAACTTGATGGTTCACAATATTTTGCTGACGTTTACAGGTTCTGTTTCTGGGTTGTGTTATTGTTAGCTACAGAAAATGCACATTCTTTTGACTAATTGTGTTGACTGTAAGCTTTTAGTTCATTCTGTATCTTGCTTGTAGTCTCTGTGAAAGTATACAGGGCTCCTCAAGTATCCTCTCAATATCAAGCTTAATGGATGCTTTTTGTGTGGTGCACCTTGTCGTTATTAGGCACCCCTAAACCTTCAGGAAGAATATGTACAGATCAAGCACATTTTGAAATTATGCTTCAATTAAGACCACAAATGGCCTAATATACTTTATGACCCATAATAAATGCGGTTTCTACTACCTGATTTTATGCCTCCAATTCAGGCCACTATAAATATTGATTCATGGTATCAATATGCTTTCAACTTATGTAGCATTTAACGTAAAGTCACATTGTTGCTTGTAAAACTGTGAAGGTTTTTTTTAAAAGTCTGTAATATATTTGTATATTGCAAATATCTGAAATGTCAGGAAAACATCAGCAAATTCAGTGACATTTTATTGCTTGGTTATTTTCACTAGCGTGACTTACTGCCTAGCGATGAGCTAGGATAAGTAAACCGTTAATATAATATATGTAGAAATAATATGTAAAATTGATGAGAGTGCTATTCTAAGAATTTTTGCAAGGTACATTCATTATTTATTTATTTTTAATTCCAAGAGCGATACATGTACTAGTAATAGAAATTAATTACAACAGCGCAACCTGCTGGTCATTTTCTGACCATTTTGACCACCAAGTAGTCAAGGAAGTTGTGAGGAGAAAGAAAGAGGCTGCTCTGATGTTCTTCAGGTTAGGAAAGATGTGAGAAAGATCTCTAATTTTTTTCCTAACCAGAAGAACTACTTGGTGGTCAGACTGGTGGGAAAATGGTTAAAAACAGCAGGTGGCGCTGTTGTAACAAAATTCATTCAAATTAACAGTACATGTATCCCTTAATATCTTGGAATTAAAAAAAAGAAATAATGAATGTATAAAAAGTGCTTAGAATGGCACCCTTATCAATTAAAGGTTTACTTAACCATACCCATGGGTATGTAAGCATGCGCTTCATTCATACACCCTGAGGCTACTGATCTACAGTAGAAGTTGAAATCAATTAATACTGTTTTCCATTCAGTTAAACCAAATGGCTGCACAATGGTGAGATATTTTTCTCTTTCCTTTGGATTTAATGGAATTTGATACAATTGTGGCACAGGATGTACAATTATCAGTCAAGAAAATTCCAATCCTTATCTTGTGACAATAATTATACCCTATTGCGTTATTTATATTACGAAGCCCTGAAGAAGAATTTCCTGCATTTTTTGCCTCTATGTCTGTGACAAAACCTAACGTGTCCCTTAAGCTTCAGGGAATTATTAGGTACTGAGTTGGAACCATATGCCCCATTCCCGTTGAATAACCATGCAAATAAGGAATGTGCTATACACACAATAAGTTACTCGCATACACTTTACTGTCTACATAGTATAAATAAATGGAAGATATTCTGAGAGAGAATATTTTCCCTTTAAACTTTTTGTTTTGCTTTGGTCAAATGCAGTCTGTAATGAGAGTACTACTCGTGTAATGCTAAACCTGTAGGAGAAATAAAGTTTGGTAACAGCTAATAAATAAGCAATAGAAAAAGAGACTCGGCCCCTGTCGATCTGCTCCAATAAGAACTATTATTCAGCTAGAACTACAAGTGAAGTATTATGAAAACAAAGGTTGCTGGATAAAAGCATGGATCTTCTTTTGTTTTTATGGTTTAGTTAGCTTTCCTTTCAAATCTATAAGGAAAACAAACCTTATTTTTACAAGTAACTGTAACAGGAGTTTTCTTGAGCACTGAGCTGGAACCATGCAACTTTGTGCTTGAGGGCAGTGGCAAAAATAAGAAGATCGGGACTCCTTTCTGTGCAGTAGAATAGGGGTAAATAAGAAGGGGGTGGCTGATTGTTTATTTCTTTACATGTGCATTAACCAGGTGCACATTATATAAATCATGTTAAGGGTGAAATATCCTTTCTATTCATGAATGAATTACATTCCCATTATTTACATTCCCATTATTTGTTACTAATGTTCAGTGAAACACTTTTTAAATATATTATTCCTCATAGGGAGCCATATTTATCTGCATATTTGTGTTTTTTCATATGAGTGGGAGCAGCTATGAAAAGCAAATCCCATCCGTAGAGTTTAATAAAAGAGCTCCCTGGCCAAATGATTGTCATACAAACGAGAATACTTGCTTGGATTAATGACTAATATTAAGGACCAGTAGTAACTAAGGATCTTTCAGAATCAAGAGGGCCCTAATTTTAGTCAGCAAGTACAAAACATGCTTCAAAATTGTTACAGGGCTGGTTTTAGGGAAGAGTAGAAAGGGCATCTCTACTGGGCCCAGGGTCGGACTGGGCCAGCGGGAAACCGGTAAAAAAAACCCCAGCCCTCATGGGCCCCTTGGGCCCCTGCTGGCCAAGACGTGCTCCCCGGCTTCCCAGCTGTTTTCTGCGCATGCATGTGGCATGGCTTCTTTCACACATGCACATGTTGCAGCATTTTTCACGCAGAGTTCGGGCACAGGTCAGGAGGGGGGCCCCCAGGGACTGCCAGGAGGGCCCTTGGTTTTACAGCTCCGGTGGGTCCCCAAGGTTCCAGTCCGACACTGACTGGGCCATTAACATTAGAAGGTCACCTTTGTGGGGGTTGGAAAATATGGATAATAGTACAAAGGATATATTATATTTCCTATGATTTTATATACTCAGTTGCATAATTTGACGATCACTACCCACACCATGAGCAGCACCAGATGTACTGTAAGAAGACAGGGTTGGGAACAGGAAGCCTAAACTGCAGTCCTCTAACAGGAGCAAAATGACAACCATGTATGAAGCAGCACTTTACCAGGACAAGGAAGTTTTCTCCCAGGCTAGTGCTACATTAAGGTGGAAAAAATGCCCTGGGCCCAAGGAAATGAGTAGTCCAGTGGTGCTCCGTCATTTTGCTTACCCTTTCCAGGTTTCCTTAGCAGAGACTTAGACTCACACATGAGCAGCAGGTTAAAATTTTATTCTAGAGCACATTCAAGATTCTAATTGACCTATTTATCATGCTGTGTAAAAAAAATGGTGACCACATACACCATATATCACTGTATATTTGCCAGGTATTGCTGTGTAGAATTCCTGCAAAAATACGGCAGCAAAAGAAAATGCATGCCATTCATTTTACACCTTTTTTCCAGTATAAAAGATTTTACACGAAATGATAAATAGGCCCTGCGAATGAAGAGGGATGCCTGGGAAAAGTAACTAAGATAGTGTCGCCAGGCATCTCTGTGTAAAAAACTGTGTAAACATGTCGTCATTTTTTTGATGTGCTTTTGCTTTGAGCAACTTCAGCCGGAAAGGTCTGAAGCAGTGTAAAATAGCGGCAGCCATTTTTAGGCCCATAGAGTTTTGTACTAGAAACTTAGCATTTGTTGAAATATATTAAGATTAAATAGTAGCCTTTGCATTGAGAGTTTTGTAGTGCTGCCCAGGACCGGACTCGCAATCTGTAGGTTCTGGCACATGCCAGAGGGGCTGTTGTAAGTTTCCATAGACAATCAATATAAAGTAGGCTGGTGGGTGCTGTTTGGGCCTCTGTGTGGGCTCTTTGGGTCTATTCTGATTCTGAGTCCAGACCTGGTGCTGCCCCTCAGAATTCAGAAAGAATAGACAATATTACTGATGCTTTAGTAGAAAATTTAATAAGAAAATAGTTTTGCCCTGCTGTCTCACTTCTAAGCTAGACTGCGAAGGTCGTTATAAGAGGAAGGCCCCTGAGGCTGGGAGTCTGCGGTTAACAGTAGGCGAGTCTCAACAGTGCACAGAAAGGTGTCAGGTCGAAGTCATCTCTTCAAACAGCGGAGGTGCATTCCAGACATGAGAGAGACGGAGCTTTGTGTAAAGCCTTATATCTTTCGTTATATATAAATACCTGGAATATGATAAAAGTGCCGGGTGTATGCTGGCTTTCTTCTGATTACCAGAGTTAGAGAAATTCTGCTGCACTAATCCGATAACAAAGACATACCTACAAACACCATGGATTCAGTGCCTGAAATGCTTGAATTGTTACAAAATAAACTAATGTCCATGAGAGGCAAAGGAAGTTACTGCACCACCTGAAAAAGACAGTAATTAATGCAGATTAGAGAAAGGATGCATATATTATATTATGGTTTGACAGCAACAGAAGCAGTGTGTAATTATTTCAGTGAATTACATATTTCTCTGCAGCCTTGCTGCATGGAAAAAGCTGGGCATTAGTGTGGCTCATATTTCCAGAGAGCTTTCAGGAAATCCCTTAATTCAGAGGAAATGCTGAGAGACCGAGAGTGTTGGGATTTGTGTATTCATAATATACTGCATTAAGTGTATTGGAGGACCATCTGGATGCAGCGCACTCAGGGCAGGGAAAAGTCTCTTATGAGATCCTGGTGTAAACAAGAGTAGAAGGGCAAAGAAATAGAAGTGTTATAATGCATACAAACCTCAGGTGCATTCCTACTTTAGCCATAAGAATGTATGAGATCAGTAAAGAATTATAATGAATAGCAATCTGCTAGAAAGTAGGGAGATGAAGAACCAATGTTACTACTATAGTTCATATAAACAAGCTGCTGTGGAGCAACGGTGGAAATTAAAAAAAGGCTATATGGCACAGGATAAATAATGGATATCAGATAACACCATTATGTTCTACAGAGTTTATCTGCTATCTGCTGTGTAACCTGAGACTTTTCCTTTGAATGGCTGCCCCCATTGCTACACAGCAGTTTATTTATATAAACAATAGTAGTGTTTCTGAAGCAAACAGCAGTTTTACCAGTGCAGGGCAAAACTGCATTATATTTCTACTACTTTAAAAACACTTTAATTTTTTGATGTTGCTGTTCCTTTAAGGATTCAAGTGCTTTCCTGACAGCCCATAACTTTTTTTAATATGTTGTGTTTTAAGATTTGAAAATGTGTTAAATGACTTGTTTCAGATGCTACTCTAATTTATTTTCATGTTATTAGCTGACTAATAAAATATGCTGCAATAAATCTTTTGTAATATAAAATATTTTCATTGTTTCTTACTAGTAAAATCCTAGGCACCTCCTATTACTTAATTATCACTAATAAAAACATGTATTAATCTTCTTCCCAGCTATGTAATTAACAATTTTTATTAGAATATCTTGATTGGCCTTTTTATTTGAAAAATGACATGATATGAAGAACATGGTTCAGAGCATTAAGAATTAGAATGAAATCTAAAGTAGAATCTTTGTTTTTAAATATTAATTATGTATGTACACATACAGTCAATAGCCTTTCTATTGTTAAAATATCCTAGCCACAAGGTTAATGGCACTACTGCAGGCAACAAATCCCCCATTGGCAATCATGTAAATCAGCAATGAGAAAACATGCAGGGCGTTTTATTTTTCTAAGTCGCATGAAGTTGCCTCACTTTGTTTCCCCATTTCAAACATTTCGTGGGAGATTTGTTGCCAGCGATAGCGTCAATTTAAACACAGGAGACAGATCTCCCTGGGTGTTATTACCCTAAGCGTCTGGCCACACAGGCAGATTCGGGGAAATTAGTCGCCAGGCGACAAATCTCCTCTTCTTCATGGCGACTAATCTCCCCGATCTGCCTTCCCCTGCCTTCTGCCAGCTAAAATGAAAATCGCCTGAGGGCAGGCATTCGGAACGCTTCATTTTCCTGTAATTGCCTTACAAGGAAACTTTGGGCGACTTCGGAAAATGAAGCAACGTGAGTGCCACCCCGCTGGCGAGTTTTCATTATAGCCGGCGGAAAGGTAAGGGAAGGGGAGATTGACGCCCGAAGAAGAGGCGATTTGTCGTTGGGGCGACTAATCTCCCCAAATCTGCCCGTGTGTCCTTACCCCTAAGGGTGAAGACTCATAAAGCTAGTAGCAGCAGGCTACAAAATAGATAATAGTGATAATTGGCTTTGTTAAGACACTACATATGTTTTACTCACCAGCATCTTCTCTATTCTCCTAGTACTGAAGGAGATCAGTTTACATGATACAGAAGACCTTCTTTTATTGGCATTATTATCATGATGGGTAATTTGACAGATGAGCAATTTGCTTATTTATTATAATTGTTTGCCTCGTGTTTTTATTACTTCTGAGAAGGTGTGTGGCCATGCTGTTGGCATTTTGTAAGGATAGGCACCATAAGCCCTCTGGCTTGCAAAGTGGCCACATCCTGCATGGAAATGTTTTTTTATAATTTAGTATCATCAGCAAAAATAGAGAAAGTACTAAGGCTATTTTTAAACAAGTTAAAACAGACCTCTAGTACTTCATTGACAACACTGGTCCAATTAGAAATGTTCCATTTACCACCACTCTTGGTAATCTATCCTTCAGCCAGTTCCTTCTTCCTTCTCATAACAGGCAATTAAATTAGTCTTGCAAGATCTATTACACTTACAACCATGCTGTCACAAACTTATAGTGATGTATGACCTTTACATGTTCTTGTCTCTTTTGAATTTCTACCTGAGTCACCCATTCAGCAACAGTTATGTCACAGTTATTATTATACTTGGGACTATTAATAAGGAAATCTTCATTAGCTGGTTCCTCACTTGTGTAGACAGATGAGAAATAAATGTTCAGAATTTCTGATTCTCATCAACCAAATGACCTCCCTATGATAGGAAGGGTCCCAACCCTACTTCTTCAGCCCCACGTTTAAGATGGCGCACCCATACCATTATGTGGGATGCGGCACCAGTGTGGTGTGACATCATTGTGTTTATACTGTTGTGAACATTCAAACACCATTGTACTCTGGGGGATTTGGTTGAGGGCACACAGGGGTTGGCTCCGCTGATCTCAGCCTGCATTTTTTTAGCCATCAGTAGTGGATCTGCTCCATTGTTCTGCACAGCTTCGACTTGCATGCAGGCACGCATCGCAGAGTGGAAGTCGACCAGAAAACGCGAAAGCAGGTCGATTCCGGCCAACCTCCACTCCACTGCCTGTGCTTGCATGCAAGTGCAGATCAACAGAGCTGGGGAAGAGAGATGATCCACTTTTCTTTGCTTGCAAAAAAATGCTCAATGTGCCCTGGCCCTTAGATATAGCAGCTCAGAGTTCTATCACATCTCAGCCCCATTTTCATGATTTGGACAATTTTATCTGCATTGGAATGAATTATTCCAGCACAGAAAAAATACATAAATATGCAACAACAGTGACCAGTCAGTAAAATATAAATTATGTTAAATCGGCCCATAGAAAACTAATAGGGAGTCTAAAAGAAATACTAACTAGGGTTTCCATAGGACCCCCTATTTATTGAATTAGGGGCAATTAAAATATTAAAATGAAAAAAGCTAGACTATTTTTCCTGTGGCTGGTGATATAGCAAATGGTGCTTGTCTTGTGATTGGCTGCAGGTTTTCATTTAGGCCTCGTTATATAACCTTAATCAGGAACATGTATGAAGCAAGACATTACAACGAGAATGTGCTAGCCAAATAGTTCCACATACCTTGTTTCTTCTTGCATTAAATATAATATTTTTTTTGTCTCGTCCCTTATTTTTATTTTAATGAAATGCTGCTGTTTCACATTTAGCAAGACATATCTGTTGGTCAAGCAATTTGCATAACTTCATTTTATTAAATAGCAGTTAAAGGATTATGTTTTCCGTACCTTGCTTTCCCAAAGTGGCCCTTATGCAATTAATGACACCCTGTGAGCTAATATATTTGTGCATACGCCTTAGTGAATGTAATGAGATGTACTGTTAATATTATTTTGGTGGCTTTATGGGGACATTTGTCAACTGACTCCACATGCACCTAAAGCAATTAAAGTGTGTGTGCAAAGGAGCTGCTTCAGTTCTGTGGAGAGAAAGATGTATTGCTTTTAGCCCTGTTCAGTCTCTATCTCTCATAAGGGAATATTTATCAAAGAGTGAAGTTAGAGATCGCATCAGTCTGCTAGAGTGAAATTCTGCCACTCTCCATTCATTTCTATGGGATTTTTAAAAGAGTTTATCAATGGGTGAAAGAGAAAGTTCATCCTTTGATAAATAGCCTTTCAAAATCCCATAAAAATGAATGGAGAGGATGGCAGGATTTCACTCGGCCGACTATGGCAATGTCTAACGTCACTCTTTGATAAATATACCCCATGGATTCTTAGAAATAGAAGGTAGGAATATATACGGCAATGGGCAAACTCACCCTGAGTTACACCAATTTCGTCTGCTTTTTGTGTGTATATTTCTAAAATTTCCGAAAAAGAAAAGGTTTTTAATTCCTATGTAAATGTGTATTGATTCTGATCTCCATAAGAGGCTGAGGTTAAAGGTATATCTTAATAGACATTACTGGCAGCACTTTCAGTCAAGACAGTTTATGAGGTTGCTTGTTCACCCATTACCTATATTCTTTGCTTTATCATCAGCCAACTGTTTTTATCTGTAGATGTTTCTGTTCTGTCTTCAGTATGTAAATATGGTGTGAAATATGCAACTGTGCCTTAGTGAGCCCGATGCAATACTGGTAAAATAATGTGTAACAAGTTTCCTGGGTAAAATGTCTAAGATACGCAAGTAGATGTCAGTTATGGCCAATGATGTCCTAAATATATGTAAGGAAGAACAAGGACTGTTTAGGTTGAGTCCCGTTAATCTCCTTGAATAAAGTGTGAAATGTTCTCCTAAAGTACTACACAATGGCTGGTTGAAAACGTGATTCTCAGGTTTAATTTGCTGCCACGAGAACAAAGTTGAGTATGTGATCCCTAAATTCTCCAAAATTTTTGAATTGCAATTTCATGTTTTTCCACTAAGAGACAGCGGTGAGACTGTACCAGCTCTGGCAAGAAATGTTGCTACTGTTGCATTGCAGGTTTTTCCACCGTCACTAAAAATAACACAGAAAAAGTGTGTGTGGGGGGGGGGTTCAGGATATACTAATAGTGAGCATGGGTGGATCAATCAGAGAGTAATTATAAAACTCCCCCTCCTTTTGCAACAGTATCCATATGTGCTGGTGCGAGGAGAGACTTGCTCTGGAGAGTCCCTGTATGTAAATATTGGGAAACCCAAAGTAAAATCCTGACTCTATAATTTTGCTTTATTTATGGTTTATACTCTCTCTTTAAATTAAGGTTACTATAATACCTGAGTGAAGCATATCTTGATAGAGGCAAGGTACCTAAAGATAAAAAGCAGTTGTGCCACCCAAAACTAGTAGGTCGGTGGAACTAAGTTAATGTCCAGGGCATTTGTTGCAGATTTTTAGACCAGGCAATACTATTGTTCACTGGTGCATACATGGGCATAGAAGGCAAAATCAGTTATCCTTTGCAACCCAGATTTGCATTGTGCCCCCTACAGCCTGTTTCATGCACCTTTGTACCCTGCATAAATTGATCCAATAAGGGTAATATAATAAAAACACTACGTCGTTGTCTACTACATTTTCAAAACCCTGCTAATTGGTTGTTATTAATCAGCCAATATGCCCCTTATTAAATGACTGCCTATATTAACAATCAGACATCTCTCGTGGCTTGCAGACTATCAGACTATACCATCTGGGCTGCTTAGCCAGTTAATGTGTTACTTGATTCCTGCCTCATATATTGTAGAACAATAAGGTTTTTTTCTCAATTGTGATAGCAAATGTATAGTATAAAGTATAGTATAAGTATAAAGGCTGCAGAACTGAATATGAGAAGTGTCTTTGCTCACTTCCAGTCCCTCACGGCTGATAAACATTTGCACTGCCTTAGGTTTCATTAGAGAAAACTAATGAAGCCTGCTACGCTCTATTAATCACAACAGCTTTGTTGGTAATTTACTCTCCCATGCCAATAAATGCTTTGTCTTTTAAACCACCTAATAAAATATCCAAAAAAGGTGCTTTGTGCAGTAAAGAGAATTGTCTCCTTGCTGTTAGTGCTTTATTGCTGCCACCTAGTGGCACTTGTGACTAACTGGCGTAGCAAAATATATATACTACTGTACATTCAGCCATTCCTTTAGAGCAGGGGTCCCCAACCTTTTTTACCCTTAAGACACATGCTAATATAAGCGGATGTGGAGAGCAACATAAGCATGAAACATGTTCCTGGGGGGGTACCAAATAGGGCTGTTATTGGCTATTTGGTAGCCCCTATATGGACTGTCAGCCTACAGGAGGCTCTTTTAAGTACTACCCTTGGTTTTTATACAACCAAAACCTTCAAGCCAGGAATTCGAGAATAATCACCTGCTTTGAAACCACTGAGAGCAACATCCAAAGGGTTGGTGAGCAACATGTTGCTCCTGAGCCACTGTTTGGAGAACACTGCTTTAGAGAATCCTCATATGTTTTATTGGAAATGATCCCTATAATAAAACATTGCCAGTTTTGATAAACATTGCCTCTTTCCTGGCAAACCATCACTGTTTTGTGGATAAGGTAAACTGCAATAAGTGTAGCCACCAATTCTTACACAATCAGTCAATGTCGATTGCCCTTACAAGTTTTCATTTCAAATCTAAATTAAACTGGGAAAGATACACTTCATTCCCTTCTACCAAGGTTCATTGGCTTGTGTTTAAACTGTGTTATTCCTGTATTAGAAAACAACATCTATAGTGTTTTTGTTGAACAAAATTTTTATTCTAACCTGATCACACCATAGAACCGTTGTAAGATGAAATTAAGGCATTTCATCAGCTTCTCCTTCCAATTTAAATCCCTTGGATGATAAACTCCTCCTCAGCTAGCTTGAGAAACACAAGGCGATGGCAAAGGTTAATTATCTCTATCACATTATCTAAGAATGGGGCCAAAATGATGGCCTCTCTGATTAAAACCTAATATCTGCCAATCACAAGCATAAGTCCATATGTACAGAATTTTTAATGACATAGTTCAGGTCATGAGAATCATTAGAAATAACTAACTGGCGGAACTATAATACCAACTTCCTACCCCCCATACAGTACACTTGATGTGCTTTTGACAGTGGCTGGAACAAAAAGAGTAGATTGGAAGAATTCTATTTGCTCATGGTGCAGCTAAATCAGTAATCCTAATCAGTAAGGAAAGTTAGGTTAAGTTCACTTGCCAGCAGTTTGACCCCAAATTAGCATATTATCAGTTTCAGAAAGTCATTGTTTATCATACTTTTAACAATAAAGACATTCATGGAAATATGATTTCTCTGTAATAATGAAAGGAGGCAAAACAATCATATTGGTTGTTTAAATAATGTTTTAGTAGACTTAAGATATGAAGATATAAATTACAGATTTGGATCCCTTATCCGGTAAACCCCAAGTCCTAAGTATTTGGGGTAACAGGTGCCATACTTGTACTAAATCTAGGCTTGACATGGGCAAACACAAGAGAGACCAAGCTAGCTGTATACAGTATTGCTGATTTGTGTGTGGATGCCCTTTTAGGGGGGGGTTTATTTATAATTTTTTGAGGTTGAGGGAAATAAAAAAAAACCATAAAACACTTGCAACTTTTTCCTCAAATGCTAGCTTCAGAAAAAAACACGACAGCTTATTCCAGCTCGCATTTTATTCACATTGACTTCTATTGAACCTTGCCAGCGTTTACTTGTGAGTTTTTTTCTGATGACTTTTCTTGGCTTTATCGTTAATATATGCCGACTATTCCAGGTTCTGAAGAATATTCACGGTTTCTAGACACGTTTTTTTCTTGCGTGAAAAAAACCCCCACAAATAGAAATTTATCAAATTTATTTAAGGGGATAAATAGGCCCCTTAGTGTTTCATTCATACAGGAACCCCACAATTTATGTTCAGCTGCAGAAACCTTGACATTATTTAACATGTACAATTGTATTTCTATATACCATACTATATATGAATCAACAGTGGCACAGGGGCACATAATGCCTCCAGTATTCAGTCCTCCTTTGTAGGAGCAAAGCATTTTCAGTTAAGACATCCCCAGACATGCCCATCTTGTGTATTATTTCCTCAAAGGTCCCACCTACTGTGCTAAGAACTAATTAGAATTTTCACTCATTTCAACAAAAGTTAACAAAGGCTATTTCTCCAAACCCTGACGATAATTAGAATTGCAGAAGCAACGTAATTTTGTTTATTTTACATTACATCTGGATTTCAAACAGACATAGTCTGGAACTGAGTTTTTTATACATTGCACTAAGGGAGGCAAAACGCCAGACCTCTAGTGTCAGAGCAGGTCACATTGTATTCATTGTCAGCATAAGCTGTTTTCCTATTGGTACAGTCACCATGTTATTGACAATCTCTTCAGTTTACTTAAATGTGGGGAGGGGGGGGATTTTTATAATGTGAAATATATTTTGGAACGAAAATAGATTTTGCTTTATGCTGAAAAACACCACCAGGATTTCTTCTGCTTGGAGATTTCATTGGCCTAGTTTTCTGGTATCCTAAGAGCTTACATTCAATATAGTTTCCTGTAGTAGGGTACTCAACAATGGAGTAGCTAGATGTTACTGGGCCCACAGCAAATTTATTTTAGGGCCCCAACATATGAAGAGATTGCCCTCTCTGCCTCATTATTTGGGTCTCATGGGGCCCTATATGTCCTGGGTCCTACTGCAGCTACAGAGTCTGCTTCCTCTGTAGTTACGCACCTGGTACTCAATGTTATATTCACAAATAATCATTGGTTGCTGGGATATACATATACAATAGGTCTCAATGCTAAGCGTGTTATAAGTATACAGAGGATCTTTGCTACTGTTTAAAGTGGACCTGTCACCCAGACATAAAAAGCTGTATAATTAAAGTCCTTTTCAAATTAAACATTATATCCAAGTTCTTTTTTTTATTAAAGCATTCATAGCTGTTGTAAACTCATTTAAAAATCTCAGCTGTCAATCAAATATTATCTGCCCCTCCTCTAGTAGACAATTACTTTCACTTTCCATTCAACACTTCCTAGATATCACTGCTCTCCCCACATTCCCCCATTCAATGGGGATGGACATCAGGTCCCCCATTCTGGTGCACAAACAGATGAGATGATGCAAGACTTGCCTTAATAACAGTGTCCACAAAATGGCTCCTGCTTGCTTGCTATAATTATGAGCTCCCAAACTGATGAAAACAAGATTCAGATAATTTATACAGTGTAAGTAAAGTTCATTTTGCTTGACTAACATGATAAAATAGGATTTGGAATATTTTTTTATTATTAACCGCTGAACTTCCAACAAATCACTTTACCCATGTGTAATTACCATTCATATTGTGAGCCTGGCAATATCTCTGTTTCTCTATCTTTTAAACCAAAGAAGTGCATTGGCACATACAGTATGCTATTCTGATTTTGGTACTGCTGCCCTAATTTTTGACACTTGGGACTGGGTTCTTACCTACTTTAGCAATAATCTAATCTTGATCATCATCATAAGCAGGACTGTTGTAGTGTAGGGTGGAAAATAAAGCAATGATGGTCTATTGATAAATGACACCGGGGAAGTGTATTTTACAAAGGCGAGGGACAAGCTGACACATTTAAAACACCTCAGCAGTGATATGCAAAAGACCACTAAGCAACTTTTGTAAATCCTATATTGAACATCACTTCTGAAGAGGCAACTTTGCTGTACATTCTGTGCTGACTAACAAAGCATTTCCAGAAGTATTCAGATCCTGTGTTCCTCTATAAATTCATATATAACTTATGTTGTGCATAATATTAATATTGGTTTTGCTCTGCAATGTATGGTGCCTTTAAATTATAAATGTGTGTGGATTCTGCTGTTGGATGTATTCCACTAAACAATCACTTTGGTAGGTCTATTACATTTTACTCCCTTTAAAATCATCTTCCAATGCCAGGGCCTATTTTAAATCTCAGTCCAAGCCTGCCAAGGGGTATAGAACCATAAACATATTGCATCTATCTATCTATCTATCTATCTATCTATCTATCTATCTATCTATCTATCTATCTATCTATCATCTATCTATCTATCTATCTATCTATCTATCTATCTAAGCCTTCCTTTTAAATCATTGCTTTTGTATTTTTTTGTATTAATTGTTTAAAAGGTATTAATTGCAGGAATTCATATACAGTGTATGAAGCAGGCTGTGAAGTTAACCTCAATGAAACCACAATAAACTGTAATGATGTTGCTGCTATGCCAGCTTCCCCTCCTAAGGGAATGGTTTCCAGTAGTGTAACACGTTAAGGACACATGGTTTCCTAAACACCAAATTAATTGTAGGTTGTATTATTGAGCTACTTTTCTCAAAGACCTTTGTGTGCTTCATTCAGAACTTCCAGAACCCTTTTTTACATTGTGGGTGGAATGTAGGCAGGGCTCCCACATCCCTCACCTCACCAGTGAGCAGAGAGAATAAAAGGAAGATGATTCTAATGTTAAATCTCAAACTGTATTGCCCTCACTGGATAAATGCCTGAGTTGCTGACTGCCCTCAATATTTGCATCTGCTCCTTAAATTATTTGTGTAAGTATCATTGTGCCCAGCATAAAAGCCTGCCTGTCTGGATTAGTATTTAGTGATTTACAGGAATATTTCAGTCATGCGTTGCATAGAGAGTGTGACTGTAGGCCAGCAGAACTACAGCTCTCACAACGCTTCTATTAGTTAACTAGCAGATGTTTAGACATTTAAAATAGAGTTTAGTTAATGTTTGGCATTAAGGGATGGATTGATTGTGTTTCTTTTTAGCCATGTTATATTACCCACCTTCTGTCACATCTTTGACCACAAAAGTGAGAAGTGCAATAAAGCACACAAGGTTGGTTGATAACACTTTAAGGCCAGGAATTCTAGGATATGAAAATGCCCTACATGCATATATACATAATGCTCACTGAGTCTGCTGTTTGGTACCATTTTGGTAGTTTTATGTAATGTGTATTATCTAACATTACATTGAACACATCAGGGAGGGTGGGATATATTTAGACAATGTATAAAAGATGGCTGAACCCAGCAGAGCTGATAAGAAACACAATACAAGCACTTCTACTTGAAAGAAACTGTGTGTATGTATATAGAATAGTATGTCAGCTTAAATTAATCATTTTCATTTGTGGATATAAAATGTATCTCATAACCTGCTTACCTTTGTTCTGTAAGCTGTATAAAAAGAGGCTACTCTCTAGTATAAAATGGTCTAAGCTACAAACGAATCACTTTCAGCTATCTGATACCCAATAAAATGCTGCAAATAGTTCCCCTTTAATTGTAGACAAACTGGTGAAGTAGTCCGATATTATTTTAAATGTTTATCCTGATAAAAAAAATTGCCTCTTTTGTCTGCCTGTTGTGATTGCATTGCAAATATTGTCAATTGAACATTCCAGCTTCACCCAAACTGTAAAAGCTGTTGAATGAATCTGGAAGTTATAGTTCACAGTAAATGAAAGGCCACAGCACTATGTGACATGCCTGCTGCCCACAGTGGACAGTATATATACATAGATCTTCTGCCTCGCATCTCTGCCAGAGAGTCTACAGTACACCTTAAGGTGGCCATACACGGAGAGATCTGCTCGTTTGGCGATGTCGCCAAAAGAGCGGATCTCTCCCCGATATGCCCACCTTGAGGTGGGCAATATCGGGCTGATCTGATTGCGGGCCCTAGGGCCCAACGATCGGATCCTAACAAATAGTAATGGGCGGTCGGATCGCGGGACCGCATCAACGAATAGATGCGGCCACGATCCCATGGGATTTTTCGTCCCATCCAATCGAGATCTGGCCGACTTTTGGCCAGGTCTCAATCAGAAAGCCCATCAGGGGGCCCCATACATGGGCCAATAAGCTGCCGAAACGGTCTGTCGGCAGCTTTTATCACCCTGTGTATGGCCACCTTTAGATACTGACACAGGCAACATTATGTCATTTATTAGTATTGGACGCAGCCAAGAATGTACTTTTAATTCCAAACACATTGTTTCCTGAGCAGGGTGTACTTTGCATTTAATTAGTTCCCTTGGCTTTATATTGGGAAATCTATTGTTCTAATGAAATGAAAGGTAATCAAATGCTCAATCAAATGCTCAATCTATATAGCCCCAAACACCCCTTATCTCTACAAACCGTGAAGAAGGTAATATGTTTCATACACATATGAAAACATTGCACATCAACCACAACTATCAATAAGCCACCTATATATCTGCCTTCCCCAGCAGCCACAGGGCTATATTAGACCCCTGAATATTCTGCACCTATAAAAGGGTAGTATAATAAAAGGTACCCTGTTCTTAAAACCAACACTAACCAATCATATGTTTGTTTTCAGCTGAACAACAAAGGCTACCTGCTAACTGGTTGCTATGGATTACTAGACCTGTAGCAAAGGTTTCACATTATATTATTTAGTTC
Organism: Xenopus petersii; assembly: GCA_038501925.1. Lineage (NCBI taxonomy): Eukaryota > Metazoa > Chordata > Amphibia > Anura > Pipidae > Xenopus > Xenopus petersii. The sequence goes on along the minus strand of CM076674.1, from coordinate 81,792,722 downwards.
CCAGTAATTTGTTGTTTTCCTAATTGAACTAATTTAAAGGCCACATTTCGATAGAGTCCAACACATGGAATGTTGATTATACAAATCAGTTGGAAATTGCCAAGTTTTTTTCACGCAAAGGGATAGACTCAATTAAGTGAGAAAAAATTATCTCTTGGTTTATCACATGAAAACTCATGGACGAGATTCTATTTGAGGAGAAAAAACTCCAAATTCAGTTCCAGTTTTTTCCCATAGACTTCAATGAAGTTTTTGCATGATAAACTGGGAGATAAGTTTTTCTGAATTGAATTGCATCTCAAATTGAATCTCGTCCATGTCTTTTCAAATGATAAACATTTTTCTCACTGAATTGGATCTTGCCCAAAATTTGACAGCAGAAAAGAAAGAGCCAATTGGTCCATCTAGCATTAGCAATAATAACAAACGGCATGTTCTGACTGCTGCAGTGCTCAGACCCAAAAACAACAGTGGCTGAAATGTCTTATGCCAATAGTTCCCATAGAGCATGTGAGCTCTTATCTCTTTTCACTGCAAGGTCTGCCATAGACAGAGTGTTTCCGTTACATGTCCATAAGAAGCAGTGACAGGTGAATAGGGATTTATAGCAGGTTAAAATGTGCCATAGACCTGATTACATTTTAGTTTTAAACCATTAAAGTTTCTTTTTATCTATATTTTGTAAATACATTTGAGATATAGATCTAGATATACTGTAGATGAATATATAGATCTAGATGAAAGGCTATTCTGTTTATCACTATGTGTATTTATCACTCTTATGTTGTTCCCCTGGTTCTAGTCATCTTCTGCTTCTGGGATATTCTTCCCTCCTTAATTGCCAAGATATAGCTTAGTGCTTGTATCAATAACTTCTCTCCATTCTCTCTTTAAAGCTGCCTTGTTGTTCATGTTCTTGTTTAAACCTTAAAGTGCATTATCTTGGTTTCTGCTGTCGGGATGGGTTCTGTTACATAAATATATTCCTCTGGAAGATATGTGCTTTCCCAAGTACAACAAATAATATGGAGCTGTTCATTTTACAGTGGGCTACTCTATATAAAGGTGCTAAGATTCGTGCAGCATGTATAATATTAGGTCCCTATCACACACTCACAGATACACTCTAAACAAGGCTAAAGCATGTTACGCCCAGTCTAATTCCAACAGGACTGCATTAATTCAGTCTTAAGCTGGCCATAGATGTACAGATTTTAGCCTCATATCGTACGAACAATCGTATGGCACAATCGTCTGACCTGCAACTAACCATTCAGATTAAATACAGTAGTAAAAGTACAAATCAGACAATGTTCTGTCTATGAAAGAAATCATATTAAAGTTACGTCCGACAAATAGTAGTAACAGTCACCCATTGATATCATCAGATCGGCAATACATGCAGAGATATTATAATTAGCCGACAGAAATCTTCTAACCTGTGAGATCGACTAAACGACCAATCACCATGGCACGAAAAATGTTGGGACAATCTACACATGGTCTGAAAATTGTGCGAAATGAATTGTCACGCAACTTTAACTTTCCGTCTATGGCCAGCTTTATGGGGGTGGATAAACTGCTATCAACTGGCTTTTTTCCCCTTGGGAAGAAATACTCACTTAACTGAGAGGGAGAAGTGTGGCTTCTCCCTCTCATTTATCAGTTCTACTCCAATCTTCAATCAACAAAGATCTTTTCAACCGAATAACTGCTCATGTATAAAAGTACTAGTGAGCCGATATTATTGATATGTCAATATTATTCATAGATATGTCGGCAGTTTGTTTTAATTAAATGATAATTAAAATGTTTTTCTTACAGTGGGCTGAGTATTGTCCATCAGCACACAAGAATGTATCAGTTCTTGCTAGAAAGGATTTCTGAAATATTCTGAAACTACTGGATAATTAATACAGGGTGTTAGCACCTACTACATTTCTTTAGGCTGGCAATATGCAGGGCCCATGGTAAAATACTGCATTGTATAGGTCATGACTAGTATCTTTGTATCTAGGATTTATAACAGTATGCCTGCCCTAAAAGCAAAATACATACACCTTGTTTCTGAACAAGTGTTTCTGTGTTATAGGTTCTTATAAATAATCTCCATGTGTCATAACTTGGAAAAAAAATCAAATGCAATGCCTCAGAGAAAGTTAGAATTCTTCAAAGAATTTACCCACATCAGATCACTGCTCAGACTCAATAGCCGCTTATTCCTCTGATCTTAATTTTATATCTAAAACAATCTGTTGTCTGAGTATGTCAAAAATGAGTCAGTCTCTTGACAGAGAACACCTATTCTTCAAGCTGACCTTTGTACATAAACTACAACTCCCAGCACAACTCAACAGCCACTGAACATTATAGTTCCAGAACTGGTCGGTTGGGGTCTGTTCAGTATCACCATGCCCACTGAAAAGTTTAGCACCTTTGGATAATTCTGTCAATTCTGAGAAAAGGCCTTACCATCTTACATTGCCACTACGCTGGTCCTTTGAGGCTTTCCAAAAGAGGAATCCTTTGATAAATACGCCTTTCAAAATAGAAATGAGTGGCAGGATTTCACTCTAGTGGACTGTGGCAATTTCTAACTTCACTCTTTGATAAATATATACCTAAGTATGTCACACATACAAATGGGTCAATAGCTGTATAACATCAAAACTACTTATTGTGAGAAAGGACAGACCAGGTATATAACAAAGTATCCATGAATATCCCATAGTCCCCCCCCCCAATAAATTCACATACATACAGTGCTTCTAGAACTTTCCTGAAAACTGACATTTCAAAGTATGAAATAACAGGAAGGCTGCAGGCAGTAGAAGAGGAGTTACTATACTACGGGGTGACTAGACGCGTGGGTAGCGATTGCTAAATACTGAAGCACCTCTGATGTGCACCTGGGATCAAGCTAATGCCCTGGGGATGTCTTCGCTGAACCACTATTTCCTGCTGTGGCTTTTCTGTATAAAGAGGTCACAATTGAAGACAGTTGTTCTGTGAGCAGCACTGCTAATTAGTATGACAATTCAAAGATACAATTGTTTTTCTATACGCAGATTATATGCTTTCATTACAGACACAATACTCATAATTATTAAATATCACCTGTTGAAAAGCTGAGTAGGGAATTATGCCAGAATTTGCGTAAATAATATACTTCCTGATATTTTACAGATTGATAGACAGACCATTATTTGCACGGGCAGAACTACAGACCTATGTTTCTGGGGTGGCAGGATTTATATCGAGTGATACATTAAATATATATAAGGTTTGAATGTTAGACGGAACAACTGAATTATTTGTAGTGGCAGTAAAAGTCAGGCCAACAAGGAACGAGAAAAAAAAGAATTGATATTGTCCAAGAGCATATTGTGAAACTGATAGGATGAAATATGGTATACATAAGGGCACATGTATGTTCATGCCCCAACTGCAGTAAGCAAAGTGCAGTTTTGAGGCCAATCACAATGTTTTTTTCCACAATGTATCTTTTCATTACCAGAATTCCAGCATCATTGCAGTCTGAAACGGCAGTGCGCTTGATGCAGTTGCACTTGATGCAGTTGTGCTTGATGCACTGTGCCTGGAACAACTGTATCCAATTTGTTAAAATTAATGCAAATGTGCATGCGTTTCTTCACAAATCAGATGCAATCGCAGAATTTGCAGAATTCCAGTGCAAGTGATGTCTGTGCCTGATTATTTAGGTGCAAGTGTGCTGCGCTTATTGATGTAGGAGGTGGCAGTAGCTCCAGGATACCCCTGTCTCTATAGGCACAGCAGCACTCGATTCGGAATGGAAGACGGATGTACATGAGTCCTATTGTTTGGCAGTTTTCATTCATTCAGGACATGATATGCAGTATCTAATAATGAAGTCTATAGATTTCACTATAGACTTGAGAGTAATCTTGAAAATGTTTCACAGCTCTTAGTGATCTTGAAAATGTTTTACAACTCATCCAAGTGGCTTACTTCAGTTATCTGAATCAGTAGCGCTCCAGTATTATTTCATCTTGCATGATGTGCATATGTTTCACTAGCAAATATCTGCACCCATTTTTCACAGTTGGCACCCTTTTAAAGGACAAGGAAAACCACATTCATTGGGGTACCAATTTGTTGGTCATATCGCTGTATTTTCTGCTGAAAGGGAAATAGGGGAAGTAAGTGTAGTACAAAGCACAGCGATCCTGTAGGAGGTACTCTAGGCTGGTGTGTTTTGCATTGAAGAGGAGCACCAGCTCAGGGTACAATGTTAAAGGGATACTGTCATGGGAAAAAAAAAATTTCCAAAATGAATCAGTTAATAGTGCTACTCCAGCAGAATTCTGCACTGAAATCCATTTTTCAAAAGAGCAAACAGATTTTTTTATATTCAATTTTGAAATCTGACATGGGGCTAGACATTTTGTCAATTTCCCAGCTGCCCCTGGTCATGTGACTTGTGCCTGCACTTTAGGAGAGAAATGCTTTCTGGCAGGCTGCTGTTTTTCCTTCTCACTGTAACTGAATGTGTCTCAGTGGGACATGGGTTTTTACTATTGAGTGTTGTTCTTAGATCTACCAGGCAGCTGTTATCTTGTGTTAGGGAGCTGTTATCTGGTTACCTTCCCATTGTTCTTTTGTTTGGCTGCTGGGGGGGAAAAGGGAGGGGGTGATATCACTCCGATTTGCAGTACAGCAGTAAAGAGTGATTGAAGTTTATCAGAGCACAAGTCACATGACTTGGGGCAGCTGGGAAATTGACAAAATGTCTAGCCTCATGTCAGATTTCAAAATTGAATATAAAAAAAATCTGTTTGCTCTTTTGAGAAATGTATTTCAGTGCAGAATTCTGCTGGAACAGCACTATTAACTGATTCATTTTGAAAAAAAAATTTTTTCCCATGACAGAATCCCTTTAACTATTTTAAACTGCATTGTAAGAGAGTCAGGAAGTCTCTGGCACCATTTAACATTTTTATCTGCAGCACATTCTCTGCAGTCTCCTTTAGATACTCTTCATAATGTTCATAATATTTCAAGTTTTCCTGGAAATCAAACCTTAATATGCTTTCCCCCCAGGCACAACCCTCCAGAAAAGCATGAACCAACCAGGTGACAGAACATGGACCCATATATTCCGCTTCCTAATGGTAATTATCTTGTGTGCTTATTAAAATAATAAAATAAACCCATGTAGCATTTATGGTTTCTGACACTTCGCAAGACTAAATGACAGAATTACATAAAATATGAACTCATACTCTTTACACTCACTATATAGACATAGATTGCAAAAGATCTGTTTGAAAGTCAGGTAAATTATGAAGAAATGGTTCTTGAAGATGCTACATTCATTCTATTTAAATATCAGGAATGGTATTATAGATCAGTACTCCATACTTTATTTGAATAATTTAATTATCACTGTACATTAACCACAATGAAGCTGATCAGTTAGGCACCTTCCATGTGGCTTTTTGTGTAGTCGAAAAGCTAGATCATCCAAAAGGCATGCAATGAGTCCTGGAAACTGACTCTTTCGTTTCATTGTCTATTAACCTCATATTGCTGTGAGAGGCTTAAGCTGTGACCATACAAGGTTAATTTTGCACATTAATGTGTTTAGGCGCCGAAATCCACTCTGTGTGCCTGCACCCAGGCTGACACAGTGACTTCAGGTGTAGGCATAAGGGTAGGTTGATCAGGGCATAAGGGTAGATTGATTCACAGCTGGCATTTATCCACAGGCCAAGAATAAGCCTGTAGTGACATTAGCCTTAGAATGGCAAACTCAGCCTAGATAAAAAAGCAAAACGACCCAATCTTCAATGTACACAATGTTAATGTAAAAGGAATTAGTACTTCAGAATAACATAGGATAAAAAGAAAAAAAATTTAGTTTGACATTCTCCAGGCTCTTTCTGAGAAATGGAAATGCCATCATCTAACTATTTTGGTATGTATGGTCCTGATGAGTATCTATAATAGACCAATTACTTCTGAATGAAGCTAATGGGAGTGCTCCAAAGCTGAGCTAGTTTGGGACTCACAACTAATAAAAATGCAGTTTTATTCTCCAAGGCAGTCTTTCATTTGTGGCTTCCCCAGAAAGTTGGGTTCCAAGGCAAGTCTTTTAAATAGTTACTGAAACCTGAAATAGGAATCATGCATAAAAAGGAGAGAAGCACTTCCCTAGTATAAAGGAGGGAGTCTGCTTCAGAAAATCAACAAATATAGTATTCATATCAAAGGGATCGTTTAAATGTAATGGGAAAAGTAACACTTATTGATACATTGAATCGAAATAGAGGCAGTGTCCCATAAATTTAGGATGACAGTATTGGTATTCATATTACAAAAACAATAGTCCCTCCATGTCCCGACTCCCAAATGATCAATTGAAAGCAGATCCCATTATTTTATATATGAATACTGATATATATGTCAGCCTAAGCATGTGAATATCCAATCCAGTGTAAGTAGGGTATGGAGTGTATTATTATTATTAATAATACTATTATTAATAATAACAACATATATTTATAAAGCAATTCCAAAGCACTGTACAAAAAATGGCTTTGTACATTGAATATACAGAATTACATAAAAGCAACCAATAACCAATAAAAAAGTTGAAGAGGGCCCATTTAATCCAACTATTCTCATAGATTCATCTCTCTCTTTTTTGTGCACTTCCTATTGTTTCTGCACCTGCTTTGGAACAAAACTTCATATTTCAGTTTTTCAGTAGTTATTGCACATTGAGGAAAAAAGCCTTGCATGCAATCTGTATCTAGCTTCCCACAACACAGTAAATATTAGAGTCAGTTGGGAGAAAATGGTGTAGCACTTGTCAGGTAACAGATTAACTTGAACTTTTCCTGATTATAATTTATATATGGCAGAAATAATTACAATTCGCTTAACAGCAAAATGTATGAGGGATTATCAGCATGGAGTAAATTTAAGAAAAGGCTAACTAAAAAACCTTATCCTTTACTAAGCAATGACAACTGCTCAAGTGAGCCAGCTTTCTAAAGCTTTATATAGTCTTCAGAGGTTAGAACAATGAATATATTAGAACATTTCTACAGCACCCAGCGGAAAGGATTAGACAGTGTATTGCATGCTTTCTTAAACAAAAACGGATTTGTTTATCTTGCCAGTAATAAAGATCACACAATTCATTTCATTGAATGTAGAAATGCAAGTCCATGCTGGTTCATTGTACCTGATAAGTGGTTCTTTCTCTAGGTGTCTCTGTTGTGCTCTGTGCATGCAGATTATGGTAACTGTGGTGAAAATGAATATTATAATCAGACAACTGGAATGTGCCAAAGCTGCCCTGAATGTGAGCCTGGGGAAGAACCTTATATGGTAAGAAACGTAAACCTGATCAACATTTAACCAAATGTAGTTGTTGCGTAAGCATTGTAAGTAAGGTAAAGGTATTATACAAATTACAAAATTGAATTTGTGTCATTGTAGAGCTGTGGTTATGGCTTTAAAGATGAAGACTTTGGCTGTGTTCCTTGCCAGTCTGGTAAATATTCAAAAGGAGGCTACCAGATTTGCAGAAGACACAAAGATTGCGAGGGGTTTTTCCGTGCTACTGTCCTAACTCCAGGGGACAGCGAGAATGATGCAGAATGTGGGCCTTGTCTTCCTGGGTAAGGTTGCTTTCTTTATATGAAAAATGAGTCCCTTTGTTACACCCTAATGGCTAATGAAAAGGTGCCACAGATCCAAAATTGAAAGTGACATTTAGGTACAAGTTTTCACTGGCAACCAAATTAAAATAAGGTGTGTAAGATGTGTAGAGACAGATAAAGAGTGATTGTTACATGTCAATAACATTCAGCATACCCTTTTATACAATGGAACTAAGTATTGTATACTATCCGAAAAGCAAATGGTTAGCAATTGACTCATTGTTCAACTTGATGCAGACCCTTGTGAGCATAGACCAAAGAACAAGTTGGGTCTGTTCTATGTTCATCAGGGAGGGACAGCAGGAGCCCTGTCAGGGGTCTGGTTCATGATTCGTGATCCTTCAGGAAGTCTATAGGGATTGTGGGATAATAACTGCAACCTAAATAAGGTCTTTCTGCTAGAGAATCAAAATAACCTGACAAAATGAAAGTCCAAAGTACCTTTTACAGTTGGTACTAGTTTTGATACGTTATAATTTATATGGCTTTTTATATCACTTGTATTCATGTCCTCTCCATTCACCATTATAATATCTAGGTGTTATAATCCCATTTGATTCATCCATCCATGTCTTGTGTGCATTTTATAGGATAAGACTTAGTACATGTAGGTATTGGGTGGGTTAATGAAATGCATATGTGTCTGTGAGCCTGTGGGTCATAGTTGGGTCTGTGGGAGCATTTATTGTATTGATGTTATATCTGTCTTCCAGGCCAGGCAGCGGCAATTAGTATATTTTCATTAGTCAGTTCTAATCTGCAAATATTGTCACTGGCTGTAAAGAACAGTTGTGATTTGTAAGTCAGACAGAGAAAGCAAAGGTAAATCAGGGTGACTAATTTTACTTTTTCGTTAAGGTTTATTTCTATTGTACTGGCAATTAACATATATTTCTCCATATTCCTTTAATAGACTTAGATGCTATAAGTCCACACGACTGCCATATTGTAAACATTTATTAACTCTAAAGAGAATATCTTTTGTAAAATCTAAATATTGTATACTGAATAACAGTTTACCAGGTTTTATTGCATTGCCTATTTTAGGTACTACATGTTGGAGAACCGTCCTAAGAGCATGTATGGGAATGTGTGCTACTCCTGCCTGTCTGCTCCTCCAAACACCAAGGAATGTAAGTATCCCACCATTTCTCATATGCTGTCGCAAAAAGATTATTGGGCAACTCTCTAAATTCTTTTTCTTAAACAAACTATAGCAACTTTTTGTGTCCTTATATATTATTTGTAAATGTATGTATAATTCAACTGCACATAATTGAAATACCAATAGCAACAAGAGTATCACACAGCACTAGAGTGTCTGCCATAAAAAGTAACTTTTATTTTCATTGTAAAATCGTCCATAAGTAGAAAATACGAAAAAAGCCAAAGTCTTACATGTATTGTGGCATCACACTACTTGCACAGAATCGAACATATAATAACAACCACACTTATATTATAAAATAATATTACACTTAGGGGCACATTTACTAAGGGTCGAATATCGAGGGTTAATAAACCCTCAAATTCGACCCTCGAAGTAAAATCCTTCAAATTCGAATATCAAAATCGAAGGATTTACCGCAAATACTGCGAAGTAAAAATCTTTCGAAGGATTTTAATCGATCGATCAAAGGATTGTTCTTCGATCAAAAAAACCTTAGAAAACTGATGGGGAAGGTCCCCAAAGGCTAACAATGTACCTCGGTAGGTTTAAACTACTGAATTATGTAGTCAAAGTTTTTTTTAAAGAGACAGTACTTCGACTATCGAATGGCCGAAACAATGTTTAGTTCGAATCGTTCGAATCGAAGTCGTAGTCAAAGGTCGTAGTAGCCTATTCGATGGTCGAATCCTTCACTCGAGCTTAGTAAATGTGCCCCTTAATGTCACCATATTGTTTGTAATGTAGAAAATAATAAAGGAAAGTAATAAAAGAAATATAGGAAATAAAGGAAATACTGCTTCTAGCTTTATATAATTATAATACTCCCAGTATTCATAACGTGAGCAAATATTCAGCAGCTGAAATACCAGAGTTGGGAATGTCCATGGTGCACTTTGAGTCTACTGTAGTATTCTCAAAATCTTGTTTGACGGTTTTTGTGTAGTCTCAACATGGCTCTGATTTTCACTACATATTATGGCTAGATGGGAATGTGTTACTTAAGAGACAGATCTGGCAATGTCTACCATTCACGTTTCTTATTTTTCGTTACTTGTTTTGAGTGTGTGTGTGTAAAGACAATGGGGCTCATTAATTAACAGTGAGCAAATTTGCACCAGTCCAGTAACAAATTAGCCAACAGCTACTAGAATCTGGAAGCAAATGTCTTATTCATATTAGGTTACTGCATTGGTGCAGTATTAACTATTAACATTTCTGAACCAAGAGACATAAAATAATGGGATTGGTAATTAGAGATGAAACTAATGATTGATAATGTTAAAATGAGCACTTCACCAAAGTTGACTAAGGAATGAAGAAATACAAGGGGCACCTTCATAATCATTGCAAAGCATTTTAGAGCACTCGGACATCATTCTGTTGTAGGAGAAATACAAAGCCAAATATGTCACATCCTTAATGCTTTTTAAGAAGCTATAAGATTATAGATGGAATACATGAAATTAATTCTATTCACCACCATAATCCAGTTAGTACTTGCAGGAGGTACAGAGTAGAAGGTTACAGAAAATGGCTGCTGTTTATCTGCATACACACAAAGCATGTAGGAAAAAGAGTTCTTGTTATCTGTATGTGTCCTCTTTATGATGAGCAATTCTTCGTGTTCTGCAATAGGATGCTATTAGCAATCTACTTGTCACAAAACAATATAACCCATCCTTTCATAAGGATTGTTTGGTTGTTACTAAAATAGACTTGATAGACAGACTTAGGAGGTTGTTTTAAGTGAAAAATAAGGGACAATCTTGCTGTCAATAATAAAATACTATTTACCTTTCAACAAAATGATGATTCACTTATTGTTTTGTGTGAATGAGCTGAGGATCTGCAATTTTGCACAGTCAATGAATGACCAAATACAGATGTAAACTTCTTCCAACCAGCAACATATCAAAGCAGAACAAGTTGTTGTTTTTGTTTATTTTCTTAAAATGACATATTCAAGTGGCAGTGGCAGTAACTTCATAGTTCACACCTACCTAGTACCAACAAAAAGGAAGGAAATGAGAAACTGGAGAGTTGTAATGAGAAAAATTAAAATGAGAATAATAAGAGCATGGCACATCTGGAGATAATGGGAGGGTGGCATATGGGCAGAGAATTGCATTGCAAAAGATTGACAGCCACAGGGCAGAGGGTGTGATTGAGAAGATGCTGGTACATTGGAAAGAAAGTAAAGGGGGGGAAGATGGAACGGTTCATGAGAAGAGTATAAAATGGCAAATTCAAAGAACATGGAAAGGTGAAAAGATATAAATGCACATAAAAATGAAGAGTAGAAGTGAAATTGGAATGATACAAGAGAGATAACAAAAAGAGGTGATAGAACTGGGGGGTGTAGCGGGTAAAAGGGGTGAAATGAGGTGAAAGACAGAGAACGCAGTAGTTGTGTTAATGGCCAGCATAGAGAGAAGAAAACTAGAGGGAAAGGAGAGCAGGAAAACAAATGATGACATCAGACAAAAGAGCTTGGAGAAGTGCATCCACTCATATGTAATACTATTCAGTCAACAAGGTCTACAAAATATATTTTCCAGACATGGTTTTCATGAATTATAATTGCAGGAACAAGCAGTTTATGGCCAATCAAGCATGAGGTCTCCATTTGTTATGTGTGTTTTGTGTGCTTCCACCAAGTCCTGGCACTGTCACGTGTATTTCTGATTTTGTAAGAAACAGGCTAGTTTTTTATTAAAGGAAATCAAGATCTAAGGTATTATTATTGAGTCTACCAGCCTTACTAATCAAAACATAAATGAGCGCTACCCAGGTTCTCCATATGTTTCCACTAACTTTATATAATACTTTACATGTGATGCAATTTTTGGCTGCAACCCTACAAATACCCAAGTAGATCATTTAACCCTATCAGGTTTTGTACTTTGTAACTGAATTGTTTATCCCTATATAAAAACTATAATGTGGGCTTCAAACTATATGCTGACTTGGGTCTACTAAAAAGGAGTACATGAGATGATCAAATGCAAAGAGCATTTTAGATATGGATTTTATGTATGGTATTATCAATTTTAATACTTTACAGCAGTGCAAAATGTCAACTTAAGCACAACTATGGTTAAACAAATGAATAAATAGATGGTAATGAAAGCAGAAGAACTTAAAATTAGCTTCAGCTGAAAAGCCAGAGAGAATGATGAAAGAATGGCAGATGAATGACCATCGGAAAAATTACTCAGCTAAACTATATCATCAATGAAGACAAGCCAACAAGAGTGTATTTAATGTGTGTAAGCAATGAAAGGATGCCAGAAATCATACTGAGGTAAGAAGATTGAAAATTAGTATAATGCAGGCGTGTTCAATTGGAGGCCCATGGGCCAGATATGGCCCTGAAAATATTTTTGGGCCTCTATGGCTCCATAGACTTCATTGTATAACATTATCATTTTAATATGACCTTTGAACATGCTACATGAGAATTAATCAGGCCAGTACATGTAATTAGCTGGACAGCACTAGGATACCATATCCTAAATCATTTGCTGTGGACTCTGGCCAAGTACTGAAAAACCTTCCCAGCCCACATTATGTTAACATGGAGAACCAATGGAACTGATTTGATGACTGCTAACAAAGTGAACACATATTTAGAAATATAAGTTTATAATTTAAGATATTGTGTACACTACATATAACAACAGTAAATACAAAGGATTAACTGGAATATAAGGATGCAGTTGATTTACTAAGAAGAATGAATTATCTGCAGGATCCAGTCAGTACAAGAAAATTGAAAAATATAACTGAAAGCCGCCCATAAAAGTAGCTGCAATAAGGTTCCCTAGATTGTTTCATGAAGAACAAAACTGGAGCTTCTGGATCTTCCATGAAGAGAGATACTGAAGAGTATGCAGTCCTTGGCAGACTGTGTCCCTTGTTTACCTGCTTACTCAGTTTAAAGTGCTTTATACACGGTCTATTTCACCCACATTCACCTTAATGCTACCAACCTAACAGACTCATTTTAACAAGCCTCACTGCACATCTTTTGTTTTGTTCTCGGGTTCAAGGATGAAGAAAAAAGCACACAAAAGAAAAATGTGTCTGGTTGAGATCGTCTGATAATCTGAACATCAGTTATATGCACTTGTCTGTCAGCTATTTCCATGTCTTTCTATAAACCATTGCCTTCTATAATCCTGCACTAACAATACTAACCAAGAGTAACTCATTCATATTTACCCATATGTCATAATAGGCAATAAATACTGTGTATTTTATATTTTTTCGAAAGGCTTAAACTCAGGTGAACTTTGTACAGATGGAAAAGAAATACCACATTTATACAATGTAAATGGCAATACCACATTTTTGAAGAAGGCAAAAATTATTATTATTATTTTATGATGGAAATGTCTATACAGGATTGTACACTTTGCCTCTTTTTATATATATATATATATATATATATATATATATATATATATATATATATATATAGCAATCTGTAATGAAACAAAATGTGAATGAAAAATGACAATACTACTGTAGGTATTATAAAATAAAGGTCAACATAATTACAGAAAATAATCTACAAATACAGGTTCTGAAGGTAGAACTCTGCTTTTAAAGAATGCAAAATATTTTGTATTTTAACTTATTAAACCATCTATTGAACAGCAAAATGCATTTTTCTTGTGACTTTGTGAGTAACTGTCCAACTGAAGTCTAGTTGTGGCCCTTTCACACATACTCTTGGCCCCCTTTGAATTAAATCTTTATAATAACTCAGCCTCCCAAACATGAAAAAGAGCAGATAATTGGCCCATGGCACAGAAAATATTGAAGAGCATTGCCTTAGGGCACTGTCACTAAGCAAGCATTCTTAAAGCACTCTGAACTAAGTGACAGCATCTATATAACGCAAAAAACAAAACCGCACACACAGGGCTTTTGATGAAAAACAAAAACTTGTGGCTTTATAATAATAGTAGACATCTAGTACTCAAGTAATCTCTAATATATAAAAAATGTATAATCCCAAGCAAGTTTCGGAATACCATAGACTTCTATATAACATTTAACTCAAGCTTTAACACAGTCTGCCCTACAAATATCTCATAATAAGCCTGCGCAAAAAATAGCTACACATATATTTAACTATGTTTTCTTGCATTACTGTGAACTGTGCTTTAAATTGTATGGGGAAGGGACACAAACACGGAACAGCTGATAGGGCCTGTAAGTTGTAAATCAAGAAAAAGCAAGGCTAGCATTAACTTAATTTGGAAAAAGAATTGCACTTTGAGAAATAAATATATATATCATTCATGTAATCTTTTCCTTCTAGCCATAATGCGTCAAGACGTAAGGATGAAAGCTTAGCAATATGTTTTGGTACATTCCTTCATGCAAGACTTCGTCCTAACTAACATTAAATTAATGGGAGTTTCCTATGTACACATTAATATAAAGCGTATATTTAATCTTTAATCTTGAATTGCCTTGTTATAGCAATTTCTACAAATAAGAGACAGTGACACAATTTTTTCCAATAACCCTTAGAACTCACTTTGTATTTACTTAAATGGAAACCCTTGTGCCAATTTGTGGCACATATTGTACTGGGGAAAGAATGCAGTCGTACATTTGTTACATCTCCAAAACGTTGCTGTTGTTCTTTCTAAAGAAACACTGGGCCCCATTGACAATTGATTTTCAGGAACAGCAGCTGCATACTGTTTGTAGCTTCTGATGCAGGTGCTTAACTTGGCACCTTCTATAAAACCACACATACCATCAGAGCGTGCCCAGTGATCTCTCAAACACACAATCACATACCCCTGAAATAACTCAATCCTGGAATCTTAGGCAGATGACATCCAGAAAATAGTTGCCTCTAGATTAGCATGCAATGAAAAGCTGTCTGTATTCAATGTATTACATTTATTAAGCAAACGGAAAAACATCTGCTTGCCTATGTGAAGTCTCAAAGAATACGAATCACATCAGAACAGTAAAGCTCATAAACTACACCCCTGAAACATCAGAGGTGAAACAAATAGGCATAGGGCATGGTCAGCAGTAAGTAAGAAAATAATGCAGAGGATTATTGCTAGGAACAGTATAGCGGCGAGTAGCTGTGAAGATCACATAAACAATTATCCTCCATTTTATTAGGGTTAAATGCACATGAGCATGAAATGTATAAGCATAAAAATATACATAGATAAGTAAAGTTAATTACGTCAAGGTATGTGACTGAAACCTTAAAAGCAACTATTTTTACTTGACTCTTATGTGCTATAAAAAAACAAACTTCCTGTTCTAAATGTTCCCCTATTTGTTGTGGTAAATGGGTTATCCCATGGTAAACTGGGGCAGCAAATAATAATGAACCATTTCCTACAGTTCCCAACTGTACATTGATCGCCAGGTGTGTCCCATCTGTTATATCTGTATCATTCAGTGTAAGTGCTTAATGTAAAGATGACACATCCAGCCTGCAGTGGAGAATCAATTTGTATTCATTGTACAGTTCTCATTCCTTCCTCTACTTCCTCTCTCATACCATCCCTATCACTTCCTGTGTCTGCCTCCTACCCAGAATGCCTTTCTGCCTTACAGGTACACTGTGTAAACATGCAGATACTACAGCATCCCCACCACTTTTTTTCATGCATTAACTCAAACATTAAAATAACATAGTGCCCTACAAACCGATAGGATAACAATGAAAAGCAGATTTGCATATCTGCAACTCCTACCCAGCCTGCCTTTCTGCCTTAAACACATGCATATACTACACCATCTATTACTGAATTGCAGCTTCCGCCATTCATCATTCCATTCTGAATACTGGAGCAAAGCATAGCCCAGTAACAGCAGGTGACACACAGGATGGGAATAAATGTACTGCTGCAGTTAGGTGCAACTTTTTACATGTGATGGGCTGATTATTTGCCATTTTACATATTATATCAAGATGATAATGACTAGAGTTTTCTAGGGACACAAGGATCTCATGGCATAGAAAGCACAATGATAGTGCTGGCTAAGTTGTGATAATAAATAAGAGACAGCTACAACAGTTGTAAATAAGTCATACACATCTACATATGTTATTCAGTATTCAACTGAATTAGGTTTTAAAAGAGAGCGCTTAGGAAAAACAAATGCCTATTGCTGAATTAATGTTTTTCTTTGAGATTGGTGAGAGTCATTTGCTTTTGTATTTTAGTTGCATTGTATTTGTCAAGGGTGGAAATCACAACACCTGTAAAATGCTAGACAGAGACTAATACAGGTGGTTTTGTATTAAATATTATGTTTAGATTGTTAGGTGAAAAAAATAGATATTTGATTGACTACTTCTGCTGGCTTTGGCTATGCAAAGTTCTTGCTTTCTGGTGGAAACAGAAGATCTGTTGTATCTCAGGTGATGAAGCAGTATATGTTGTACATGCATTTTCCTTATCTGAACGTAATAGAAGGTTGAATATATGCAGCAGCATCATCCCCAAACAATGATAAACAGTATAGTAGTGTAGTCTCTATCTGCTATTAAACTGTATGAATATATTGAATTTGTAAAAAAAAAACTAGAGGTCCGAACTTGGGAAGTGAAATGACATCATAGCAAAGCCCTGTAGCTGCATCTTCTGTAAGATGCCATAAAACACCAGCTCTCATGTTCAAGCTATAAAAGTGAGGGGCTCCGTACAATCCCATGTCAAACTGTAATAAAAAGGCACAATCCAAAGAGAATCTAGCCAAGCCAGGCTAATATTTTTACAGCTGGATGGATATAAAGTCTTGTACTTAATCTGTCCAATGCAATCCAGCTGGGTGGCACTCTTTATGGACACCAGCTCTTTATGTATAGTTCATTATGCTTCTTTCAGAAGCATTTTACTCGGATTTCCTCTAGAACACAGCCTCCAAGCCAGGTAATGAGTTTATATGGTTTGGATAGAATACTTCTTATTAAACCTGTATGGCAATACTTACTATAATATAGAGTTATTATGCAAGATAAGTACCAAGCGAGTGGAAGTTGCCAAAACATATTGAGATGGCATGCAAAAGATGCGCTCAAGCCAAAGTTCCTTCCAAGGTACACAGAGCAATCTGTTTCATGCCATTTCTCAACAGACACGTTTCTAAAGGCAGGAAGGGCCCACTATTGTTTACATCCCATTGACAATACCTTTTTCCCCCTAAGGTATAATTAGTCTAGACAAGGCTGCTTAATATATATATATTATACACAAAATACATCTTTTCTAAATGTTACAGAAAATAAGAGATTTCAGTTGCTAATTCCAGAGAATCAAATCAAATAAAAACCTAAAACAATACAAAAGCTAACCTGCCTAATAATTAGCTAACCTAATTGTAAATCACTGATAACTTTGTAACTCATAAAAACTAAGTGATGTATTTATTGATCACTATGTGATAAATGTGATGCATATTTATTAATTTTTTCCAGTGCAAAAACAGCTCACTTGATCATACGCTTTTCATTTTGGAGTGGGCAAGGTCTTAAACAAGTTAGGAAGGTGCAAGGCTTATGGCTACATTTATTGCAGAAAAGGTACACTGCACAACATTTCCCTTACCCAACCAGAAAGCATCTATCTTGTTCTTAAATTCTTCCATTGCAAGCTTCAATGTTTCACGTGTAGGTTCTCTATTTTTAGTAGAAAATTATTATTTTTTATTAGAAGCAATAGGACTTATTTAAGCTGCAGCCAGGGGTCTGTCTTTTGTAAATAGATCTTTCTAGGGTTTTGCTGATTATTCTGATTGCAATGCATATTCCTCTGCTTCAAAACTATAAGCAGTAGTAGAAGTTGTAGAAGTAGTAAAAACCCATTGTCTTTAAGTGATACTGACACTAAAAAACTACTTTTTAAAATATGAGTGTACATTAAAAGTTGGTGCTGGTGTCAGTATCTCTTTAATTGCATTTCGATGTCTATGATCACAGTGGAACAAGAAAGTAAAATATTGATGGCTTCTTCACTCAATTTTCCAGGAAAATGGAAATAATAATTAGAGCTATTTTGTAAAAAGACACTTGAGGTTCATCATAAATACAAGGTTAAAGTCAGAGTTGCATCCAACACAGTAGTTCTACGCTTTAACAATAGGCCCCATTGTGTTCGGCATCATTAAAGGAATAGTTCAGTGTGAAAATAAAAACTGTGTAAATAGATAGGCTGTGCAAAATAAAAAATGTTTCTAATATAGTTAGTTAGCCAAAAATGTAATGTATAAAGGCTGGCGTGAACAGATGCCTAATAAAACAGCGAGAATCCAACTTCCTGCTTTTCAGCTCTATAACTCTGAGCTAGTCAGCGACTTGAAGGGGGGCCACATGGTACATTTCTGTTCAGTGAGTTTGTAATTGACCCTCAGCATTCAGCTCAGATTCAAAAGCAACAGAAATGACCCATGTGGCCCCCCCTCAAGTCTCTGATTGGTTACTGTCTGGTAGCCAGGGCAACCAGTCAGTGTAAACAAAGAGAGTTCAAAAGCAGGAAGTAGTGCTCTGACTGACTTGTTATACATGAAATCACTCCAGCCTTTATACATTACATTTTTGGCTAACTAACTATATTAGAAACATTTTTTATATTGCACAGCCTGTCTATTTACCCAGTTTTTATTTTTACACTGAACAATTCCTTTAAGGAGTTTGTTTTCCTTATGAGGCTCAGTTGCCCTGTTAGAGGCTTTTTATGTCTTCCCCTGGATCAACTTGCAAGTGTTTTGGAAAATGTAAATGCTACGGAATTGTCATATTATTTTCTGTTAAAGTATCCCTTGTTGCCAATGACATCCTTCCAATTTAGATATTAAAACAGAAAAACAATGCAGACTGGATAATACAATAATTCCTTATGTGCTGACAAATTCTGTGATCCTATGCATTTCACAGTTAACCAAATATAAAGGCATGCCTAACTAAGAAATGAGCAAATCTAATAAAGCTTTTACTAACGACAAGAGAGTCTGAGCTTGCATTTGAAAGCAATAAAATATATTAAATTAGAGCCGTTTCAATCATGTGCTGGATTGTGTGCCCGGAAATATTTACATTTTATGATCTGACTTACAAGGTAGGATATGAATTTTCCTTTAGGAAAGTCATTTTCCACTAAGATGCTAAGTTTTTATGGCACCTAAATTAACTCTGTTTGAAGTGTCCTTTATTAAAAAATACCCAGATGGGATTGGTTGATACAAGCTATGCATTGAACATATAGAGGTAGTCAGGGTCACTGGGGACTTCATGCAAAGAACAACTCAGATCTATATGGTAAAACAAAGATTATCTTTACAATGAGATCTTTATGATCTGCCTGTGGCTCTTCTGGCAGTAACAGACAACACACTGCTTACCAAAGCAATATAGCCTCAGATGTTTAAGCTGCTTTCCTTTGTAAGATTTTGAAATTATATGTTTTATGTTGCCTAGCCATTAATTAGAACAAAATTTGGAACTGTAGTTATGTACATTACTTGCACTCCGCAAATTCTGTTATTTGCAGGGAAAGAGTTACTGCAAATATTACTTGCAATAAAAAAAAACAACGTAAATACGTTCTTCATAAAGATTACGTGTAACATCAAAAGACAATTTAGTTGAATGCCTCCGTTTGTTCGAAGAAGTGGTTCCATAGTGCAACCAACAAAAATGCTGTGACTTCTAATTTCAGTGTTTAAATCCCCATCAAACATTTTGATGTCATGGGCCCTAAACGCAAAAAATCATACTTTTCCGACTACTTTTGCAATTTACATCCGTTTACTATTTTTAATGATTTCTGAGATATTGACATATTGTTGATTATTGAATCTCAGTGAAATGAGTTATTCAAATGAAATATGATAATTAGAGCACATGCCAAACTGTAGTATTGTTTAATGTGTAAAATGTACTGCAGCAATATAGTATTACAGCATTATAGTGTCCACTGATCTTTACCACTGTGTTCAAAAGCACTTTACATTGTCAAATATATTCTTAAAGATATCTATTTATTTCCATTTTGGTCATTAAGTGATTTATGTCTCCACTACAGGTATTGGGTCATCAGCCCCAGTTTCTGGCAGCGCCACCATTACATCAGGTTCCAGCACCATATCCCCTTTCCAACATCCACACAAAGGTAAGAGCACACGTTAAATATGATGGTAACTACTGAATTCAAAATTGAGATCTGTGCATGATTTCCTGGAGGTTGTTTGATTGGTTCAATAAATGTTGGTCACAACTTCAGAGCTGTTGTTAAGCACAAGCCTAAGAATTGCCTCTGGTAACTACCAAATAATGTGCATGTTCCTCGCAGCACCTGCATTTGTCTAATAATTTCATAATTTGTTAGACTTCTGAAAATGTGACCTTTATTAATATTTGGACTCTATACCCTTCATATAACAAAAGCAGGAATATACATGTAAATGCATATTTACCAAAATGCAACATAAGATACAGAGAATATCAGAAAATACTTATTGACTGCTAAATTAACTTATGTATACATGGTCTTTGGGCCAATGGGACTGGTTAATGTTCCCTGGCTTGTCCTTTTCTAATGGACAAACATTTTTGTTCTAAACATGCCCTACACAGAACCATAAAAAGCTTAAGGTATTGATGCACAAAGCATCTCCTGATCCTTCTCTGCTCAGTTTTGTATTAGGGATGGAACTGCTCTGAAGAAGCAGGTGAAGTACATATATCCAATATACAGTTCAACATTGGGAGGGACATTTATCAAGGTTCAAATTTTCAAATTCAAGTGAGTTTTTTTTTAACTCACATGAATTTGATTTTACTCGAAATTCAAATATTCGACTATTTATTAATAAAATCAAATATGTAAAACTCTGACTAATTTTACAGATTCAAAAACTCGAATCGAATATCGAATCAAAATCGACCAAACTCGATTTGAGTTTTTTCTCCGAAAAATGTCAGGAAGGCTACAAACAACTCCAAATTGGTCACTGCACCGCTCCCATTGACTTATACAGTAATTCGGCATGTTTTAGGTGGCGAACAGTCTAATTCGATTTTTTTTTAAAAAAACTCGAATCTAGTATGGATAATTCACTAACTGAATTTGACAGTTTTGACCATAAAAAAAAATAAAAAATTTGAATTTTCAAATCAACCCTTAATAAATCTGCCCCCTAGTATAAGAAAACCTTTTTTAATGAATGCATAAAATTTCACATGTGAAAGTCAATGATGAATATGTAATGGAAGACATGCATGTATTTAGCAAGGTTTCATATCAGTATATTTTAAGAAGGACTGTCTAACTAACACAACTTTTGTCTCTTCAGTAGAAATGTCTGGACAAGGACATTTGGCCACAGCACTGATTATCGCAATGTCAACAATATTCATCATGGCAATTGCCATTGTTCTAATCATCATGTTCTACATTTTAAAGACCAAACCTTCTTCTCAAGGTAATAATGTATGGTGTTAATGGAAACACAGGGGACTATTTTAACCCTCAGTCCACTGTAGGCCAAGTTAGGAGACTGAGTGATTTGGGTGGGCAGCATTAAAAGGATAGTATACACTCCTTGTTCAGTTAATAAGGTTTATGCTGAGCATACTTTGTGCCTACTCTTTATGGATTTTGTTATTTATTGAGCTAAACACCATGCAAGAAAATTGTTTCTTGCAAGGTAGAAGAGGACAGAGGAGCTTCAGTTTCCATTTGACCTGTTTAGCCCTGGAAATAACAAAAAAAAATTTCATGATTAAAATAATAGACAAAAAGTACATTTAACACAAGCCCTATTTATTGAACTCATGTTGAAGTAGGAGGGGTATACTGCCCCTTTAAAAGTACAGTACTTCAAAGCTCAGATTTTTTTTACCATGCTGTAATCTATTAAGAGCAACCCATGCTTTAAAATAAGCAAATTGCAAATAAAAAGAAATATGATACAAATTCCAAACAGAACAGCTAATTTTCAAATCAAGCATTGGAATATTAAACAAAATATTCTGTCTTACTTATCAAGACCAAATGTTTGTCTTTCTTTTTCAGCCTGTTGCACTGGCCCTTCGAAGAATGTGGAAGCTCAGATCAATGAACAAGATGAGAAAAAGGAGGTGCCAGGTAAGACCTGACCCAGTTTCCCCTTAAACTGCCGTGTTGAGGAGGAGCCGAGATTTATATGGACATTGATAAAAAAAAGATTAATTAATGTTAAAATACAACATTGCTTATAATCAAATAATATTAGCAGGAAAGTTAAACTTGTGAGAAACCATTATATATTGTCAGTGAATGAACTCAACCACCGAACCCCCCCTCAATCCCCTCCCTTATTTATAAGAATCGTCTATTGGCCAGATAGATAGAAAAATTACACAATACACAGAAAGGCAAAGAAATGTTCTTCATATTCATTGAATTGATATGCAAAAAATGTATATTGTCAAATGATGTGTAAGAATGCAATAAATATAAAGTTTAAAAAAAAAATTTTGTCAGCAAGTGAAGACCAAAGCATAGTGAAATCTAATATTCTGGGGTTTAGGTTGTCAGCAAAATCAGTTGTTTACAGTTATTTACTCTGCAGAGATTTCTTCTAGCCCAGATGCTAGAAACAATAACAATAATGATCAATGCCTTCAAGGTTGTCTACAGCAGCTGCCTTTATAACTCTTTAGGTTATCTTTTGAGTGTCAATGGCATGGCACACTTACATTTTTTGTGTAGCAGTCAGCAGTGCACTCTGGGCTTCTGTTTATAATTCATTGTATAGCAGAAATGGGTTTATACTGTCATGTATCTCATTTAAATATCCTATGAATCGCATGTAATTATTTTGGGGGCTGGTATTGTTGGTTATAGATGCAGTGAACTTCCATATGTCATTGGGGCTTCATCATAGTTTGCCTGAAATCTTTAGATTTTAATATGTTTTTTACATATTAATTAGTAGTGTCATTACATTTTTTACAGTGGAGAATATCTTTTCTGAAAAAGATGAATTTGAAAAACTGTCCGAGACCCAGACTAAAACAGAGAAAAAGTAAGTAGCTGTGAGTGGATTCCATGACTTGTAAAAAGCAGCAGGTACCACAAAAGGGGGTTACACACAGTAATTCCAATTGACTTCCATCATAATAAGTGAGAACAGGGGTAGGCAAATGTCCTCTGAGAACCTAGCAACAGGGGCTGTAGATTAAGCAGCTGCTGGGGACCTAGTGGTGTAGAAGCTCCAGTGGGGAAAAAAAGATACAAAATATATAGCCAGTGCTAAAATCTTGTCTACTGAAATGATGTCAGAATTTTCCACTGGTACATTGAGATGGGTCTAGTGTCCATTGTGATGTATCACTGTGTTATGTCTTTAGCCTCCAATGCAAAGCAGCAGAGCACTATTGCTAATGTATTAATTAAGGATTTACAAAACAAATCAAATTCTAACTATGGCAATACTGTACTAAACATATGCATGTTTAATGTCTTTAGTGAAAATGATGCCTCGTCAGAGAATGAGCGCCTTTTGAGCCGTAGCATGGACAGCGATGAAGAAGCAGCCATAGACAAACAAGGGAGTGCAGAACTCTGCCTCTTATCATTAGTGCACCTGGCAAGGGACAAGTCCACCACAAACAGCAAGTTAACAGGGGTAAGATACCACTACTAAATAGTAGATCCCAGTATCCCAAAAATATCTCACTTATACAGGCCATATACATTTTTTTTTTTTTAATGAATGAGCATTTTGCAGAGACAGGTAGAGATGGAACAGGCACTTTTAGAACATTGGCAACGGTGTTGTTTTAATTAATTTGTTGTAAAAGGTGTCAAAAATGGCAAATGTATCAATGAGTGTGTTTTATTTTACACCACACTAATGCCACATTAGATGCCATTATATTGCATCAATCGAGACACTGCATAATCCGGATAGGAAAAATGGCAAGTAAGTTCTGGCGAAAATTCGATCTGGAAAAAAAATTAGAGTTAGACGTTTCTACCAATCTCATCAAAACGCTGAGACAAATCTCATCAAAACTTTGCAAAGCAAAATATAATGTAATCACTGTAATTCCTATAATCATGCAGTCAAAGTACAGCTAAGTTTTAATTATACCTTTTTACAAATATTTGTTTTTTTTTTATACCTTTCAAGATATAATTATTTTTCTGTGAGCTTCCTCAACCGTATTTTTTTTCTTGCTGCAATCAACTGAATCTTGCTGTTATCAAACATGCTGCTTGGCTATTGGGCTAAGCTATCAATACTTCCAGGGGAAAAGCCAATCTCTCATCAGCCTCTGCCCCTTAAGTCAACTGGAACAGTTCCACATCATATCCTTTAGGGAAAGACAAATATGTAAGATCAGATGATACCAGAGTTCTATTTCAAATGTTGATTTCTCTACTGATCCTAATGCCTGGTTCATACAA
This sequence comes from Xenopus petersii, assembly GCA_038501925.1. NCBI lineage: Eukaryota > Metazoa > Chordata > Amphibia > Anura > Pipidae > Xenopus > Xenopus petersii. The sequence goes on along the minus strand of CM076674.1, from coordinate 81,768,384 downwards.
CCAATGTGTGGGTTAGAAACTTAGAACTAGTCTGATGACAGAATCTAATGGATGAATTTCTTAATTTCCCTTGGTCCATGAAAGCATACAGTCAGTTTAAGATAAGTTATAAGAAGAAGAAAAGGAAAAGAAGGAAAAAAAACCATGGGGGTGATGCCCCGCTTCTGAGAAATGGAATAGCTGTAAAACAAACAGAGATGGCTATGGGCTATATAAAGCTGTATAAAATATTTCATATGTTTTAAATACAATTTAATAACAATATTATTAATATCCGTGATATTAATTTAATATTTTCATATTGGCATATTTTATATACAGTATTTAAATGTTTTATAATTATGGCTGAAAAACAGTATGGTGCAAAGAGTAGGTACATTTATAAAGCTCCATTGTAATCTTTAGGCATCTTTGTTTACTGCGGTCATTCCAACGCAAGAGCCATTACACAGGGGCTCATTTATCAACACCGGGCAAATTTGACCATGGGCAGTTACCCATAACAACCAATCTGTGAATAGCTTTTTAAAGCCAGCTGCAAGTAGAACAATGAATGCAGCAATATGATTGGTTGCCATGGGTTACTAAATATAAATTATAATGACCCCCACAGTATTAATCCATATACATTGTACACAAAAAAAAAAATATATATATATATATATATATATATATATAATGTATATTTATATGCATGTAAATACTTTACAAATTCCATATAGACAGATAGTAATCCTGCAAGAAAACACATTATCTCTAATTGAATGTGAGGCATCTGCACAACATACAATCTGAGCCAAGTTCTGCTTTATTTTATTACATTGCAGTTAATATGGTCATGAGTTAGTTTACAGTGAGAATAACAACATAAGAATATCTGGCATGTTCCCCAACTTATACAAGAATTAGTATGATGGTGCAATGCTGAGACATACTGGGGTATGTGGTTCTGCATCAGCTTGAGTGTCAAAGGTTGCCTGGTTCAGAACACTTCTCACAGTTAATGCCAATATCCGTGTTTTAATTAGATGTCTTGGGAGGCACTTTATTTTTTTTTGGCTCCTGTGTTTTGGGCTCTTTAAGAACTACTGGTTGGCCAGGAATAAATTAGCCACAGCCCAGAAAATCCTTTTTCATTCATTATAAATCACTAGAATTATCAGATTCTATTCAATCATTACATCACAATTGTAAGTGCCACAAAATGTAAGTGTGTGAAAAGAAAAGAGAGCTTGACAGACACCTTTTTGTTTAGCAGCAAACTCGTTTCTCATTCTTGGATCTTTGAAACAGCGATGATAATTAATGTTCTGTGGAATAATTGGTCCAGAAGTTGCTTTCAGTTCTTTTGATATGGCCCTGCTGTTGGAAAACAAAGCAGTAAATGCTTCTAGGAGCAATTTGTTTTACTTCCATGGTAATATGATTTTCATTGTCTCCAAATTCCTAACCGACTATTGTGTTTTAATAGGACCCAAATGATCCTTAGAGAAGGAGGAGGCTTCTGTGTAGCTATACAGTCTACTCTGGATAGATTAAAGGATATTAGCCCACTTATCCTAATTACATCAAATTAAGAGTTTCCTGATGCTAGGCTTAATTTATGATTAACTCATAAAACTCATAGCATAATCAAATCAAATATCACTGCAAATTTTAAGCACAAATTTGTGATATGTTTTAATATGGAAAACTATATTATATCCTCCCTGCACCCACAGATGGTGGCTGTGGTACAGTAATGACTCATCTCTAACAAATATTTGTATATTCTATGAAGAATCCAATTGAAGTTAGACTTTAAACCAAGACCTTAAGCCATGGAAAGACCACTGTTTTCTGAAATGTTGTCCTGTTTGATAAGCCAAAGATAAGATAAAATCCTCCTCCCCCTATGTTAAGCAAATCTCCCTGTGGTGAGTTATTGTTCACAGGTTCTGGAATGATGAAAAGTACTTTTCAAAAAATTGCTGTAAACTTTTGTGCTGTAACTAATGTAATGCAATCTTTTATTTCAGATCCACAGTCGGAGGAAAAAGATCCTTGATCTTTATGCCAGTGTGTGTAATGTTGCAGAAGGTGAGTACACGGAATCTGATGGTGACAGATATTCAATGTAAATTACATAATACATCTGTTGTCTTATCAACAAAATCAAGTTGTATGCACCGGATGCAAAGCATCTGAACTCAGAAGTAAGATATTAGTTATGCTTTAAACCCATATTTGTAATGTACATCACAGAGGTCCAAAAACGCTCATGCCCCGTCAAGCATTTGCTCATAGACTTCTCACTTCACTCTCATCCAGAGGAAGGTAAAAAAACAAGAAGGGTTTCCAGTGTGACATGGCAATTTGAGTCCTTGGATCAACACTGTATGTATTGTGTAATGTCAGTAACAATGATGCAATAATATATGATAAATGATTGATTAAATAAAAAAAAGAAATGAGGAAGAGCAAGCAATATCCTGTGCAACCATAACAGTAAATAACCCTAATGGCATCCAACCCTAAATTTACTCACACTAGGCACGATCAATAATCTAGTGTTGTTACAGATTCTCCTCCACAGTTCCATGTGTTTCAATAGCTTCTCCCATATTTTACCCAGTTTAAATGTTGATTCAATTGTTTGGACAGACTTTCACTGATAACATAAGGACCCTTCAGCTCTAGTTACAGCCTTTTGGTTAGCTTTCTGTTGAGTTGCTGTTTTTTATTGCTTTTTCTTCAGTAAATTAGGAGTTACTGCTGTATACAGCACCCGCTGCCATATGTTGTCTCACTGGTGTCAAGCACACTCTGTGTTTATATAGGTTTCACATGCGCCAGCCTTTTTCTTGTTAAAACTTGAGCCCTCTTATGTTTCCAATCAAGCAGCAAAAAAGTTAGGAATCCATGGATCTATTACATTTCTAAGAACTTTCTAGTATGACTTTTGAGTTGCATTATTAACCAGCTATTTTTCCATAATCCTGCAGACAACAATAGTCTATCACAGTTATGGCATTTACAGTAGATGCAGCTACAAACAAAAGTTTGCAAAGTACTGTGACGAACAAATGTAGAAAGGAACCATGATTTTAAACAAAGGGAGTAGGTCCTTTAACTCCTGTTTTTTTATAATTTAAAAGAGCCCCTACTACTTTAAGAATATCAGCTTAATGGCACATTGGTGTTGGGGATATTGGGGTCCCATCTGGGAGGAAGCTCAGAGTGCTCATGGGTACAATAAAGCAAGTAGGGAATAGATGTCCTAGACAGCTATAGTTGCACAGATAACAGTGAGGGATAGATCAGGTACTGATTGAATTAAAAAAGGAAAGACAAAACATCTTTTGAACAGGTCACCATTTGCCACTCTCTGACAACCATGGATGTTTTTTCACTCTTATAGGTCTCAGTCCTACGGAGTTGCCTTTTGACTGCCTAGAAAAGACCAGTAGAATGCTTAGTTCTACATACAATACAGAAAAAGCCATAGTAAAAACATGGCGTCACCTTGCTGAAAGCTTTGGCTTGAAAAGAGATGAAATTGGTGGCATGACAGATGGACTTCAGCTCTTTGATCGCATCAGTACTGCTGGATACAGCATACCAGACCTGCTTACTAGGCTGGTACAGATTGAAAGGCTAGATGCTGTGGAATCCCTGTGCACAGACATTGTAGAATGGGCCCAAGGAACACCCACATTAAACCCACCTTCTTCTTCTTTACCCACAAATGAAAGTTCATAAACAGACTGGATGTGCTACGTCCTTCAATATTGAAGAAATGAATAGGGTTACACAATGTGCACCCTGTAAAATCCAGCAAGCCTAAATTATTTCAAAATAGAAGAATATTTGCTTTTCCTGTATAAAGATGCACTTTGAACATTCTGGAGATACCTTTGTTGTTAAACAATATATATCATTGAGAAGGATTATTCTCACAGAGAATGCAAATGGAATGGCATACTTCTTGAAAAGACAATTGAATCATGGATAACATATTCAAAAAATGAGCGTATAATGGAAACTGGGGTAATGCTTTCCAAAAGTTTTCATCCTCCATCCACAGTATAAAACCATAAACGCTAAAGTAGTTTCTGTTAGCCTGTGAAGAAATGAATTGTAGCATTTTTGTTGCCGACAAATAATAATAAAAAAAAAAAAAAGACATTCTGGACCATCAAGACACTATAAGGAATGTGAAACAGAGTTCATGGTTGCAGTTATTATAAAAGCCTACTGAAACACACATGAAGAACACTTTTTATATTGCTGTACCTTGTGTTGACACTGATAATAATTATCTCTCTGCCATTTATGAAAGGATACAATATATTTTTGCTATCCGGACAAAACAAGCAGGTTATAAGCCATGAAGTGACTTACAATAACTAAGAAGCTACAACTGCTTATAAAAACTCATTCTGTTCAATTTAAAGTGCAGAATTAGCAAAATGGTGAATCTCTCTTCATAACTGCCCATATGATTTCCAGCCAAAATCATTCAGTGAATTGTACTTAGTATGGCCAATAACTAAGCTCTGTACAAACTATAAGCAAACACTGGCACTTGTTCCTCCTGATTACTGACTCCTTCATTACTAAGGGCATATGTGCCTCTATATACACAGCCCATTGCCATATAAAATCCTATTGGCTTTGAAACAGCTGCCAAGTCACAAGTAACAATAAGCCTAGAACTTTTTCCAGCAAGTCCACTGAAGTATAAGCTTTTCGTGTTAATTTCAGTGTAAGTCTACCATATACACTTTGATAAATATGTAACACAGCCAGAGCCTTTACACAAAATCTACCCTGGAGGGCCATTCAATTTCTACTTTACAGTTTACACCTTTTTGCTGTAAAAATGTAAACACAAAATTGCAAAAACCTGCCCCCTAGGCTTTGGCTTTCTGAAATGGGATAATGAAAGCAAAAGAAAACAGTGGGAGGAGATTGTAAAGTTAGCAGCTAGAAAGAAGCACAAGTTACATGCATGCTAGAAGTCAGCAACTGTGATGCTTATGTGGAAGAATGTGAAGCCAATGTAAAATGAAGACTAAACATTAATATCTAATTATTTCCATTAAGATATCTTGAAATTATTAAGTCAACATAGTTTCCCCTTATTGTCACAGAAGTAGTCTGTTTTTGTAATGTGTAAATTTCACATGGAATAATGTGTCAAAAATGGTTGTGGCAGAAGGAATTTAACTTTTGTAACCATTATATTCATGTATAATAACCCTACCAGCTGAAATATCCTTATTTTACCTTGTATAAAATAGTTTGTTACCACCAAGTTGAATTATGTACATATAAATTATTTTATTGTATAAATGTGTTTGTACGCTGGTAATTAAAATCTACCACAAGAAAATGCATTCAGAAAGTTTGTTATGTTAAGTCCCTTTAACATCCTAATACCAGTAACTACTGCAGCACACAAGGCAAGGTTCATTCAAGGGTATAAAGGTTGATGGCATTGTATGTTTTGTGACTTTTCACAACTGAGCTAAAATACTTACCTGGTATTAAATTTCCGGCTATACTGTATTTCTCCATTGTTTTAGGCAGAAATATTCAAGTGGGAAAACAATTGACAGATTTTGAATGAATTGATTGCCAAAACCCATATACTTCATTATATTCTAACTGTAAAACAAAATAAGTAAAAAATCAAAATGCCCTTTATTGGCACAGACCCATTAAGCAGATGTGAGGGTACATTTTTATTACAGTTGTTCTACTTCATGATGATGAAATGATACACCTAATCAGCAACTAGAGAAAGTTTTTTTGGCAGTTACATATGGAAAATTCTATTGGTTGACTGCTGGATATTGCAGGGTGACAAAGCACCCCATGTGTCATAGCCCTTCACTTAGACCACAAAAAAATATGGGACATCCTTTGGCTGCGACTTCCGCAGAGGCACCAAAACACTGAATAGCTTTGCATTATTGCATATCCTCTCATATCCGATTGCGGTCTACATCTTCTATGGATTCCAATGGAAACTGTGTTTTGTGGTGATAAATTGAAACAAAATACAGATTTAGCAGACTTAAGTGCTGTGATAAAATAATTCAAAAGTCTCACTGCAGCCATTTCATTCAGTGGAAAAAGTGTTCCATGATACATTATAGCCTACTCTGTCTTTACTGCTTGTTTGTGCGGTTGTGGATAACAGAAGTTTAATATGAACTTCCTCATACAACAGCTATTGCTATGCTTTCTAAATCTGAAACTTTTTTTTGCATTTGATATTAGTTTAAATGACCATAGATATAAGAAAATGTAGACAATCAAACACAGATACAGGTCTAGGATCCGTTATCTGGAAACCCCTTATCCAGAAAGCTCTGAATTACGGAAAGGCCGTTTCCCATAGAATCCATTTTATCCAAATTTTTAAAAATGATTTCCCTTTTCTCTGTAATAATAAAACAGTACCTTGTATTTGATCCAAACTATGGTATAATTAATCCTTATTGGAAACAGAATCAGCCAATTGGGTTTTATTTATATGATTTACTAGTAGAACCAAATTATGGAAAGATCCGTTATCTGGAAATCCCCAGGTCCTGAGCATTCTGGATAAGGTCCCATACCTGTATAGATATTTTTCTAAAAACAGGAAAGATACTTGTGCTCATCATATGGCATTGGAGTGTGTTTCATTCAGCTGTTCTATATGCTTTAAGTTATCCCAGATGTGCTCATGTGGTCAGTAAAGCAAGCAATTTCCGTGTTTTCAGCAGAAACCCCAACTCAGCATTTTCAAAATAAGAACAGAAAAGAATAATCAAAGTAGGATTGTGCAGGCATCTGCTAAACGTATCATAATGTATTAAGTAACGATCAGGAATATTTCCTTGGAATGTTACTTGTGTTGTGGTTTGCTTTGATCCTAATGTTGAAACTTTCTCTGGAACGTATATGTTGGATTGATCAGTTGCTGAACAGTAGCAAGCACGTTCTGTCTTACAGTGAAGATACTGAATGTTAACCGTAATTCACTGTATGTATGTAGCCTTCAGATTGTTTGCTGCTATTTATTAGGAAAAAATAGTATATCATAATTTAAATACTAAATGTGTCCTGAATTGAAATTATATTAGCCTGTTATGGATTTAGAAAGCAATAAATATTTTTCAGAGTTTTTTTTTTCAGAGTACAATTTCAGAGTTTTTCCACATGAATGAAACCAGAGGGCAGCCATATCTGAGAGATGTTAACATAGTTACATAGTTACATAGTTAAATTGGGTTGAAAAAAGACAAAGTCCATCAAGTTCAACCCCTCCAAATGAAAACCCAGCATCCATACATACACCCCTCTACTTTTAATTAAATTCTATATACCCATACTAACTATAGAGCTTAGTATCACAATAGCCTTTGATATTATGTCTGTCCAAAAAATCATCCAAGCCATTCTTAAAGGCATTAACTGAATCAGCCATCACAACATCACCCGGCAGTGCATTCCACAACCTCACTGTCCTGACTGTGAAGAACCCCCTACGTTGCTTCAAATGAAAGTTCTTTTCTTCTAGTCTAAACGGGTGGCCTCTGGTACGGTGATCCACTTTATGGGTAAAAAGGTCCCCTGCCATTTGTCTATAATGTCCTCTAATGTACTTGTAAAGTGTAATCATGTCCCCTCGCAAGCGCCTTTTTTCCAGAGAAAACAACCCCAACCTTGACAGTCTACCCTCATAATTTAAGTCTTCCGTCCCTCTAACCAATTTAGTTGCACGTCTCTGCACTCTCTCCAGCTCATTTATATCCCTCTTAAGGACTGGATTCCAAAACTGCACTGCATACTCCAGATGAGGCCTTACCAGGGACCTATAAAGAGGCATAATTATGTTTTCATCCCTTGAGTTAATGCCCTTTTTTATGCAAGACAGAACTTTATTTGCTTTAGTAGCCACAGAATGACACTGCCCAGAATTAGACAACGTGTTATCTACAAAGACCCCTAGATCCTTCTCATTTAAGGAAACTCCCAATACACTGCCATTTAGTGTATAACTTGCATTTATACTATTTTTGCCAAAGTGCATAACCTTGCATTTATCAACATTGAACCTCATTTTCCAGTTTTCTGCCCAGTTTTCCAGTTTAGACAAATCACTCTGCAAAGTGGCAGCATCCTGCATGGAACCTATAGTTCTGCACAATTTAGTATCATCTGCAAAAATAGAAACAGTACTTTCAATGCCCACCTCCAGGTCATTAATAAACAAGTTGAAAAGCAAGGGACCTAGTACAGAGCCCTGCGGTACTCCACTAACAACATTGGTCCAATTAGAAAATGTTCCATTTACCACCACTCTTTGTAGTCTATCTTTTAGCCAGTTCTCTATCCAAGTACAAATACTATGTTCCAGGCCAACATTCCTTAATTTAACCAGTAACCTTTTGTGTGGCACTGTATCAAATGCTTTAGCAAAATCTAAGTAAATCACATCCACTGCCATCCCAGAATCGAGGTGTCTACTTACATTCTCATAAAAAGAAATTAAGTTAGTCTGGCAAGATCTATTACGCATAAAACCATGCTGGCACAAACTCATAGTATTATGATTTGCTATGAAGTCCAGTATCTTATCCTTTATTAACCCTTCGAAAAGCTTTCCTACCACTGACGTCAGACTAACTGGCCTATAGTTTTGAGGCTGAGAACGGGATCCTTTTTTGAATAGAGGCACCACATTAGCAATTCGCCAGTCTCTCGGCACTATGCCAGATCTCAATGAATCCTGAAAAATTAAGTAAAGAGGTTTGGCAATCACAGAGCTAAGCTCGCTAATTACCCTGGGATGAATACCATCTGGCCCTGGACCTTTGTTAATCTTAACATGTTCTAGTCTCTTTTGAATTTCATCATGTGTGAACCATGCATCATTAGTTGTATTACTAGAATTGGGACTGTTAAGAAGGAAACCTTCACTTACTGATTCCTCATTTGTGTAGACAGATGAAAAATATGAATTCAGAATCTGCGCTTTTAATTTGTTTTCATCAACCAGCTGACCCCCCTCTGATAGTAAGGGACCCACCCCTTCCTGCTTCATTTTTTTACTATTAACATATTTAAAAAATAATTTTGGATTTTTTTTACTGCTTACTGCAATATCCTTTTCTATAGCAATTTTAGCTTGCCTTATAGCTTCTTTGCATGATTTATTGGCCTCCTTGTACCTTATAAATGATTCGGCTGTACCAGCTAACTTGAAAGTTTTAAAAGCACGTCTTTTCTTACCCACCTCAACACCAACGCTTCTATTGAACCAAAAAGGTTTTGCTTTGCAACAACGTTCCTTGCTTACAAGTGGAATATACTGACAAGTATATTTATTAAGCAGCATTTTAAAGACTTCCCATTTTTGTTCTGTGTTTAACCCTGTGAAAAGCATTTCCCACTTAATATGTTGCAGAGATGCCCTTATACTGTCAAAGTTTGCACGTCTGAAATTTAGTGTTTTAGTTACTCCCTTATAGAATTGCTTCTGCAACAGAATCTCAAAGGAGACCATGTTATGATCACTATTCCCTAAATGCTCACCCACACAAATGTTAGAGATGAGTTCAGTATTGTTAGTTATTACAAGGTCCAAAAGAGAGTTATTCCTAGTAGGTTCTTGAACGAGCTGGAATAAAAAGTTGTCATTCAGCATATTTACAAACCTACTAGCTTTTTCTGTCTTAGCAACCCCATTACCCCAGTCAATGTCTGGATAATTGAAGTCACCCATAGCAACAACTTGACCCATCTGTGAAGCCGCTTGTATCTGCAAGAGTAGCTCGGCTTCATACTCGACACTTATACGAGGTGGTTTATAGCATACACCAATGATAATTCTTTTTGATACCTTTTGCCCAGTCGAAATCTCTACCCAGAGTGATTCTACACCCTCACCAGTGCCAGCTATTTTTATTTCTTTAGCGCATGGCTTTAATTCAGGCTTTACATACAAACACACTCCTCCACCCTTTTTAATCCCTCTATCCCTCCTAAAAAGGGTGTAACCATTTAAATTCACAATCCAGTCACATGTTTCATCCCACCAGGTCTCAGTGATACCAATTATATCATAATTTTTAGAGCATGCAATTAATTCTAGGTCTCCCATTTTACCTGACAAACTCCGTGCATTTGCCAGCATACAGCGGAGGTTATTACTTTTACTTTTGAAATGTGCATTACTTGGTAAAGAATTATACGTTAAGTTAGTATTATTCTGTTTTCCTTGTAACAGAGGGACCTCCTTAGCTGGTAAACTGTATGCCCCCCTCACTCCTCCCCCATGACCCCTTACTAACCCCACTGCCCCGTCTACACTAGCTTCCCCATAATCCTTTCTCTCACCCACCCCCCCCTTGCCTAGTTTAAACACTCCTCCAACCTCTTAGCCATTCTTTCCCCTAGCACCGCGGACCCCCTTCCATTGAGGTGCAAACCGTCACGGCTGTATAAGTTGTACCCCAACGAAAAGTCAGCCCAGTGCTCTATGAACCCAAACCCTTCCTTCCTGCACCAAGACTTTAGCCACGCATTAAGCTCCCTAAGCTCCCGCTGTTTTCCTAAACTTGCACGTGGCACAGGCAAAATTTCAGAAAAGATTACATTGGAAGACCTTTCCTTGATCTTAGAGCCTAGATCCCTGAAATCATTCTTTAAGGTCTTCCATCTACCATTTATTTTGTCATTAGTACCGATATGTACTAAGACAGCTGGGTCGTGCCCAGCCCCACCCAATAATTTGTCTATCCGATCAACCACATGCCGAACCCTGGCACCAGGTAGACAGCAAACTGTTCGGTTGTAGCGATCCGGACGACAAATTACCCTATCCACTTTCCTAATAATTGAGTCCCCTACAACCACAATCTGCTTAGGCCTGACTCTACTCTCCCCCCCACCACTACTAGAGAAACTGGTCTCCCGGCTGTTAGAGAGATCAGCCCCATCTAGAATTGCCAATCCAGAGTTCATACTCCCATCATCTTCACACAATCTGGCAAATTTGTTGCGATGTATAATCTCCGGATCAGCCTCCATTTTCCTTTTGCCCACCTTAGATTTTCTAACTGTCACCCAGCTAGCTGCCTCAACATCCTGCTGCTGTTCTGTTCCCCCCAAACTATCTGACCCCGCTAGGTCCTGCTCAGTGAGCAAAAGACTCCTTTCAAGATTGTCAATTGACCGCAGTGTTGCAATTTGTTGCTCTAGTGCTCTAACTTGAGCCTCCAAAGTGGCAATTTGCTCACAACCACCACAGAGGTAAGCATTTTGGATCTCTTGTTCCAAATCTGCATACATATGGCAGACTGTGCACTGAGTCAGACCTTCAATCTTGCTAGCACTCATTATCCCAGTTACAGATCAAAACAGGAAAAAATATAAATAAATATATAAAATAAAAATGAGGGTTTAGAACAAAACTTTTGACCTAGTTTGAACCTCCTTTAGTTTTCAACTCCGGTGTTTGTAACTCCACTTACAGATCCCCCACTTAACGAGCAAACACTTAAGAGAAGCTAACACTAGAGCAAGCTCCACTGGAGTCCCAGGGGTTCTATTTATACAGTCTGTTCAGGTGCAACTAATCAACCCCACCCCCTCAAACGGAGGGAAAACTGCAAAGTAAAGCAGGTTGTGACAAACTTGCTGTAAGCACACTAGCACACCAAACTTTGCTGTTTAGCACCCAAGACAGAAAAAAAAAACCTTTTAAAAAAAAATTAAACCACAGTAGTTAAATATAAACCTTAATATAAAAAAGCAGTTAAGAAATACTTATCCTTTTCAGATGATTTGTTTGCTTTAAGTTGCTTTAAACCTGTCAGCAGCCTGATTCAAACAGACTCACTGGAGTCCCAGGGGTTCTATTTATACAGTCTGTTCAGGTGCAACTAATCAAACCCCACCCCCTCAAACGGAGGGAAAACTGCAAAGTAAAGCAGGTTGTGACAAACTTGCTGTAAGCACACTAGCACACCAAACTTTGCTGTTTAGCACCCAAGACAGAAAAAAAAAACCTTTTAAAAAAAAATTAAACCACAGTAGTTAAATATAAACCTTAATATAAAAAAGCAGTTAAGAAATACTTATCCTTTTCAGATGATTTGTTTGCTTTAAGTTGCTTTAAACCTGTCAGCAGCCTGATTCAAACAGAAATTGTTGGGTTATTACCCATCACGCATAATTCAGTTTATTCAAGACAATGTGGCCTAATGATGAATAAAATCTTCTTGATCTTGAAGTTTAGCAGCTTGAACTGATTTGTTAGAACGAAGAGACTCAAAATGTAGTTCCTAATCTCTTAATGCTATAGAGCATTACTAGCATGGTTTGCTAAGGCATTAATAATTATGGCTTTAACAATGGAACAGCAGAATATTTGCACCCGGCTAGCCCTACCCTGTGTTTGCGGCTTTTTAGGGCAGTGAAAAGAAAACAATGATAAATTCCATGACTTTTTTTGTTTTGTTAAACTCATTTTGGGTGTGTGTGAGGGCGTTTCTGAAGTTACATGGGGGTTATTTGTTGACAGAGGTTCAAAAGGATCAAGTATTTAAAATTAATATGGTCATCAGGTTGACTGAAAAGTGGTAAATAAAGATGGCCTCAATGGACACGTGACAGCAATTATTCTCTCATGGAAGCAGCAGCAGGTCAGAATTCTTCCTTAAAATTCAAAAGTTTGGTCGGATACATGGGATAACAGTATTCACTAAAAGTACAATATTCTTTACATATGTTCAACAAATAAATAAGATACATATTTTATTGATAAATAATATAAAACATAAAATAATGTACATATTCTATACACAACTTTAAAAGGGGCAACGTCCACCAGCATTAAAACAACACTGAAAAACATGGACAAATTAAAGAGGCAGCTCATCTTAAAATGCACCTTATTTATGATGTAGAGAGTGCAATTCTAAAATAGAAACGATCTTCATGTTTTCTGAATTAATTTCATATTATGTTGAGCAGATTGCCATCTGGTTGCTAGGCCTAAATGGCCATATCAACCAGGCAGCAGTTTGGATGTCACAATGAAAGATGAACAGTAGAGGGATTGAAGAGAAAGGTAAGCAATAAAATATAAGAATAACATTTAAAGTCAAGTAATGCCAGGGACAGAATCTCAAAAAGAGAGAGCATATTCACTTTGAGACTGGAAAGAGGCAGAATAGGAAGGCTAATGGTCTGGAAACTATGGAACATTTACGACCAGCTGAAAGTTGCTAAGAATAGTGTCACCTATAACATTCTAAAAGATACCTTTTTCTGCAAGAACATAATATTCCAAAAGTCCAGGAACAAACCACACTTCTAACAAGTGAAGAACTGCATCAAATACCACTCACTCACAGCACAGACTTGAACATGACTGGAAACCACTCACTCACAGCACAGATTTGAACATGACTGGAAAAGAGATCTGCTAATAGCAGTTAATAACTGGTATTGGCACCAGAGGGAAAAGTGCTGCCTTTTGTATAGCCCAGATGGAACAGAATAGAGTTCAGATTGATTACCAGGAAGGCATGGTCTGAATTGGCATTCCTCTGCATTTCTTGAATTTGTTGAGGAATGTTGAAGAGCTCAAAGTATTTTTTATTGCTCCTAAAAAAATAAAGAGTGAACATTAATAAAATAAGGAAGAGTGTGTTCGTATATCAAGAAAAACCCACAGACTATACAGCCAGGTAATTACTAAAGCAAAGATAACAAACTTATCAAAGTACAAACAAGTAAATACAAGGAACATGAAGTCAGAGCATAACAAAAAAAAAACACCTACTTGACTTTGGAGAGTTTCTGGAGGGTGACACTCAGCTTTTCCAGAATTGGCAAGTCAGATTTAGGATCCCGCAGTAATGCAGCACAGTTCTTAAAAAATGCCTCATTGCTACAGTTTTCCACCAAAGGCTCCAAAAATCCTGAAAGAAGCCATTTTACCAGATTTATCATATTGTCTGTCTTTTTTACAGTTTTACACGAAGCAGATGACTGTGAAGACGATAACTAAAATTATTATTATTTTTTTTTTCCTGCTGCAGATTTGCACACAGAAAGAAGGTCAAAGACATAACTATCATGGCCAAAATGGAAACTGTGCAGACCAGTGACAGCCCACAAACCTGTGTACAAGTGTAACAAAACTGTCACTGCATCTGGAGCCAAACTATACAGTGACTAACCTACATATATGCGGATTATTGGGCCATTTATGACTAGCACAGTTGAAGTCACCATGTTATCACATTTATGAGGTATTTTTGATAAAAATTGCATACATAAGACAAACTTACTCAGTTCCATTGACAGCTGAAGTAAGATATCGAGCACGCTGGAAACTAGACATCTATTTGGCAAATGTAATAGCTTTAAAACAATTTCCACTGCATCATACTGAAGAAACAGCTCTCTACCTTCATCGGTTTTCAAATCCATACAGAGCGTATCCAAAGCTTGCGCAATGTAGTCCACTGAGGAAACAAAATATATCATTGGTTTATGCCAGTTATTACCATAGATACAACTATATTTTCAGTTGCAGCAATGACCTTGTTGTGTGCCATACTTGTGAAGCAAATGGCTATGGCTGCATCCTTAAAATCAGCAAATGAAGAGCTACCAGTTCAAGTATTAAACATAACTCTTTTGTGACCAACCCATGATGATGCATGTATGCAGAATATGCAAACAGCCAATAGGGAGAGGAGCAGTTTGACTGCCACCATTTTCTGCCTAATATCAGAGGCTGTCAAAACACTGTATGATTAATTAGCTTTACAGTAAGCATATATTTTAGACATATATTTAGCCTTTTTCCCTAAATGTGCCAACCCAAGCAATCCAGTATTGTTATTAATCTGGTAAAATTTTCAACTCTCAATGCCTGTTGGCAGTAATTAACAATGTGTGCCTCTTGGCTGTAAATGAGCACCATAGCTACTCGCTTATGGGCACGATTGTTGGTTCAAATTTTCCATTTAAAGTTCTTAAATCAAGGGAATGTTCATTTATTTCTATCGACAAGCATTTTCAGCCTTTAAAACTGGACAAACTCTATTATAAATAATAGAGCTTGCACATTGAATTCTGAAACCATAAACTACAAAACCCCGTATGGGAGAATTGTAAATGATATATGTGCATTAGGAGCTTTAACATAAAATAGGACATGTACCAGATGACAAATCATACCTTGAGTAACAGTTTTAAGAACAACTAAAGTTGATAAGAATCTCAGTGGTAAGTTACTGCTTTTATAGAATGCTGCATGTTTCATTTTGTTGTCTGTGGCTCTTTCATCAAGGGTCTCCTCATTGGGTTTATAGGTCACTCCTTTGTATGCTTCTTCACCGAGTCTTCGTAGGGTTGAAGCCATAGTCAACTGTGATTACAATGAAGACAAAAGAATTTTTTAACACATCACATAAAAGTATTGAAGAATTAAGGAGAAAAATGTAGCTAGAATGACTAGTAACATTACTAAGCACTGTTTATAATCATACATTTTAAAAATGATTGTTAATTAGCTATACAGTTAGATACACCATTCATAGATAGATACACAAAGAGAGATAGATTAGAAATATATATTAGATAGGCAGACCGTGTGAAAATCACTAAATACTGATCATTTTTATGGCAAATTGATTTCTAAATACAAGTAAGCGACCTGTTATCCAGAATGATGTTTTTTTGGATAAAGGATCTTTCCATAATTTGGATCTCCATACCTCAGGTCTACTATAAAATCATCTTAACATTAATTAAAGCCCCTAGGATTGTTTTGCCTCCAATTAGGATTAATTATATCGTAGGTGGGACCAAGTACAAGGCACTGTTTTATTATTACAAGGAAATTGTTTAAAACTAATTGTAATTATTTGAATATATGAGAAACAGAATATATGAGAGATGGCTTTTCTGTAATTAGGAGCTTTCTATATGTGATTTTGTATAATACCCTTTGTTAAATTTAGATCTCAAAACCAAGTGCTGAAAATCTAACCTGTGTTCCCTTTCCTAGCTGCCTTAAAATCCAATAAGCAAATTTAATAAGTGAAAAGTGTAGCTTAGGACTGAGCAAAGGCGCCCACTGGAACTGTTCTACCACAACAGGAAGAATCTGGAAAGACAAAAAAAAAAAAAAAATACATGTAGTTTAACATTAGCAAATAATAAAAAGAATTATATAATTAAGATTACCACCCTCCTCCCTAAAAATAAATCCACACAAAAGCGTTGAATGTGCTTGCAAACAAAAAAAAGGCATAATTAAGAAACGATGAAAATACAACTTCGAATGCATGTCTTAACTGTGCTTTTTTACAATCCTCCAAATTACTAACACTGTAGTACCATAAATATTAATTTTGATAAGCATGAAGAATTCTTTATAGAAAAGAAAAAAAAGTGCTTGACAAGGCAAGTAACAGCAACAATAAAACAGTGCTTTGTTCAGACTTGCCGTTCCCTGGAAAAACAAAATGCTGCAAATAAACTTACCTTGGCACACTTTTCTTGAACATAGTTTGCGGGCAATTGATTTATGCATAATGATTTCCCCCTGCTTCCATTCTCTTCTGATTTAGCATTGCTAATCTCCACATCAGAGATCCAGTCCATTAACACAGTTAAAAGCTCATATACTTGAACATTATGAGGGACCTGCAGGGCAGACACAATGTTATAGTCTGCATCTGTGTTCTCTATACATCAAAAGAGTAAATTAGGCTGTCTCAACAGATGATCTATAAAGTATAAAGCGCACATGGACGATGAAAGTTTTACCTGATAATATATTTAAATACAGATGCTGCCAAGATCTGGTTTTGCTTTTATAACCACAAGGCACAGCACACAAAAAAATAATTTTCAAAGACATTGCTCTGATAAAGAAGAAGAATAGAAAGGAAAACTTGAAAAGAACGCGGAAAATAAGACAAAAGCATTCAGAAAAAGCTTATTGAAGCATTCTACACTGTTTATGCTGAGGATACCCATTGAGCATGGGTAATGTAATAAATGGTCTCCTGGGATTCTGTCATTGGAAAACATGTTTTTTTCTGCTGGAGCAGCACTTAATAGTGCTGCTCCAGCAGTATTCTGCATGGAAATCTGTTTTTCAAAAAATCAAACAGGTTATTTTATATTTCATTTTGAAATCTGACATGGGGCTAGACATTGTCAGTTTCCCAGAAGCCCCCAGTCATGTGACTTGTACTTGATAAGCTTTAGCCACTCTTTACTGCTGCACTGCAAGTTGGAATGATATCACCCTCTTACATCCCCCCCCAGCAACCTAACAACAGAACAATGGGAAGGTAACCAGATAGCAGCTTCCTGACGCAAGATAACAGGCACTTGGTACACATGAGAATAGCCCTCAATAGTAAAAATCCAAGTCCCACTGCAACTCCTCCAGTTACATTAAATAGGAGGAACAATAGCCTGCCTGAAAGCAGTTCCATCATGAAGTGCTGGCCCTTTCTAAAAGCACAGTATCATGAAACATGACCTGAGATGGCTGCCTACACACCAATATTAAAAGTTAGAAAAAATGTATTTGTTGGTTCAGGAATAACATTTTATATGGTAGAGTGAATTATCTGCAATGACACCAAAAAAATCATACAAGTATCCCTAATACTCACTTAGGGCAGTATAGAGAGGGCTCCAATGCAAGCAGTATGTCATGCTGCTCCTGCCTTGGGTCTCAGAATGGCATGCTAGGTAGAGACATGTAAGTGGTGGATGGGGAGGACACCTTCCCCAGCCCCCCCCTGACACACTAATAAAGCGCTGACTAAATGCAGTCAGTCCCTAACTCTACACTTTGTCTGACAGGTAACAAGTCTTAATGATGTCATACATGGGTGTTTTCTTAACGTGCCCAAAAATAGCAAAGCACAAGCATTTTCTTCCAGAAACCTGCCACAAGCAGTCGCATTTAATGTCAGTCTCAGTGTACAATGATGGTCATGGCTATTTTCTGGCAGCAGAAATCCACCAGCAGAAAAAAAAAAAAAAAAAAAAAAAGACTGTGTATGACTCCCTAAACAACATTCAGCACTCTAACAAAAGACATGGCATAAAATAGGTTTGATGTATTGAGGATTGTGCAGAATTTAAAATCTAACCAGAGAGTGACAGGTCATTATAAAAAACCCAACAGGCTGATTTTGTTCCAATGATTAATTTATCTTAGTTTTTATCAAGTACAAGGAACTGTTTTTTTATTACTTGGATACAGTGGAGTCTATTGGAGATGGACATTCCAACACTCAGAGCTTTCTTGATAACGAGTTTCCCAATAACGGATCCTATACCCGGACTAGATTTCAGGTAAGGATTCTACCCGAATTGAACAGTTATTAAAATATCGTATATATTTGCAGTTCTCAAGTTAAGTTACCTTAAGTTTCATAGAAATATTAGCCTTCTCTTTTTTGGGGGGTTTTATGCACTGTGTTGCATGAGGTACCTCTTTGCATTTCTGAGCTGCTTGAAATGTTTGCTTTCTCTGAAAGGGAAACACACATTTTTTACAAGCACAAAATTTCCAAACGTATGCAGTAATAGAAATACAAGACTTACTTGTAAGTTTTCTAAACGAGCCTGGACTTTCCTCGCTTGCATTTCCAGTTGCTTGTTCTGCTCACTTACTTCATTTAGCTGTAGGAAATGTACATGAACCAAGCATACACTATTAATGCATCAATACAGACACAATTTTCTATTGTTTAATAGAAAACCTCCCCAGTCACCACCAGAGACTACCTGCATAAATCTGGCGACTGAGCTAATTTTACCGGCCTGGCCTCTGATAATAATGGTTGATCCCATTGTTGTTAATAGGCAAAAAGGCAAATATATAGGAAGGACAGTATTTATTTCCAGAAAAGGTGGCAACCCTACTTGTAGTGGAAGTGACGTCACCAACAGTCTTGCATGTGACATCACTTCCACAAGCTGGGGGGAGCAGTTAGGCCCCAGGCCTAGGGTGGCACTTGATCTAAATACATCACTGTCTATAAATGGATTTACTTAAAGATCCCTGGCACTACAAAATACATGTACGTATGCAGAGAGTAGATTGCATTTGACACCATCTTCCTTTGCAAGGCCGAGACCTATAAGTCAAATTCAGTGAGACACCAGTAAATATCTGGCAATTCTCTGACCTGCAGAATACTTCTGCAATTCTGTTATCTAGGTACCTTTCAAGTAAATAACTAATAAACTTAAAAGGTTGAACTTGATGGATGCCTTTTTTCAACCTAAAGGCAGGGGCACAATGGCAGAATTGGGGAGATTTAGCGGCCTGGCGACTAATCGTCTCTTCTTCAGGGCAACTATCTCCCCCAAACTACCTTCCGCCTGCTAAAATGAAAAATTGTATGTGACAATGCACTCGCGGCAATTCGATTCCAGTTTCCTTGTGACTTTGGAAATCAGTGTGTTACCAAACACACGGGCAAAATCAGCCTGCTGAAATATGTGAACACATTTTTGGATTTGGATTGGATTTTTGCAAAAAAAAAAAAACCATCAGACTTTGCATCTTGCTCTGAAATTTGTGCAATATGCCGACACATGGACTACAAAGGCTCACAGTAGTGGCTGAAATTGGCTGATTTCAGCTTAAGATATATTTTAAGCCTGTAGGTCGGACATCATTTGAGAAATGGAAAGTCACCTTTTGATGCACATGTCTTTTAGATTAAAAAGGACCAAACTAGCCAGGGTTGTTTAAAATATTATCATCAAGCCAACAGGTACTGCTGTTGTAGTGAATTTACCAGCATCCCCATGATTATCGGATAGAAAAATCCTGATCTGAACGAACGTTGGCAAAAAGAATTTCTTTATCCTTCCAAATGAAATAATGGAGTAGGATGGAAAAATAATTGCAGTATTGTCTTAGTCAACATGAATTGCAAAGTTCATTATAAAAACTATTATTTTTAGAAAACTGTGAAGATGGAAAAACTTCAAACATATTTCCAAATTTACTGTTTTATAGAGATCAAAAGGCCTTTAATTAACGAGGTAGTTCACTTTAATGTAATTTTGGTACATTTATGGATTGTCCTATTCTTTTTAACTTTATTTCTATTCAGCATCACAGCAATTACCGTACATTACAGATTTAAAAACTGTATGTTTTTCTTTGTAGCATTTCCTATTCTTAATACATTTTTAGCTGGTCTATTTTTTTTTTTTTTTTAAGTCTCTGAATTTTTCGACTTCCTGTTCTGCCTCATTCCAGCCTTCAAATAGTGGTGACTCACCCCAACAGCCAAAACAACTATTACTCTGGCAGTGTGCAATTTCTATTTATTACTTTATATAACTAATCTTTCTACTCAGGCCCTCTGCCTATTCATATCCCACTCATTCAAATCATTGCCTCAGTGCTAGGATATATTGGACCCCAACAACCAGATATCTGCTGAAATTCATACTGGAAAGCAACTAAACCAAAAGCTAAATCATTAAAAAAAAATTACAAAATATATAAAAAAAAAAGACCAATTGCAAATTGTCTCAGAATATCAAAAATTACATCATACTAAAGGTGAACTACCTCTTTAAAAACAAAGGTAAAAGTTTGCAAAGAAGTTAATGTTAAATGACCATGGCCAGGAACATAATATGTACAAAACACACACATATCTGGAGAAAAGTCCTGTATGCATGGTTTGTGCATAAAATGTTTGCAGATTGTCACAAAATATAAAGCCAGAAGTAAGAAACATTCTGTGTTGAATGCATGAAATGGAAAAAGGTTAATACTAGTCATGCAGTGCTTACCATGACTATTTTAATAACAAGCATAAAGTGCTCTGGAGAAGGATTATTTGAACGATAAAATCTCTAAGATCTACCATAAAGCAGGAAATCAGGAGAAGGAAAAATAATTGTCTCTCTTTGAAGTCACAAAGCGGGAAATACAGTGAACAGTTCACTTAAAGGGGAACTCCACAAAAACATAATTTAAGCTTTTTGAAAAATAAACATAATTACAAGCAACTTTGCAATTTACATCAATTAAAAAATGCAGACTTTTCATGAATTTTAATGGTTTATGACCTAGCCCCCTGCTCTTCTGCTGATCTGTCTGACTACTTTGCTGAGCTGGCCGATTACTGTTACTTTGTATCAGCAGCCAGCATCCTCCAAACCCCACAATTCCATGCACGTGTGATTTCAATGAGGAACGGAACATCACAGTGCAATGCATTGTGGGTTATGTAGTTCCTGCATGCTGTCTGTAAGCTATGGAGAAGTTGTTAGAATTTGTAACATCTGTGTTTTAGTCCCTCCTTCCCTGCCAGGATTTCAAATGTTGCAGAACGAGAAGAACTGTTAAACAGCTGGATTTCAGCATAGAAAATGGCATTTATTCAGACTTTTTGAAGAAACAGTTAACTGTAATGTGTATATTAGGGTTTTCTGTGATATGTGGGCCTCTTTATCAAATTTTGGTTTGGAAGCTGGAATTCCCCTTTAATCAGCAAAAGAAAAAGTACATTCAAAAGCTTGAGTATATGTATAGGAGAGTAAATCTTGCCTGTTTCTTTAAGGCATCATTCATTTCTTTTAATGTGTCAAAGGAGGATTTGAGCCTCTTGTTTTCTTTTGTCTTCTCTCTCAGGGTATCAGATAGCTGCTTCATTTCTACATTATGTTGCTGGAAAGATATAAATACAGCATTAATAGGATAGGAACAGTTTATTTCTAAACAAATAGAAAATAATATAATATATCTATATCTATATTGTCTTTACATATTTACAGCTAAAAGCCAATCCCTTATAAATGTACAGTACATACTGATCCTAAACCAGATATTTGAAATATTGAATACAAGTCAAGAACACTTAATATGATGAAATGGTGATGTATCCACTATTGTTCTAATCATTTGTATATCAAGAGTTAATAGCTTTTAACAGACCAACTGTTCCACAGGATGATATACAGGCAGATATCACTACAACCACACATATGGGATAGCAAAACTGCACTGATTTGATGGACCAGAAGGCCTGTATAACACTAGGCAGAAGTCCAGGGTGCACAGCTTTGAATAGATGTCCCTAAAGACCAGGTCTGGTGTGTGTATGTCCTTTTTCAGTTTACTGGGCTGAGTTCATTAATAATGCTTGACCCTCGGGATATGTATGGCCATTGTGACCGATAACCCTTTGATCCTAGAGATTTGTGGAACTAGTGATTGGGGAATCTGATCCGGTTCCCTTCGGCAAAATTTTGCCAAAATGCCTTGAAGTCTATGGGCAGCAAACTTATTTTGTCGCACAATACGGCATGTCAATTTTTTTTTTGTTGCAGCACAATTTTTTCCCACTCGTTTTGCTGCGAAACTCAGCCAAAAATCTTACTCATCGATATCTAAGGCTATTGTTCCTGACACAGCAACAACAAAATGGCTATACACATATATGAACCCTAGTATGTTATTCATTCCTTTGGACCCTGGGCCAATCAACTGAAGTACCTTAGTGGTTGGCCAACGTATGGACATGGTTTATCAGTTTATTTCAACTTTTAATGCTATCTGCTGGTTTTGGGTTTTTCCTAGATGCCACATTTTCAGTGTATGTTTATAGAATACATAATCATTCACATCAATACCCCCTCAGTGGAGCCCACTTATTTTTAGTGCTTTCAAAAAGTTGAGTTTGCAGACACCCATGACCCAACCTAACAAGAGAGGGAATGAGGGTTAGAGGGGAAGTGGAGCCTACATTTTATTTCCATAAAGTGGATCACAGTCATAACAAGCACACACACATACTAAGGTCAATCAATGTTGCCTTTAGAGTAGATATGTTCTGCTTTTGAGGGGGCTTAAGCCCCATTTAGAGCTCGGACATTGGTTTTCTGCCTTAGACCTGAGCAAGGATTAATAGTGATTAAAAGATAGTAGTGTCATCTCCTACAGTAATAACAGCAATCCCAGTAACAGCCAGGATTGTACATAATTAACCAGATCTACCCCCCTCCCATTGCTTTGCACCTCAATCAGTTGAAAAAAATATGTATTAAAAACGTCTCTCTCTATTTTATTTTTATGATTTCTCCACATCTTCTACTAGCGCAGTGCAGCACTTCCAAATAGTTACCAGAAGGATACTGTGGGATGTGCACCCTGCTATTGAAAGACATTTTGAACACTTCCTGTGAACTATTTTAAAACCAATCTTCCATGCCTGACAGTTTTCCTTATGAATGAACAGCAAGTTAAGCAGTCTTGCCAATGGAGCTTCTGTGCGAATGGGGTAATTACCTCCAGACAACAAATTGCTGCAATGTTTGCTTTATGACAGACACTGCCTATAGAACATATTTTAGATAACTGTTCCCTGAATGCAAATACCCTCACCAATAGTTCATGTCTTTCAACAGAGATAGCAGTGAGCAGAAAACCTATGCTGGTTACATACATTTTTAGAATTTCTTAGGTTATCATATAAAATCGAACACTTTGCTAATGCAGAATCACACGAAAGTTATAGTAATCCACATCACACACTAAGCAAGAAGACTATAGAGTTTGGTCATTATGTGGTTTAGGGCAAATATGCACTTTCTCCCAAAGTCTACAGAACATAACCTACTGTTTTACTGTAAATTAAACAGTCAGACTACATAGATAATAACCAGAATGCTATATTAGCCATTAAAGGGGTGGATCACCTTTATGGTAACTTTTAGTATGTTATAGAATGGCCAATTCTAAGCAACTTTTCAATTGGTTTTCATTTTTTGTTTTTTTAAAGTTTTTTGACTTTTTCTTCTGACTGTTTGCAGCTTTCAAATGGGCGTCGCTGTCTCCATTCTAAAGAACAAATGCCCTGTAAGGCTACAAATGTATTGTTGTTTATACTTTTTATAACTGATCCTTTTATTCAAGCACTCTCCTTTTCATATTCCAGTCTCTTATTCAAATTAATGCATAGTTGCTTGGGTAATTTGGACCCTAGTTACCAGATTGCTTAAGATGCAAATTGAAGAGCTGCTGAATAAAAAGCTAAATAACTCAAAACCCGTCAATAATAAAAAATCAAATGCAAATTGTCTCAGAAGATCATGCTCTACATCATACTAAAAGTTATCTGTACTTAACTTTTGTAAGTAACAAAGTAACTTTTTTTAGGTTTGTTGCATAATATGTAAATTAGTCAATATCATTATTTATTAGTGATATTTCGAAACTTTACCTCATATGTCATTTTATGAATTGGACAAATGCAAAATAAGTACTTTTCCCAATACATTTATGTGCAAGAAACAATCCTTTAGATAATTATTATTTACGAATAATTAGTGCACCTTCATTAAGAATACATAACCTGGTAATCTTATGAAGGTGTTAAAAAAAAAAAACAGGATGTTCAAGCTAAGCAGTTCCCATTTGGCTTTAATAAAAATAATGAATCCGAAAAGAAAGTACCTCTTTCATTATTCGAAGTTTGGCATGAAATATTTCCTCAAATCCTTTAATTTTGCTCAGTGTAGTTTGATGTTTGAAAAGCATTTCTTCCTTTTGCTGTAAACATTTCTCCCTTTTTTTCAGCTGCAGTGAATACTCTTGCTGCGACAATCTTTCTTGCTGTAAGGATAAAAAATAAAGTAGATCCCCCACTAAGTAACTACAGAAAACTATACCCTGGAACATTGTAAGTCACTTTAAACATATTGCATAAACCAACCCATATGTAAAACCCTGCTTCATCTAAATAAACTATTTTCATAAAAATATACTTTTCTAGTGTGTCATTGGTTAATCCTAAATTACCATTTTAATCCTAAATTGCTATTTCAAGTACGATGGGCTTATATTGATTGTGCTCACACAAACCAAAGGGAGACAGACATGCTAGGTTTCATTAGCCAATACATTTACAGGGCTCTGTCTTTTACTCCCACACTTCTTCCTGTTCCAGTTAGAGCTGAATTATTTTGTGTCGGGTGATACCTGGGGGAGCATACAGACCATTACAAAATGGTGGAAGGCCAATATTTACGAATACACATATGGCAATTTGGAAAGAATTTTTGATAGGTCACTTATTATGACATAAATTTTAAGTTGGTTGAGTATTCATTTAAAATGTATAGTTTTCTGTAAGCAATTTATTAACACTTTTTTCCTAATCTGTATATTTTCCAGTTTCATGAATAAGTACCAAACAATCCCTCCTTTTCCAGAGCAAATGAAAAACCTCTATAGGCAATACATCCATACACTGGTAGATCCAGACATTCGGTAACATTGATAATGAGTAGATCCTTGCCCTATTTTATCAACCAAATGGTGGGCCAAAACATGCAGGCCCAATTATCTGCCCCCCAGGCTTCCAGCCAACTGGATACCTATCTAAATTAAACCTGAGAAAATACCATTCATGAAGTCCATGGTTTTGGCGCCATACATAGTATACTGATACATTCTAGCGTTGCCAAGTAAGCATATATTATCAGGCTGGATATGTTGAGGCCTCTATTACACTACAAGTTAGGACATGTTTTAACTGTTTTGTGCTCACATGCTAGGGACATTTTTGAAGAAGTCTAGCACATATGTAGTGGAGTCAGTTCAGAAAATTTTGAGCTACTACACATGAGCAAGATTGGGGCTGGCTCTACTTTTACCTTTCAATAAGGTGCACCAGTCCAGGGAAAGAAAACTTGCTGCTGATGCTTGTAAATGACACAGTGGCCATATAGTGACTGATGTATTAAGGCTACCCACCAGCTCCCTGTTTCAAAAGCAGCCTTCTTTCCAAGAACTTTCGTATGTGGCATTGTATGCCTGTGAAATTATATTACGACAAAATACAGAAAATGTTTCAATTTCATTAGAAGTTGAAGTATCATAAACCTACTGCACATTTGATGAACCTATGCCACTGCTGTGGTACATGTCTGATCTGCATGGGAAGACGTTTTGTGCTTGCTGCTACTCAAAATGCCCAAAGAGAATGCTCCCCAAGAAACAAGGCTGTTAAGATCACTATGCCTAGAATGAAATGGAATAGAAATAATCTCAGTGGGGAGAATTCTTTTTCAGGGAGGAGAGCAATGCCCCTTGGCCCAACAATATCTTACTCCAGGCTATGAAGATTTTTTAAATTAAAGGAGTACAGACTGAACTGTAGCTAAGGAAATGCATTAATGAAACGATATCATGCCACCTAATTCTAACCAAAACAGATTGTAGGGATGGCGTATTTCAACCTTGTCCTGCTGAAAGAATTCTTTGCAAAGGGATATGTAAAAAGAAGACAAGTTTACAGCATAATAGGCTTTTCTTGCTTTTTGAGATGATCCAATTAAATGGCTAATTTGTCACACAAAGGTTGCCTTCTGCTTGGCGTCAGAGCAGAGGATGGCTGCTATGGTCCCATGATCTTATTAAAGACTAGAGGGAGTGTCATAAGTGCCATTTTAGAAAGAAATATTTGAGGTATTGGTTGTAAGGTGTAAATATATAGACATGACGATTGTATCTGAAAGTAATTAAAGCAATGGCATATTCAGCAGGATACAGCCTGAGCCATGTTTAAGGTCAGTCTACTAGTAAAATGGCTAATGTACAGGATAAGCCTTAGAGATTGTTTGAGGAGTAATCACATAACTAGCAGGTGATGTCCTTAATAATAGATGCTAATTAGAAAAGGCTCAGAGAGCAAGAGAGCACAACAGGTATGGATTCAAATTCCAAACCAGGTAATGCAGCAATCATGAACATCAAGGCCCGTGTGCTCACCATTTCTCTCACAGTTGCATAGCAAAAAGCACTTCACTAGCTTAAGCACTGTAGTAAAAAGGCTTTATTCATCCATTATAGCATATCTACGCATTTATATATGATATAATGGATGAATAAAGCCTTTTCACTATGCTTAAAGGCAGGGGTGTCCAAACTACGGCCCGCGGGCCAACTGCGGCCCGCGATCCAGTTTTAATTGGCCCGCAGCCAGGGCCGGATTACCCACAAGGCTCCCTAGACAGGGCCTCCCCATCCGCCCCCTACCGTGACGCGTCGCTCTGCACGCACACTTCTAGGAGCGCTCAGCGTGCACGCTGCAGAACAGCTCAACCGCACCTCTACTGCTGCGCATGCTTGTTGGCTATTGGGATATCGCATCACTCCAGGATGAGAGCGAGGTTACCTGCATGTCAGAGCCAGCCATCAGCATCCACTTCCTGGTCCACGCTGCTCTAAATACAGTCTGGCTGGGCTGCCACAGTACTCCTTCAAGCATCGCATTTCGTGAGTGCAGAGCGATCCGGCAGAAGGGCTGGGCAAGCGGCAAGTGGGCCGGGCAAGCGGCAAATGGGCTGGGCAGGCAGCAAGTGGGCCCATTGGTACAGAGCAGCTGGTTCCTCTGGCACATAATGCAATTTTGCAACTAGAGGGCCTAGGGCCCACCAATGCTGGGGCCCACCGGGTTTTAACAGCTGTCAGGCTCGCAGGTTGGGCATCCCTGCTTCAATCCTATGCCCGGGCATAAAACTATGGCAGCATATATCAGTATGCTGTCCCAGCTGCTGCGTGTCTGGCCAATTGGGAATGCTGGGAATTGTGGCTGCACTGCTTTAGACT
The DNA here is from genome assembly GCA_038501925.1 of Xenopus petersii. Classification (NCBI taxonomy): domain Eukaryota; kingdom Metazoa; phylum Chordata; class Amphibia; order Anura; family Pipidae; genus Xenopus; species Xenopus petersii. Next base: position 81,740,693 of record CM076674.1, on the reverse strand, counting down.
GGTACTTGTCGTTGTGTTACAGCTGCTGCTGGTTCAGTCCCAGTGTCTATAGTGGCTTCCCATTTCATATTGCCTGGGATCCAGCATGTCAGGCTGAAAGGTCGGCCCCCACACATTTTCACCTCACCAAATCTGGCCCTCTTTGTAAAAAGTATGGACACCCCTGCTTAAAGGGATCCTTTCATCAGAAAACATGTTTTTTTAAAACGCATCAGTTAATAGTGCTACTCCAGCAGAATTCTGCACTGAAATCCATTTCTCAAACGAACAATTCGATTTTTTTATATTCAATTTTGAAATCTGACATGGGGCTAGACATTTTGTCAATTTCCCAGCTGCCCCTGGTCATGTGACTTGTGCCTGCACTTTAGGAGAGAAATGCTTTCTGGCAGGCTGTTGTTTTTCCTTCTCAATGTAACTGAATGTGTCTCAGTGGGACATGGGTTTTTACTATTGAGTATTGTTCTTAGATTTACCAGGCAGTTGTTATCTTGTGTTAGGGAGCTGTTTTCTGGTTACCTTCCCATTATTCTTTTGTTTGGCTGCTGGGGGGGGGGGGAGGGAGGGGGTGATATCACTCCAACTTGCAGTAAAGAGTGATTGAAGTTTATCAGAGCACAAGTCACATGACTTGGGGCAGCTGGGAAATTGACAATATGTCTAGCCCCATGTCAGATTTCAAAATTGAATATAAAAAAATCGAATTGTTCTTTTGAGAAGTGCAGAATTCTGCTGGAGCAGCACTATTAACTGATTCATTTTGAATTCCCCCCCCCCATAACAGTATCCCTTTAAGCTAGTGATTTGCCGTGAGTGCTTTCTGATAGATAAGATAGATAGATAGATATACACACACACACACACACACACATATCCCCTACATTTGTTCTCTTAGAATATTGATCGGTCTTAAAAATTTTATCAGTTACCTGAAGTTTCTGGTAAATTCCACATAATTCATCATAGATATCAGCAACTTCAGGAGGAAGAGGATTTGTTCCCCTGATAAAACTGCTTTTTGATTTTCTAAAGTTATGCTTTCCATTGGTGCTTGCTTCCACAGATGGTTCAGTGCATGTGTTTGCCACCAAATGAGATGGCAATGTGACATCTTTAAAAAAAAAAAAGGAAATTATTTTCACAATTTGGAAATACAGACTTTAACTAAAAGGTCAAATGTATTAATACTACATAATATCTGAATGAACATGATACAGGAAATAATGTACCCCCTAGTATAAAATATAAATCATTCTATGGTCATGTAAAGGTGCAGGGCCAGAGGTCAGGTGACGGAACTCTCTATGCCAGTTAGCTACTTTGGCTGGCACAAATGCAATCATGTTCCCAAAGCCGAATCTCTCCTGTGTGCCAATGCTTATATGTGCTGCCCTCAAGGAAAATACTGGACAAGGTAGATATGTGGAAGTACTGCAAATATACGTATATCTATGAATGCTCAAGTTCTGGTATTTTGTTGCATGAAGCTGAAAAGCTGAAGCTGCTAAATTTGGAAGTGAAAAGAGTAGTTGATCACGGTGGCATATTCTTCAATATTAGAAATCAATTATCAAAAACCTTAAAACTAATCATAATGACACAATAAAACATTTATCACTGTTTTTAAACCATCATATATTATGGTTTATGGTTATAACTGTTTACAGGTTGAGCAGCTACTGTATGGGGTAATAAGTTATCATCTTTCTCTAGACACATCTGGACTTAGGCAAACCTAAATCATTATTCACCAAGCATGCCCAGCACTTGTTATCTCACATCTGAACAGCAGCTAGACCTTTACTTAGGCTTAAATGGAAACAATGGACCCATCCTACCCTCACAAACGAGGTAAAAAGAATAAAAATAACACCAGTAACCTCATATGGTGAACAGGCAGTTGGGAAATCTTTTCAAATGCAAATAGAATGGGCATTATTCAGCAACACCACAACATACAACTAGTCAAACAAAAACTACACCACGTTTCATATGGATTGGTTGGAAGCAATCATAAGAAAAGAACAAAATACAACAAAATTCACCTGGATAACATACATAACATCACTCCCACAACACACCAGAAACATCACAGTTTATATGTTTAGACAAACAACACGGTACGATAAAGAAACTCAAAGAGAACACCAACTTATCATAGTCATCCCAATACCTTGATACCTGGAAACAGGAACAAGACTGGATTGCGCTCCCCCCCCCCCCAGAAGCTATAAAATCAATAGATTATTGGCTGCATACCCACAAAATTCCGTATAGGGTCTTATACTCATGCCTACTTTGAGCTGAAAGTTTAAAATGTTAATTTATATTGTTGGAACAATTTTTAAGAATTTATATTCTTTCCTTATTTTCTGAATGGAACTGCATAATGGAAACAAACTGTACTATGTGACAAAAATAAATAAAAACATGTTTTAAAAAACAAAAAAACAAAACACCAAACCTAAATACGAGGTGTGGGCCAATTGGGTATATTATCATTCAAGCCACTAAGGAGAGTGACATTCTTAATGTAACACTAGCCAGTATTCTAGTAAGGTGTTTTAGAAACCCATTCCATTTTTCCTGTTAGGGTAAGGCCATACCTGGAGATTCGGGGAGATTTCGATTTCGATTTTCGATTTCGATTAATCGCCTCTTCTTTGGGGCAACTAAACTCCCCGAAGTGCTTCCCTGTGTCTTCCATCTGCTTCAATGAAAAAATGCCAGCGCCAATGCAGTCGCGGCGCTTCTCGTGATGCGAGTTTATTGGCGCAGGCAAAGCAGTTCGGGCAGTTTAGTTGCCCCAAAGAAGAGGCGATTAATCGTTGGGTGACTAAATCTCCCCGAATCTCCAGGTATGCCCTTACACTTAGTGCGCATTTTTTGTTATTTATATTTCTGTTTATTGACAACAATGCAACATGCTTTGTAATGCTTGCCATGATTTTCAAGTGTTCATTATGCAAATAGAAAAATAAAATTAAAAAAAGTTACCAATAATTTTTAGGGGTTAAAGACTGCTCTGTATACAGTCAAACATGCCTTAGGATAATGCCATGTATGAAATACAATCACTGATAGCAACATGATTAGGAGTATATTTTCCATACCTGTATTGGTATATTGGTGAGCACTGATATCTTGGATTTTGTTCACTGCTTGCTGTTCCTCGTCAGTTTCAAGCTCACTTGAATCAGAAGAATCAGTACTCCTATTATCACTCCTAAAAAGGAAATAGAATATACAAAAAATTGCGTACAACATTAAAACATGAACCTTGTCACTGCATGTTTTCATTTACTCTTTCACATGTTGGTTATCTTCGTTACTGAAAAATAGAAAGATTAGTGCTTACTTACAAAGTCCTACTTACAAAGTTTTCATGTACTGCAGTATATGCAATAGCTACTCTAAGAGCATGTATTCACATTTCAGCTTTTGATTCTGGTTGTATTCATAACACTAGGGGGCCCATTCATTAAGTTCGAGTGAAGGAATAGAAGAAAAAAAACTTTGAATTTCGAAGTGTTTTTTTTGGCTACTTCGACCATCGAATGGGCTACTTCGACCTTCGACTCGAACGATTCGAACTAAAAAATCGTTCGACTATTCGATAGTCGAAGTACTGTCTCTTTAAGAAAAAACTTCGACCCCCTAGTTCACCACCTAAAAGCTACTGAACTCAATGTTGGCCTATGGGGAAGGTCCCCATAGGCTTGGCTAACTATTTTTGGTCGAAGGATAATCCTTCAATCGTTGGATTAAAATCCTTCGATTCGAAGAATTTAATTGTTCAATCGAACGATTATTCCTTCGATCTAAGTATTTGCGCAAAATCCTTCGACTTCGATATTCCAAGTCGAAGGATTTTCATTCCCCAGTCGAATATCGAGGGTTAATTAACCCTCGATATTCGACCCTTGATGCATTTGCCCCTTAATGTGATTTTTAGTTTTGTATTATCTTTTTCCTATTTTTTTCTCGCTCTCTGTAATCGGTGGTGCATCTCTTGCATATTTTTCTGTATCCCATTACTTACTTAATTAGGGTTTGCCCTATCCCTAGCAACTTTGCAATTTGTCTTCATTATTTGTTTTTGTCGTTTCGGAAATATTTGCTTTTCTCTTCTACAGCTTTGCTGCTTTCAAATGGGGGTCAGTGACCCTGGCAGCCAAAAAAAAAAAAAAAACTCTCTCTGTGAGTTTATAATGTTATTTTTATTGTTACTTTTTATTCCTTATTCTATTCATTTCTTTCCTAATTATATTCCAACCTCTCATTCTAACCACTGCCTGGTTGCTAAGGTAAATAAGACCCTAGCAACCAGATAGCAAAATATCGGCAAAATAACCGAAAAACCACAAAAAAAAAAAAAGAAAAAAGAAAGCCAATTGCAAACTGTTCCAAAATATCAATGCCTATGTAATATTAAAAGTTACTTTGAAGGTGAACAACCACACGAAGTGCCAATTAACCTACCCATAGATCTTTGGACTGTAGCTATAAATCATAGCACCCATCTGAATCCAAACAAATTGAACAATGTACTAACTACATACAGTAGTGTACTAACTACATTCTGTAATATAGTATCAGTATAATCAAATGATGCATAAAAAAATAATAATTTATCAATACAAAATATTACAGGAGCTGGTTTTCTGTTTTTTTGTGATACATAATAATAAATGATTTCATACAAGCACAGTGTAAATTCTGCTCACCGGAATTGTACCAAAACAGATTAAAGATAAGTCCTTTCAAAACTACTTACCACCCGCTATCCTGTATAACTTTCAATAAATCCTTAAATGCTATATTGTGGTATTTCTGTTGACTGCGTGTAACCGCTGAAGAATTTGGTGACACCGACATTCTAGAGTCCGCCATGAAAATTTCCTGTGGAATAATGTCAGGCATTGAACTCTGCGCTTTAGCAATCAAAATTACAATTATGCACAACATTTGAAAGCATTTTCACAGTAGAATTAAATCATTAACTGGAGTAATCAGTTGTTGGAAATAAAGGCCACAATACAAAGATGAATGTTGCTTTTTCCGCAGGAAGAGCAACATTAAATAGGAAGACCCACTCCTGTGTTAACAGTATGGGTATTTACGCACACCATTAGAACACCATGCAATGTCTGCACCGAAAATAATAATTTTATAGTCATACATTTTAGACAATACTCTTATGGTAAAAGTAAAGCAAAGCTTTATCCTACTCATACGCTCATCTAACCATCAGACACTTCTGCATAGGGAATTAAAATTGAAAATGGATAAAGAAAAGAATTTAAAAATGGTGGCATGGTACAAAAACAGCTATTGCATTGCCACTTAAACACATACGGTTAAACAGGAACTCCACTTCAATTCCTCTAGTTTTGTATAATAGAAGAAAATATAATTCTATGCAATGTTTCAAAATATATTGATTATGAATGGGAGTGGGTTTAGAGATATTTGTAAATGTAATCTCAATTGAAAGCAATATTTCCAACACTGTAACAGACATCAGCTATTCTATAGGCAAGACTGCTATTCTCACAATGCCTTGCACACTTCTTCGCAGTTTGGTTAATGGGGTGGTTCACCTTTGATTTATCTTTTAGTATGTTATAGAATGGGCAATTCTAAGCAACTTTTCAATTGGTCTTCATTGTTTTTTTTTATATATAGCTTTTTAAATGATGTGCCTTTTTCTTCTGGCCCTTTCCAGCTTCCAAAAGGGAGTCTTTGACACCATCTAAAAACAAATGCCCTGTAAGGCTACAAATGTATTGCTATTACTCATTTTTAATACTCCTCTTCATATTCGAGCACTCTCCTATTCATATTCCAGTTTCTTATTCAAATGATTGCATGGTAGCTGGGGTAATTGTTTACCATAGCAACCTGATTGCTGAAACTGCAAACTGGAGAGCTGCCGAATAAAAAGCTAAATAACGCAAAAACAACAAATAATAAAAACCAATTGCAAATTGTCTCAAAATATCACTCGCTACGTCACAATAAAAGTTAACTCAAAGGTGAGCTTCTGCTACATTGCTGTAAGTGCCAGAATTGCACAGATTATATGAATAAAAAAAGGGCAGACAAATGCTGCTTTCAGTAGCCGTTATATTTACATGTCCCATGTCCAAAGAAGACACTATGAGCAGGATTTGTGGTGGGTGATAAAAATACCGTGTGTGCCATGACCTGCATAAATACAATGTGTATGAGTGCCATTGTATGTCATTTGTTTACAGTTATCCCCACAGCCTGCATTGCTTTGGAAGTGTTCATGTACTACAAGGTGACACCCACAATTATCCTCACATCTAAACACTGGTCCCTAGCAAATGGGTCTTGATAATAAAGCAGAGCAGGCAGAGCATATCACACTTAACGGGTCAGGGCTGACGCCTTATTCTAGGAAAGAAAAATCCAGCATTTTTATTGAAAATATATTGCATTTTTGCAGCCAATGGTGGTGCTGAGGTACACGGGCCCAGTACAGTGCCATACACAGGCATGAACATGATACAATTATTACATGATGGAAACCATTACTACTCCTATAGCGAAGTAATGCCGCTGATGCTCTACATATACCAAAGCTTCCCGCATCTAAACACTTTGAATACGAATTCTGTCGCGTGCATTGAGGTCACAATATGTCTCTGTACAGATGCAATCGCTACACTGAATCTACTCATTACCCGTATGTGTTCTCCTCGCGGACAGACCCAAACGAAATGCCAGCAACCCTCACTAAGGACGCTGCTAGTCCCAAGTTGCTAACAGGCCTCGGGTGATGTCACGAACACGTGACGTTAAGCCGCGGAGAACGCAGACACGTGACATTCGGCGCCTTCTTTAAGTGGCTATTACAAAAGAATAGGCGTGAGTGCAGTTCTTAGTGGTTCGTCAGGGAACTTAGTGCCATAGCAAGCTTATCTAATTGAGTATTGGGTTGCGCTGAGTCGCGTTAGTGTTTCTTTTCTTGGGGCTGAAAAAACTTCTGCATTTACACCTGTAGTTTTGCAAAACGGATGAGCTGTTGACTGAGCCTGGGGCACTTAAAGGGATACTGTCATGGGAAAAAACATTTTTTTTCAAAATGAATCAGTTAATAGTGCTGCTCCAACAGAATTATACACTGAATCCATTTCTCAAAAGAGCAAACAGAATTTTTTATATTCAATTTTGAAATCTGACATGGGGCTAGACATATTGTCAATTTCCCAGCTGCCCCAAGTCATGTGACTTGTGCTCTGATAAACTTCAATCACTCTTTACTGCTGTACTGCAAGTTGGAGTCATATCACCCCCTCCCTTTTCCCCCCAGCAAAAAAACAATGGGAAGGTAACCAGATAGCAGCTCCCTAACACAAGATAACAGCTTCCTGGTAGATCTAAGAACAACACTCAATAGTAAAAACCCATGTCCCACTGAGACACATTCAGTTACATTTGAAGGGTTAACATGCCTACATGCCGATAGGCATGTTAACCCTTCAACATTGAGAAGTAAAAACAGCAGCCTGCCAGAAAGCATTTCTCTCCTAAAGTGCAGGCACATGTCACATGACCAGGGGCAGCTGGGAAATTGACAAAATGTCTAGCCCCATGTCAGATTTCAAAATTGAATATAAAAAAATCTGTTTGCTCTTTTGAGAAATGGATTTCAGTGCAGAATTCTGCTGGAGCAGCACTATTAACTGATTCATTTTGAAAAAAATGTTTTTTCCCATGACAGTATCCCTTTAAGGTGGGCAGCGACGCAAAGATCCACTCTTTGGTGGACATTGCCAAAAGAGCCGATCTCTCCCCAATATGCCACTAACGGGCATGGCTATATCGGGAGTAATCTGAACGTTTGGCCCTATGGCCGAACTATCGGATTACAATGAGAACGTTCCTGACAAAATCAAACCTGTCCGATCGACCAAACGACCAATCTCTGTCGGATGCAAAATGTCGGACTCTCCACACACGGTCCAAAAACCGTACAAAAATCCTCGATTGGTACGATAGGATCTTTGCGTGTATGGCCAGCTTTACTGTACAGAGGAGGCTGCCGATGTATGACGCACTTGCTGCTCTCTCTATGCACTTAGGGAGTTATTGGAGTCTGCTCAATTGTGGACTGCTTTTATTTTTTCGTGTATGATTGCTTATAAGTTTTGGAGAGTGTGCTTTTTTTTCTTTTTTTGAAGGTGGGGTGGTGACTTTTTTTGTATTTTTGTGGAGAAGTTTTGGACTCTGCTCAGGTTTTTGGTGTATTAGATAATTTTTTGGGGATGGCTAGATTTTTTTTTCCTGCTAGAGGTTTTTGTGTGTTTAGAAAGTCGGTTGTGTTTTTTTTTTAGATTGGTGCAGTTTTGCTTGTGTGTGTTTTTTTACCCAGAATTTTGAGGGGAGATTGGGTTTCTCCTATGGAGGCATACATATTTTGATGTCCTAGTGTGGGAGGTATAGTGTGTGGTGACATTAGATGAGCTGTGTGTATATCTGGGGGGGGGAGGCATTTGATTCTAGAGCAGTCCGTGTGTAGGGAAACGACATATCTATAAGATTGAAGTGGGAGCAGGTGACGTCTCGAGGTTTTGTAAGTAAAGGTGGCCGTACACGGGCAGATATTTTTTACTTCCAAACGACCGATTCCAGAACGTTCCGATAATATCAATAACATATCGGATGGTTGATGGGAGTACGAATGATTGTCGGACAAACGATCATCTCAACATTATCGTTCAAAAAATTGATCAGATGAGTTTAAAAATTTAGTCATTCAGGGGTAAAATCCCTCTTTGCGCATGTCAGGATTGTAGAACAAGCCAACGGACATATACGGAACAACAAACATAAACAGAAGGACCAGAACGTTCTTTGCTGAAAACTTCATTTGTAACCATATGATCTACTGTATGTAAAGAAATAAATTGATGCTGACTGCAGAAATATCACCCTATCACCTCATATGTGAAAGAAGTTTATTATGCCATAGCATAAATCCATATGTCTGCATGGAGCAAGGAAGGAGAATCTGACTATATACTACAGACAGTGACACAATGCTAGCACCATTCCTCGTTTGTTGAACGTTAGTCTGTACACGAAGCAAAATATACGGTTATATCTGTTCATATAATTGTTCTCCGTGGATGGCATATCGTGTGGTAAAATAATCGGCAGATGATCGTTTAACTATACGATCGTTCATCACAGAACTATAAAAGTATGCCCGTGTATGGCCACCTTTAGGCATTGTATATGTATCCTAGGTATGTGAATGCCTGGCAGTGTTGTTTGGCTCTCTAGTTGTATACCCGGCAGTGGTAAAGTGAGGTAACGTGTCACCCCTGGGTATGTTTGTATCTTTGGGTGTGAGGTTATGGCAGGGCAGTGGGAAGAAACCTTCTGTTTGTCAGGTAAGTGGGTTCGGTTGGGTCAGTCTGGGTGCCCCCAAGGTAAGTGTTTTCATTGTGGGTACAGTGTTTTGAACCTCTAGGTATTTGTCTGACTGTAGTGTTTGTATCACATGGTGAGCAGCTTCTGATGTAATACCAATATGGCCGCACTGCTTGAGCCTTGCTATATATCCATTGGTCTCTGTGCGTCACATACCTTGGTAAATCTCTGCATATTGGTCATCAAGCTGTGCAGTAGACCCCCAGCGTATTATTAAGGATAATATTAAGGATGTTTTATGCTATGTTACGAAATGTATGCATATAATGGGGTAAAATGCAAGCTTTGTGACTCTTTTTGAAAATTTCATTAAAAAAATCTACGTTCAGCATAGCTTTGCTGCTTGGTAGTTTACAGTAGAAAGATATATTTATACGCATTTTTGATTAGTCCAAATGTGTATTTTCAGAGAATATATTGTTTTCTATGGTCTCCGATCCATACTGGAGACTGGCTCATAATCCACATACTATTGCTTATATTGCAGCAGTCAAGAGTGTCAGCTGTGAAAATTCATATTGGGTACCAAGAAAAAAACATCCTAAATATGAAACATTTCCATTTGGGGTCTCTATATGCCACATAGTTTAGTAAATCTATGCATATTCAACATCACTGTTGATGTGCTGTTTTTTTTTCATATTTTAATGTGGCATTATGTTTAAAAGTAACTGTTAAATATATTTAAAATCTTTTTTTTTTAACAATTTTGACGCTCATGGCACATTTGTTTTAGGGTAGGCTCATGTCTAGGACAATAGATGAACTCTTGTCTTTATTTTGCTTCCTTGAACATTTTTAATAATAAGTGGCCACCAATTTCACCAACACTCACTAATAACGACATATATATCTATGACTTATATGTACCCTCCATATTTAAATCGACATAAGTGTGTTCACAAAGTTTCGCTAGGAAGAAAGTAATGCTAGCAAAAATTTGCTTAGAAATGTTCTCGATGATGAATTTTCAATGGAGAAAATTCCCCAGCGTTTATCTGCCAAGACGAAACATCACATTTTGATAAATAAGCGTATTTGCGGCAAATAAACATCTGACATAAGCCTTCTGAGGCAAAATTCGCCCTTTAGTAAATTTGCCCCAAAGTGTTCCATGGATTTAGAGATACAGAGAAAATATACAAGTTATACAAGTTTAATAAAAGTCTCCATTAAAAACTCTAGTTATTTAAAAGCCATTATAAAAGGAGAGACCTGGTAGAGGTATGGGATCCGTTATCTCTCCTCTCCTGATCTCAACCCAGAGTTCTTAACTCAGGTCTCCTCCTGCCTGTCCTCTGTCTTGACTTGAATGGCTACTCTTGTGTTTTGCATTCTACTCCATATGCAGGACAGTGCTGGGGGGGGGGGCTTTCTGCCACATCTGCTGCATGGCTTTGTCTGAGTACTTGATTCAGACCAGGGGTGTCCAAACTTTTGGCTCGCAGGGCCACATTGGAAAAAGAAAAATTGTCTGGGGCCACACATGAAATACACAAACATGTTTGATTTGTAAAAGTAATGGAAATACACAGAAAAGAACTACAATGCCAGTTGGATAACCAGATGGAGCTATACACGGGAATATGGGACACCTGGTTATTAAAAAGACTTATTATTATATTATTATTACTAACTGGGCAATAGGCAGAGTCCCCCCTCCTCCTATATCCTTTGCGACATGACGTTTCCTCGGGAACCAAACTGGGCCGCATTCATATGCATCCTGGGCCGCATGTGGCCCTCGGGCCGCAGTTTGGACACCCCTGATTCAGACTGTAGACAAGCAGAGGAGGTACCATTCATGTACTAAGGGGCTTGTGTCTCTCTTTGAGTGATTTGTATAGCATTAACACTGCTGTAAATAGTGGCACTTGCCATTGCAGTGGTTTGAGATGATCTGATTTCTTTAGCTTTACATATTTCACTTGCCCTTTCTCGAGTTAACTCTTCATTCAAGGAACTTCTCCTTTAAAGAGGATTTGTAATACTGAAAAAAATGTGTCCGTCAAGCACTACCCCTGATCTTCAAATTATGTTAGCTGCTTTTAGTTTTAGTTCAGTAACTAATTTGTCTATGCCTTGATTTTATACAAAAGTGTGGGCCAGTGGTGAAATCACAGGCAAATACACTACAACGGGGTGCCAAAGGCTCACCTACTATATTCAGTGTGTTAATCACTCAGCTAGGCCTGGACTGTGATTCTAAATAGGCCCTGGCATTTGAAGTTCATGTACACAGAGCTCCAAACAGCCCAAAAGTGACTATGGCAGCTTACAGCAGTCCCTCTGGCATTTGCCAAAATCCACAGATCACTGGTCCAGACCTGCCCTCAACTAGCTGGTTTAATATAGAAACTGCATGAAAAAATTCAAACTAGACAAAAAGAAACAGAAGAATACATTTATAGTTCAACAACAATACTGACATTTTCACAATCCATGTTTTGTATGACTGCAGTATGAGTTGAGAGTCCTTATAAGTATTGTTGCAGCACAAAGGCAGAACCCATACCAATGTTATTGCTGAAAAGAACAAATGCAGAACCCACACTGCTGTAGCAGCAGAACAAATGCCGAATCCATACTGGTGTGCCTCCTTGTGTTAAGTCAAATATTAAACCGTCTACATATCCATTCAGATAATATAATAAATACATTTTGTTCTAATTTTGTGACTTCATAGGTGTGTGCTGAATGTTTAATGTGACCATTCTTAGAGCATTTGTAGTTGGCAGCTAATAAACCCCTTTTGTAGGACATTGTCATTTTTTTAACCAGTAAGTTTTAAAGGGGTGGTTTGCACAAATACAACTTTGAAATACCTACCATAAGATTGTAGAGGTGTGGGATCCACTCTCCAGAAAGCTCTGAATTACAGGAAGGTCATTTTCCATAGATTCAATTTTAAGCAAATAATTTGAATTTTAAACAGATTCCTTTTTTTTTTTCTATAATAAAACCGTACTTTGTACTTTACGGTAACTAAGCTGCTTGAATCATATTGGTGGCAACACAACCCTGTTGGATTTATTTGTTTAAATATTTTTTTTAGTAGACTTAAAGATTCCTTATCCCCCAGGTCCCAAGCATTCTGGATACCAGGTCCCATACCTGTAAAATACAGAGTGATATCATCTCCTCCCTTTCCCCCCAGCTGCCTAACAACAAAACAATAGGAAGGTAACCAGATAGCAGCTCTCTAACACAAGATAACAGCTCCCTGGTAGATCTAAGAACAGCACTCAATAGTGAAATTTAGGTCCCACTGGGGCACATTCAGTTACGTTGAGTAGGAGAAACAACAGCCTGCCAGAAAGCTGTTCCATCCTAAAGTACTGGCTCTTTCTGAAAGCACATGACCAGGCAAAATGACCTGAGATGGCTGCCTACACACCAATATTACAACTAAAAAAAATACTCTTGCTGGTTCAGGAATTTTATACTGTAGAGTGAATTATTCGCAATGTAAACAGTGTAATTTAAAAATAAAAAAGTACATCATAAAAATCATGAAAGAATCCCTTTTAGCTATCCATCCAGATGCTAGTTGTGGTATGTTACCCCCCCCAATTCCAAGACACAGTAAACTATGCAGCCCAGGAACAGCCATTTCTGTCAATCACAATGGGCTTGGGGAACCACAATCACTCCTAAATCTGCTGTATGGTCAAACGCCACTTAGGGAGGAACATTAAAGGAGACGTGTGGAAAAATGGAATTTGTTTACTTACTGATAAATCCATTTCTCTGAGTCCCGAATAGGCAGCACAGATACCATAGGGTTAATGTCCATTTACCTTTAGGAGGCAGGATGACAGGAAAAAAACTGCTGGCTTGCTCCTCCTCTTGCTGACATTAGCCCATCTCATGTTAGTTGTTATTATCAAGCATAAAAAATTTGAGAGGGTGGGACAACCTGTGCTGCCATTTTCTCCATCGTCCCTCTGCAGGACAGATACCATAGGGTTACGTCCCAAAGCAGAAGGGTGGGAGAACAGAAGAGAAAAGTACAGAGAAGAAGCATGAGAGTTATGTTAAGCCCTAGCTTATGAAGGAGGAGACTCCTTTAAACTGCCGCTTGTAGAACTTTGCAGCCGAAAAAAGCCTGTGACGAGACAAAAACATTAAACTTATAACATTTTCTAAAAGTGTGAACTTAAGACCATGTGGCAGCATGGCAGATTTGTTCTGCTGAAGCCTGCTTTGCATGAGCCCATGAGGCGCTAAGTGCTCGCGTGGAGTGGGCTGACACCTTGAAGGGAGCATATCTTCCTTTTGTTGTATAGGCTAGAGAAATGGTTTCTCTGATCCATCTACTGATGGATGTGGAACTGGCCTTTTTTATCTTGTTGTGAATGTCCAAAGAGCACAAACCTTCGAAAATTCTGTATCGTGTGAATAAAGTATTTGATTGCTCTTACCACATCTAATGTATGGAGGGATTTCTCCAATGGATTTTTTGGTTTAGGACATAATGAAGGAAGAATAATTTCTTGGTTTATGTGGTAGTCAGAGATTACTTTTGGCACAAAATCTGGTTGAGTACGAAGTACCACTTTATCCTCATGTATAATGCAACAGGGAGATTGACAGGATAGCACTGCTAGTTCTGAAACTCCCCTTGCAGAGGCAATAGCTACTAGGAAGGCCACCTTGAAAGAAAGCATTTTGACAGAGATGGAATGCATGAGTTCAAATGGTGGTTTCTGCAGAGCATGGAGAGCTAGCGTGAGGTCCCATGGTGGCGTAGGGGACCGCCACCGTGGACGTGTATGTTGAGCGGTTTGTAAAAAAGTTTTGATGTCCTTTATTTCTGCTAATGGTTGTAGAAGTAAAATTGACAGTGCAGAGATTTGGACCTTGAGTGAACTCATACTGAGTCCCTTGGTTAAACCTTCTTGCAAGAATTCTAGAAGTTCTGGGATGGTTATGGAATTGTGTGCTAGCCGTTTGCGGTTGCACCATCCAAGAAATACTTCAATATCCTGTTTTATGATCGATTGGTAGACTTCTGTCGGGCTTGAATTAAAGTATGTATAACTGGCTGTGAAAAAACTTTGTTAGTCCAGATGGAGGTTTCAATAGCCATGCCGTCAAGGATAGCATTGGAAGATTGTGGTGTAGGAATGGACCTTGGCTCAAGAGGTCCAGCCACAGTTTTAGTCTCCAGGGGTCGGTCACCGACATGTTCTGTAAGTCGGAAAACCATGCTCTCCAGGGCCAGTATCGGGCGATTACAATAGCTGTGGCCTAGTGTAACTTTAGTTTCCGGAGCACTTTGTGAATCATGGGTAACAGAGGGAATATGTATACTAGATCGAAGTCCCAATTGATGGTTAGAGCGTCCACTACTGTGTTGTTGGGAATCGCGATACCTGGTGCAATAAGCTGGAAGTTGGTGATTGAAAGCTGATGCCATCAAGTCGATCTGTGGCCATCCCCACTTGTTGTCTAGACTAGAGTCTGGCGACTGAGAAAGTTCGCCTCCCAGTTCTCCTGACCTGGAATGTAAATGGCTGAAAGTTGTGGCAGTGTGTTCTGCCCATGTCAGTATTTTGGCTGCCTCTTTCCAGGCTGCTTGACTGTGAGTACCGCCTTGATGGTTAAGATTGCGGTCGCATTGTCTGTCTGAACCTTGATGGGGTTCCCTCAGAGGGACTCTGTCCAATGTTGTAGTGAGTGTCTGATGGCTTGAAGTTTGAGAACGTTTATCTGCAATTTTGTTTCTGTTGTCAACCACTTTCCTTTTACCGTCTTGTCCTGGAATAATCCTCTCCAGCCGGAGAGACTGGCATCCGTGGTGATGGTTAGGAGTTTTGGGATGGAACAGGGTTGTTTGATGGAGAGATTTTGGTTCTTCGTCCACCACATTAAGGACTGTTTGGTGTTGTGGCAGAGCGAGATTCTGGTCTCTAGTGATGTGGGTGACCTGTTCCACTTTTGGAGTAATTCCAGTTGAAGGTGCCGCATGTGTAATTGTGCGTAGGAGACAAGATCTATGGATGCGGTCATGAGACCTAGTGCATTCCTTGTCTTACTGATATGTCCGCCTTGTGTATGGTCGCTTGAGCGGTGTTGGAGAGCTTTTTGAGTTTTTCTTGGGTGAGAAATACTCGCTCTTTGGAAATCAAAGAGTGACCCCAGAAACACAATGGATTGAGCTGGGGAAAATTAGCTCTTTTTTGTATGAATTATCCACCCGTGTTGTTGGAGTATGTTGACAGGTGTCTGTGTGCATCTTTACTACCGCTTCAGATGGAGCTCGTAAGAGAATGTCGTCTAAGTATGGTATGACAGTCAGTTGTTGTTCTCTCATGTAAGCTACTAGGCTGGCCATGACCTTGGTGAAAACTCGTGGTGAAGTGGCGAGGCCAAAGGGTAGCTTGAAATTGCAAATGTTCGTGGGTAGTGCGAATATTAGGAATTGTTGGTGATGCGGATGAATGGGGATGTGCAGGTATGCATCTTTGTGGTCTATTGATGTGAAGAAGTCTCCGTGTTCCATGTTGGCAATTACTGCTCTTAGCCATTCCATTTTGAAGGTTGGTACTTGGAGAAATTGATTGAGTTTCTTTAGATCGAGTACAGGACGTAGCGAACCGTCCTTTTTGGGGACCAGAAAAAGGTTTGAGTAGAAACCCTGATTAACTTGAGGTATTGGGACCAGAAAGATTACTTCTTTTTTGTGCATCTCTTGAATAGTGTTGAAGAAAGTATTCTTCTTGTTTGGGTTGGTTAGAATTCTGGATATTAGGAATCTTGGTGGTGGGGGCTTCTTGAAAAAAGGTTCGTAACCCTGAGAAATAATTCGGTGTACCCATTTGTCTGAGGTGTTTGAAAGCCATGTCTCTTTGAAAAGACAAGTCGTCCCCCAACTGCCTGAAGTGGCATAGAGGCGGCTGAGGGATCAGGAGTCCTGTCTGTCATTGATAGACTTGGTGGGGTGTTGCTGGGCGTTCCATGATGACTTCCCTGGTCCCTGAAAACTCTTAGAACTGGATGTAGTGGAATTTCTAGAATTGCGATTGAAATTTTGTGTGGAACATTTGTTATAGGAGAGTCGAAATGAGCGTTGAGAGCTTTGTGAAGGCCTGGACTTTTTGTCTTGGTTAGGAAGTTACTTTTGCCTCCTGAGATTTTTGAGATTAAGGTGTTGAGTTCACTGTTGAAGAGTGTGGATCCTGTAAATGGCAGCGCCACAAGATTCTTTTTGGACACAGGGTCTGCGCTCCATGGTTTTAGCCACAAGGCTCTCCGAGCATTAAGCATCTTTGAAAGGTGAGCTGTCAAAGTCTTCGTCAGAGGTTGCCGAAATGGCTTCCTGGGCTCACAGAGTAAGAGTCCGTGATACACATGCCGTGGCAATGACGGGTTTGAAAGCTGAAGTCGAAGTAAAAATGTTTTTAAGTAAGCTTTCGGTTTTTCTATCCATGGGGTCCTTGAAGGATGTACAGTCTTCAAGGGGAATAGTTGTCCGTTTGGCAAGTCGAGCCACTGGGGCATCTACTTTGGGTACTTGGTCCCATTTGTCTGTGTGTTGTAGATGAAATGGATACAGATTATCTAGCCATTTGTCTCTGGAAAGTTTCCTATCGGGAAATTTTGATTCTTTCTTAATGACTTCTTCCACTGTTTCATGGACAGGAAAATGTCTCTGAGGTTTTATGACTGAACCAAAAAGTTTGTCGAGTGTTTTAACCTCTTTGGCTTCTTCTTGTAAGCCCAGTGTGAAAACATACCAGCTAGTAAGAGCGTCTACCGCTTCAGATTGTGATCCTTTAGGTGGCTCTAGTTTGGTCTGAATCAGTCATTATCATTAGTAGGGATGTAGCGAACTGCCGTGTATGTGTTCGCGAACGCCGTTCGCGAACACCGGCAAAAAATGCGAACAGTTCGCGAACAGTTCGCGAACTTCGAACATCCGAAAATCGTTCGATTCGAACGATCGAAGGATTTTAATCGTTCGATCGAAGGATTTTAATCGTTCGACCGAAGGATTTTCGTTCGAATCGAACGATCGAAGCCATTCGATCGAATGATTTCATTCAATCCAATGGCTTCGATCGTTCGATTCGAACGAAAATCCTTCGATTTTAGCGGTCGAAGGAATCGAATGGTCGAGCGATTTTTGACGCGAACGCCTATTGGTGAACGTCGCGCGACGTTCGCGAACTTGCGGCGGACGCGAACATTCGAAGTTCGCGCGAACTAGTTCGCCGGCGAACAGTTCGCTACATCCCTAATCATTAGCATCTATGGAAGGTTCCTCATCTGAAATCTCAGCATATGCTTGAGATATGCTAGGTTTGTTAGCCTGTGTAATAGTGCTGGCAGGCTGTTTCTGTATAGCTGCAGCACCTGGTTTTTCAATAGATTATGTCATCCCTAAGAAGGATGCTTGGAAGTCTTTTAGCCAATCTGGCATGTCTGATGGGGTGGGCTACTTTGAATGGAATCTTCTGACTTTCCCCCCTGTGCTTTGGCTTTCTTGCCAGTTACAGTTGAGGGTAGCTTAGACCGTTTACTGATGGTCTTTTTAGAGGCTTGGGCCATATCGCCTTGTTGACTTGGGCCTAGTGAGGTCGTAGCAGTCTCCCCCTCCATAATGCAGCAAAAAAAGCGGAAGAGTATAGGCAAAGTAGTGATGTAATAGGCAGAGAGAGAATTAGTAACCTGTCAATCAATTTCCTTGTTAGGTAGTAGAGGAGTGGCATGGCTAGAGGAGAAAACTACCTCAGTCAGGAAGAGAACTAGCAGAAGTTCCTCGAAGTTCCTCCGTGGTGTTGCACTAATAAAAACTATTTATGAAAGCCCAAACAAATTGGTGCGCTGATGACGTTACCGTGTTGCGTGCCTGCGCCTTCTTCCACTGCCATGCCGGTATCGCTCCTGTGCCTCTCTTGAGTTAGAGTTTTGGCGCAAACTCTGAATGTTGTGTGGGGTAGCATACCGTCCACTTGTCCTCTCTCTCTGCTGAGTGTTTGAGTATATGGTAGCGTAGAAGCGTACCTTGCTCTTATGTGGGATTTTGGTACCTTGTCCCTAGTTATACCCTTCACATAACTGGACTGTGATAATGAGGTAAGGCATTTGTGTTCTCTTGGTGTCAGCTCTATCAGCATGACTTAGGCAAAAAGTATATTTTTAATCAAAATACAAGTATAAGCGCAAGTGTAAGCGCAAATGACCGTAAGGTTGTGAGGGTAGAGCGAAAGCATAACCTATAAAAGGAAAAAAATATGACCTACCTCCTTGAAAGCAGGATAACAAACTAACATGGGATAGGCTAATGTCGGGAAGAGGAGGAGCAAGCCCGCAGTTTTTTTCCAGTCATCCTGCCTCCTAAAGGGAAGTGGACATTACCCCTATGGTATCTGTGCTGCCGAGAGACGATGGAGAAAACAAGAATGTGCCAGTGCATTTTACTCAAATATAGAAGGAATGGGCTTAATAAAAGTCGTGTTTTGGGTTGATTTATTAAAAGAATTCCTACTGATTTCCACCCACCTGTTCCAATTCTTGCTGCCTCCTTTCCCAGGCTGTGCAGGGGAGACTGCAGCACTCAGCGCATTGCACTGTAGCATAGGAACCAATCAGCACCTAGGCTGATCTGGTAGGGAACTGAAGCCTGTCTTTGCTTGTGTGACTGCAAGGCTATGATTGGATGTCCCCTACCTACTGGCAGGGACAATTAAAACACACCCACCCCTATTTATAACACAGACAGGGACAGTAGCTGGCTATATGGAGCTCCAATAAAGGCACCATTTTTAAAAATAATAATTTTTATCCCTAAGTAAAACCAGCACCATATATTATAAATTACGGTCTACAAGATATGGTGTTTCACTAATCCTATATGTCTCTTTTAAATTGCAAACTTAGAAACAGGTGTAAAATACAAGAAATAAAGTGTATTTCTGCTGTACTCTGACAACACCTGGACTGAAAAGTGTTTGGGAGGTGAACACCACCTTTAATACAGTAACAGAAAGTGTAAGCGATATATCATACAGTTACAGGTTCCTATGGATGGAATGAGAAGGATAAACCGTATCAGCAAGTGATTTTTAATAAAAACAACCCAATACAATTTAGTGTGAACTTTATTTACACCACTTATTTTTTAAAAAAATGTAAATGATTTGTTTTACAAGTGCACAAGGTTTTGAGAATTCAGTTAACATGTATGCCAATATAATCATTTTCACTAAACCTCAAAGGACTAGAAAAATGGCAAAACCATTTAGCGCAGTTTTGCTACATTAAAACTTAATGAGATCCCAGTCCTTTGCATCAAGACTAATGAGAATTTAAGACTTCCTGATCAGGTGGAAAATGAGTGTGTGGCAATAAAGTGCTACCATACAAGACATGGCATTGATACAATTGTGGTTGTTACAGGCAGTAGGTACACTCCATAAAATAGATTCCTAGATTTCCTACACACTGTAAATGTACTGTAACACATCTTGTATTGCAGAGATTTATTATAAACTATAAACTATAAATATAGATGAGTAGGCCACCACAAATCCAATAAGTTTTTTTTTTTTTTTTTTTTTAATTCCCACGTGAGAAAATCATTAAATGGTGATATGCTCTTAGTCCCAAATTATAGATGTCATTTAACGAGAGCCCTTAATGTTGAGGATTAGACTATTCTTGCAAATTATGCTGGCATTCTTCAAATTTGTTCTGGAAAGAATCGGTCAACTCTTTAGTCTTGAATCTGACTGCCAGTTGTTCCACTTTACCTTCACCATCTAGAAATTAAAAATAAACTAATCAATATGCAATATAAAAAGGTACAATGAAATAAAACAAGCACACTATAACATAAGGATTCATTTTCTCTTGGACTTAAAACAGCAGCATTTATTTCATTGTGCACAAAATATTTTTTTTTTTTGTATAATTGCATTCAAATTCCTGGGTGCACAGAGATATGGCTTGTCACTTTTTTGCCTTTTTTTTTTAAATAGTAGTCTAAACAGATTGTGGCTTTTTGTTGGAAGGTAGGCACCAGGCCCAAACAATCGGTTATGGAAGCTACTAGTAAAAGGTAAAGATGCAAAAAGCTTAGTGTTCTTGTGCATACAATGGACTACCCAATCCTAGATCATAGATTTAAAGAGGATAATGTACATATAAGGTATATTTATTTTTTCTTTCACAAGAAGTAGTTACATACCTGAATAGTCCGTTGCTGTCCATACCAGTGAATTGTTTGATGTACTTAAGGTGCTAATCTTAATTTCAGTTGAAATGACGTGATTAGCACACACTTTCAGTACTTGGTCTCGACGCATCAGAACACGATAATATCCCTTCTCTTTGTGAAAAAGGATTTTTATGTCACCAACTCCTCTCTCTTTCCACTGGCCCACAGCTCTATCCCAGCGGTACAACTTTGCTCTCTCCTTGAAAATGATCTCTTCATCTTCTTCCCCTGATTTTACCTCCACCTGAGAAGAAAAAAAATCCAAATTAACATACATGATTATTCTGATCTTCATGTGTCTTAAAGTGATACCAACACTCATTTTTTCTAAATATTCTAAAAAATATCTATATATTTTTTCTACGTTAAAAGTTACCTATAGCTCACGTTGATCATTTTTCACTAATAGTGCTGCTTTTGTAAGTAATTGTCACTTGAAGTTCCGAAACCTGACTGTTTTGCCAAACTGACTGTCCCTTCTTAACCTGTCAGTTAGAGATTCTAATACTAATGGATTACTGCTGCACAAATATGGCAGCCCCCTCATAGAGGAACAGGGTAGTAAGAAAGGTAATGTAAAAGCACCAGGCAAATACTTTAATGGCAAAATTATAAATAGCATTCAAAGACAATGTTATGATAGATATAAAAAAAAAGGTTATTGTCTGATGTCAGTATCTCTTTAAGCCAAGAACAAATATTAAACAGCTGCTAAATCTGAATAGCTATTGCCGGTGAAAGCTTTTGCTTGAGCTGGTGAACTTGATTTGCTGCGTGAACAGTGTTCCAAGCCAAAATGCCATGGATTCTTGATGGCACTATTATTTTAAAGTGAGACTTGATGATACTGTGATAAAAAGACGTTTTTTTCAAAATGCATCTGTTAATAGTGCTGCAGACTTCTGCACTGAAATCCATTTTTCAAAAAAGCAAACTGATTTTTTTACATTTAATTTTGAAATCTGACATGGGGCTAGACAGTAATTTTCCAAGGTGCCTCCAGTCATGTGACTTGTGCTCTGATAAACTTCAGTCACTCTTTACTGCTGTACTGCAAGTCTTTGCTGCTGTAAGCAAGATATCAGCCTCCTCCCCCCAGCAGCTCATCAGCAGAACAATGGGAAGGTAACCAGATAACAGCTGGTAGATATAAGAACAGCACTCAATAGTAAAAACCCATGACCCACTGCAACCACATTCAGGAGAAACAATAACCTGCCAGAAAGCAGTTCCATAGTGCAGCACTGGCTCTTTCTGAAAGCACATGATCAGGCAAAATGACCTGACTTATTAGCTCAAGAATTACATTTTATGTGGTAGAGTGAATTATTTGCAGTATAAACAGTGTAATTTAGGAATGAAAACTGCACCATAAAAATCATGACAGAATCCCTTTAAGGATGAATAAAAAGTTTCTGAATTAAGTAGAGCTATGTCAGTACTACTTGAAAACAGGGTTTTGCCAGGTTTGTATGAAGAAATCTAACTGCTATTTGTTTATCCGCTTATCCATGGTGCTTAGATGGGGAGAACGGGGAGGGTAACAACTTGTTAATAAATAAAAACCTTTTAAAGTAAAACCAATTAAATAACTTCTGTTACTAGTACCAAAAGATACAGCAGCAGCAACTTTACCTCTGGTAAAGACACAATGGGCTCAAAGTGTACATCATCACTGTGCACCACTTCTTCATCGCTACCATCAGCATCCTCACCCTTTTTGTTCTGGGATAAAGTACCAAAAACGGCTGCCCCGGTATTGGCCCACTGGAAGTTGGTATCTACAAATGCAAAAAAAAAAAAAACAACTAATTTAAGAATGGCTTTATTTTTAACCAAAATAATGAGAGTAAACAAAAATGCACAGAAGTGTTGGGACTAGATTCTGGCTATTAAGACTAAAGCATCATGAATGTACCAATATTGCCATCTGACTCGGCTACTTCTAATGATTGGCAGCTTTTTTGTCAATATATAAAGCCAAAATGGGATAGATGCCAGTACCTAATGTGATATAATTGGAGGACAAATAATATTGAGGACAAATAATTGGATCAATCAGGGTGGCCAGACTGCTTATGTGGCACTTTGTGCCTGGAAATTACCATATTAATATTGTTTTAAGGACATCTGTGTTTAAAGGTGGTAATTAACTGTGCCCCATTAACGAATGGAGGGAAGAAGAAGTTAAAATGTCATATACCAGTCCATAACAAACAATTTAACTTTACCTTTAGAACCAAAGGCAAAATCACCAGAATTCGTAGATGCTAAATCTGCAAAAGAAACTCCAGAAACTTCACCCAGCCCAAAAGAGAAACTAGGAGTAGAAAACCCTGTGAAGAAATGAAGAAAAGGTGTCATAAAACAGATTAATTTGCCATTACCATATGTCAAACTTATTTAGTAAAAATAATCATTTCATTCATTCAGACCCTTTAATTCAATTTTAGTAGTGCTGGCTTTTATTAAAGAGTGTGAAATTCATCATTAAAGACATATATTGTGTATCATTTAAATGCATTGTTGACTTACACAAGCTTCTTAAAGGAAACTATACCCCCTAATGAATGCTTAGCAAACCGATATTTACAGATATAAATATATTCCAGTTTGGTAAGATTATTGAATAGGCCTCTTTTTAGGATATAAATGATCTAGCAGTAAATATTGCCCTTTTACATAGTTAACATTAAGCCACCATTTTGTAATGGTCTGTGTGCTAGTGATGTGCGGGCCGACTCGAAGCCCACGGGTCGGATCAACTGCTGCACAAATTTTGTGGGCCGAGGGCGGGGTGGCTAAAGTTCCGTCTTCACCCGCAGGTCTCCTAGTGCTCCACTTCCACCGGAGAGCTGCATTTTATATACTCGTGTCGGTGTACCCCGCCCTTCTGTGACGTCACATTAGAGCAGGCGTGGTATACAAGTAGGAATTCAGGGCGGGTTAGGGTCAGGTGCAGGTCCAGCTTTTCTCGACCTGTACATCACTTCTCTATGCTGCCTTAGAGATCGCCTGACAGGAAATAATGCAGCTCTAACTGTAAGAGGAAGAAGTGTGTGACAGACAGAGTTCTGTCCATTCATTGGCTGATGTAAACTAGCATGCATGTGTGTCCTTAGTTTGTTTACGTGCCCTGTGAATCATACAAGAACACAAGGTGGACCGTGGCTTTCTATTTAAGTTTATCCAACAGCATATATACTAGAAAAGTACATTTTAAGAACATGGTCTATTTTGATGAAACAGAGCTTAACATATGGACTGTTTTATGTATTTAATGTACATAAAATATACATAATATATATTTATACCCCTGAACATTGCAGGTCTATATAGTTTCCCTTTACTAATGATTATTTGACTGCATAAAATGAAACAAATCCACTTTAGGGTGAAGGAATACCTTTTGAGTCTGTTTTAGGGAGCTCCTGCTTAGAGGACAAGTCTACAGGTTCCTGGGAAATGCTTGAGGTGGAATCAGGTTCTTGTTTTGGGGGCAGAGAGACACTGGTTTCAGCTGCACTTACTATGGCAGCTTCAGGGGAACTAATTACGTCTGCTTCTGGAACTCCCTGGAATAATCAAATAATAAACAAGGTAAATGAAAACAGTAACTTTTACTTGAGGCAAACCAAACCCCCCCCCCCCCCCCCAAGAATATATATTAAAAGAAAGCATCCACCTATGAAAAGATACTGCTTAGTGCACGAATGAAACAAAACACTTTATAAACGCAGGGCACTGGCTTCAAATTGGATATTCAAGGTAGGACTGTTCATTTCTAAGGTAACTGAGGTTCGACCTTGGTTCAGAAGTCTAATGGAGATAGTTCATATGACTTTATTAGTGCAACTGTCACACCCAGATTCTTGTTACAACATCTTGCATGAGAAAAATCAGCACAGCAAGGATGCAGTACCATTGTGTATTACAGGTTTACTTTCTGCTAGTAAAAAAATAACGTCAACGTGTATGTGCCATGCTCACAATGATATTGGTAATGAAGTCCAGCTAAATATTGCAGTGACATTCCCTGAGGCACAAGCTATGGTGATTGTGCTTTGTAATATTAGCTGAAGCAGTGTGTCAGTGAGAGGCAGAGACAGAAATGACCATAAAAATAGCTGAGCCTATGCGCAACAATGGTCCATTGCAATAAAACCAGTCTGTACCTTTATATTCACACAGAGCCAGTACAACATGAAACCAGTTGAAAGAAACTATGGCATCAGGTATTTTTTATCACCACATTTTTCTTTTAATTCAAAGTAAGGCTGGCAAAATGTCAGCATAAATACAAGTATTCTTCATAAAACACTGATAATATACGTCTGAAGTGTGAAAGGAAAACTTCTATCCATGACAGCAATATGAGCCATATAGTATAAAAATAAAAACTGGGTAAATACTGTAGATAGGCTGTGCAAAATTAAAAATGTTTCTAATATAGTTAGCCAAAAATGTAATATATAAAGGCTGGAGTGAACAGATGTCTAATAAAACAGCCAGAATCCAACTTCCTGCTTTTCAGCTCTATAACTCTGAGTTAGTCAGCGACTTGAAGGGGGGCCACATGGGACATTTCTTTTCAGTGAGTTTGTAATTGATCCTCAGCATTCAGCTCAGATTCAAAAGCAACAGATATGACCCATCACCGCCCCCCCACATGTCACTGATTGGTTACTGCCTGGTATTAGAAACATTTTTTATTTTGCACAGCCTATATTTTTACCCAGTTTTTATTTTTCATACTGAACTATTCCTTGAACATTGTCCCAAGCGGATAGAAAGTATATGGAAAGTAGAGTTGTAGTTTACAGAAATGTGCTGTGTTTATTAAACTGCAGCTACTCTAAAATGCTTTCTATACAAAAAATGTTTTTTGCAGTAAAGGGGAAAACTGGGCAGTTTAAAAACATGTGGAGAAAACATGGTGCCCATTTGATTCTATATTTGTCTGGAGTCCCTTTCCCCATACTGCATTAACATGCACACAAAAGGTGCTCCTAGTAAGAAGCTACAGCTACATCCCTGACACTTTTTCTCCTTTCTCACACATTTTTTGTCTCAATACTCAAATCTCCATGGCATCAACTTATACTACAAGTCACCTGATATAATATAGTCATTCATCTCCCTTTACTGCCAACAAGCTTATTTCCACATCTGTAACTGTGAAAGCGCTAGAAGATCCATCAAGAAAAATGTTTTAGTTTCTCCTGAAAGCACTGCGTAATACATGAATACAGAAAAGAGGTGAATTACGGAAAGGCCCTCTCCCATAGACTCCTTTTAAATGAAATCATTAATATTTTTAAAAATAATTTCCTTTTTTCCTATAATATTAAAACAGTACTTTGTACTTCATCCAAGCAAATTATAATTATAATAATAGGCAAACCCAGCCTATTGGGCTTAATTCATGCTTAAATTATTTTTTAATAGACCCAAGATATGAAGATCCAAATTACAGAAATACCCCTTATCTGGAAAAAAAACCCAGGTCCCAAGCACTCTGGATAACAGGTCCCATACATATATTGTGTAAATTAGAACAGCTTAGGTCACATAATACAGTAAGTGATCTTTGCACTTGCACAGTACATATTTATTCATTAAAAGGCAACTATTTCTTCATTTTATATTGCTTCTCTTTAGTTTATCAAGACATAAATGTTAGTAAATGAAGTATAATTATTTCAGCCCTGGGACCATTTAGAAAAACTGCTATTATGGTGAATTCCATAGAATGCAACCCTACAAAGGAAGCTGCTCTGGGACCCTGTTTAGTTCCGTGCTTCATTACAACACAACGTGGCAGTTTTTAACTCACTTAGGCCTATAGCTCTCTAAGGGCTTATCAACACAATGCTTTGCATTTTCCCCATTCAGTTGAGGATGGCTTCCTATTAAAAAGACATTAATATTTTGCAATTATTCTGCTAGGGGCATACCAATTTTTACATGAAATTGCGAGCACTCATCTGACCTAAATATGCTGAGGGCAGTTGTTAGATTACTCAGATGTGCCATGTGGGGGGTACCAAACATATAGGTTGCTTATGATTACACTTATATTTAGGGCTGCAGGGCAGAAATAAAATAGCAGGCCATTATGTAATAAATGCAATCCCAATTTAACCAATCTTTAGATTTATTATAGCGTAGTTCCAAGGGGCCTAAATTGCTTATGTTTTCGATCATTTGCATTTTTTACAGGCATATGAAAAAGTTTGGGAACCCCTCTCAGTCTGCATAATAATTTACTCCACTTTCAACAAAAAAAAAAAGATAACAGTGGTATGTCTTTCATTTCCCAGGAACATCTGAGTACTGGGGTGTTTTCTGAACAAAGATTTTTAGTGAAGCAGTATTCAGTTGTATGAAATTAAATCAAATTTGAAAAAATGGTTGTGCAAAAATTAGGCCTGGCAGGCCAAGAAAAATACAGGAGCGCCGTATGCGGAGGATTGTAAGAACGGTTATATACAACCCAAATATCACCTCCAAAGAAAATCACAAGAACATCACAAAGAACATCTGTATGGCAGGGTGATGAGAAAGAAGCTCTTTCTGCAGTTACGCCACAAACAGTCATTTGTTGTATGCAAGAGCTCATTTAGACAAGCCACAGTCATTTGGAACAAAGTGCTTTGAACTGATGAGACAATAATTTAGTTATTTGGTCATAACAAAAAGCAGTTTGCATGGTAGAAGAAGAACACCACATTCCAAGAAAAACACCTGCTACCTACTGTCAAATTTGGTGGAGGTTCCATCATGCTGTGGGGCTAGTTCAGGGACTGGGGCCATTGTTAAAGGAGAATTCAACCCGTAATTAAAAAAAAAAAAAACCCTCCCCACATAACTTGGGTAGACCCCCTCCCTCCCCCTGGCAAACACCCCTAATTTTTTACTCACCCCTCTGTGCAGATTCTGGGAGGGTTTTTTTTAAAGTACGGGTTGAATTCTCCTTAAAAGTCGAGTGTCGGATGAATTCAGCCCAATATCAACAAATTCTTCAGTATAATGTTCAAGCATCAGTCACAAAGTTGACGTTACACAGGGGTTGGATATTCCAACAAGACAATGACCCTAAACACACTTTGAAATCTACAAAGACATTTATGCAGAAGGGAGAAGTACAATATTCTGGAATGGCCGTCACAGTCCCCCTGCTTGAACATCATGGAAAATCTATGGGTTGATTTGAAGCAGGCTGTCCATGCTCGGCAGCCATCAAATTTAACTGAACTGGAAAGATTTTGTATGGACGAATGGTCACCTCCATACAGAATCCAGACACTCAACAAACGCTATAGGAGGTGTCTAGAGGCTGTCACATTTGAAAAAGGAGGCTCAACTAAGTATTGATGTAATATCTCTGTTGGGGTGAGTGATATTTTTTTTTTCTTTACAGATCTGAAAAGAGCTTTTCCTTTTAGTCTGGAAAAGGTTGACCACAACTTTATATTTGTTACCTCTAAATTTCCATATTACAACTGCCACAAGGTCAATTAAAAATATCACAAACTAGTTATCAAGAGAAACCTGATTTTATGACTGCTTCCAATATAAAGGGGACATATTATTAAATTAGATATGCTGTTTTTTAATAGCAGTGCTTGTCTAGCAGTTTGGAATAAGCAAACCAAAAAAAACTCTGTTAAAGGACATGTAAAGCATACATTTTCCTACCATATATATATAAGTTGGGCATATCTTCCCCCACCCAAGCTACATCATTTGTACTTCATATACCCCCTCCATTTGCCAGCGCCATCATAACAAAAGGCAGCTTTCATCCGGTGGCCATTTTCCCTCTGACACATTATCAGTAACACTGACATCTGCAAAAAGTACATGTATGCTGTAAAGTTCATGTAATGCAGAATACAGGGTTACAAAGGCACAACATACTTTGAGAAAAAGTTCTGCTGGGGTTGAGCACTGTTATGGTTAAGCTGAGCTCAGGAGAGGTGGTTAGGAGAAAGAAATAGGATTAGACAGATAGCAGAGTTTCTATGGGAACCAACAATGCTAGCTCTTCATTGGCTGAGACTGGAGGGTGTGTTTAGTAATCAAACTGAGAAGAACTGAGCATGCTCATTAGCCAACAGCCAAAGTAAATTCCTGAGCGAGGGGGCTGAGTGGGTTAGAGGAGGAGAAGGAATTCTAAGTGATTAAGGGGATGCTGCAGCCTTACTGTTAACCTTTTACCAACCAGAGTGGCAGGTATTTAAAGATTTTAGAGAGGCTGTTCACAGATTACATTTTTGTCTGAAGAGTAAACAAAATGTACTGGATGTGGGGCAGGAAATCTTTTGTAGCTCCGTAGTGCGCACTGCTGCTGTTATGAATAATGGGAAAAGTGAGTAATGTAGGAGGAAAAAAAATCAAAATCTCTACGTTATACTTTATTAATACTATGGCAACAAATTATTCAGCAATTTACAGAGATTTATTCACAGATGTATTCACTCATATCAAGCCCTGCCCCAGTGGGGCTTATAATATAAATTCCCTACTACATGCACACCAACACAGCCATTTATAAGGGTTTATTACATCTGAAAAATTTAAAAAATATGTTTTAGACAATATGGTGCTGCAATTTCATTAACATGGCATGACATCTAAACGTTATGCCAACAGCTGGGTGAAAATTCAAGCCAAGATCCCGGCGAAATAAGGCTCCCTGAAGGATAATTACCACATTGTATTAAATAAAAAAAAACAAAAAAAAAAAGACACTTAAGGCTAATGCACACAGTACACTCGGTCGGCCGTAGGAGCTTGCACTTAAAAATGCATTCACATGAAAGGACAAAGGAACCGTCATGTCTAAACCTATCCAATTACGCAGATATTTCTTTCTGCAATGTCCAGGTATTTTTAGCTGCACTGTCCCCTGGGTGGGCAGTGACAGCTCAACGTTAGCCTGCACTGCGCTGGCTGCAAACTGGTTTCATTTAATGCAATAAGTGCAGCCCTTCCACTTTTATAAACATTTCACACACAATTTTGACCATGTTATTGTAAGAAGTTACAACAAGTTAAAACAGAAATCATTTCAAATCCTATTTTATGATGTTAGTCAAGCAAAATAAAGTTCACTATATAAATTATATTTATATCATATTTGAAAATGATTCCTTTTATACAGCTTTTTATGTATGGGTGACAGGCCCCAAATGCAGATAAAAAAAAAAAAACAACTAAAAACACTCAGTCATTAAAAGACAGCCAACATTAATATACAAATAAGGCAGACTGACTGGCACAACAACTCAAAAGTGCAAACAGTGAGTAGGATGCAAAAATATTTCTCTGCTTTTATATTCCATTATTAATCTGCACACAACCACCTTTAAGAGTGGGCAAATGTGAGGTAGAATTTCTTGTATAATAATACTGACAAGGTACATCCACCTATTATTTACTCATTATAAATACCCATGTGTACAAATATAACCGTGTAAAATGCAATAATCTGACCTGTTAGTCATATAGATAGCATAGCTCATGCTCCTTAACCACATCCCATGTATATTCTCCATGGTTCTTGCATTTGATTTCATTTATTTGACACTAGCATGTAACAACTCAGAATTTGCTTACACACAACGTCTTCATTTAGCGATTAAAGGGTGAAGGTTAATCTGAGATTTAAAGGAAGCAGAAGAAAGTTCAATACATCTCCAGATAGCTCTGTCAGTATTCTGCACACAACCAACACACAAAACCTTCTTGCACAAGAAGCCACAGGTTTATGACTCAAGGGAGGAAGTAAAGGGCTAAGATAAGGGCTAAGAAGTATTGTGCTTACTTTAGCCTCCTTAACTTTTCTAACTTCTGTATCAAAGTCTTCTAGATTATCCTTGTCTTCATCTGTGTCGCTACCCAAACCACAGAAAAACGTTGGTGGGAGCTTCAGACTGTCTGCTTTGGCTTTTTCTTCAGGAGTGGGCTTCTTTTCCCAAATGATTATACAATCCTGATCAGATTCAGCTGTAGGTTCCTTGCTACAACCTTAAAGACAAAACAGTAGGGAAATATTACTTCAATCATAGCATGGTCAACTTTGAGTTAAAAAAAAGATCAAATTTTTAGGACTCTTTATAGACGAGAAAAGGCGAAGCTAGCTCAGTTTTTATGAACTTGCACAATTCACTCAGGGGCAGATTTATTAAAGTTCGAATGGTAAATCCAAATTTTCTATATTTTATGTGTCAAAACTCACAAATTCGAATTTAAAAGCACCAACTCAAATGTAAATTCGAATGTGAGATTTATCACACCTCGACCATGGAAACAGTTCTCATTCAAATATTCGACCAACTAAAACCGGCCAAATTCATCTACAAATCAATGGCAAGAGGTCCGTTGACCCATTTGACGATCTTAAAAGCCGTCCTGACAAGTTTTTTCAGAGGAAAATTCCATTTGAATTTCGTTCATATTCGATTCAATAGTTTCATATAAAAACTAGTTGTACTGCCAAATAGAGCTTCCTGTTGACTGCCAGTCCACATAGGGGCTAGAAGATAGCCAATCACAGCCCTTATTTGCCATCACCATGGACTTTTCTCATGCTTGTGTTGCTCCACAACTCTTTTCATATTTTAATGTGGCTCAAAAAAGGTAAAAAATTAAAAAAAGGTTGGAAACCCCTGACCAAGAGAAAGGACTCCATATTTACAGAGTACATTTCACCAGCAATGGTGCATCAGTGAGGCGTTAAATGACGATAAATCACAACATAGATTTAGAGGACATCATAAACTACACTGAGCTGGAAACACCATGTGGCTTCAATCCTTTGCATACATAGGCAAAGCAAAGAATGACTGGTGCACTAACAAATCAGTAGAAAAAGTTTAGTGTAAGGCATCTATCCATAGTGGATTAGACACCAAAACAATGCATGAAAGCGCTAACCATGCAGCACAGCAATGTTGAGAACTGGAAAGAAAAAAAACAAAAAAAAAAAATTAAGGGTTTATTCTAAAGCTATGTGCAGCAAAAACACTTTGAACTGGGAAGTTTAAGACATCTTTCTTTAGTTTAGGATGGATTCAAAAGTAATCTTCTCTTTGAAACAACTTATTCATTCCCCCTCAGTGGCGTAACTACCAGGGGTGCAAAGGGTGTGATCGCACCAGGGCCTGCACCCCCTGTGGGGCCTGCTGGAGCCTAGAAAATTAATATTGCTGGTGGTTGGGCAGGGGGAGATTTTACAGCGTGCACGCCATCTGCAGTCCATCGTGCAATTCATAGGGGGGAGGGCCTGACAGGGGTGCCCGGGTAACCATTATGTACCAGGGCCCGTCGGTGAGTAGTTACGCCACTGTTCCCCCTCAACACTTCGTTGATATCAGCCTTTCCCCTCCTGATCCCCACACCACCATGCTTCTCTAGATCCCATTCACATCTGCAGCATCCCCTGTTCAACTGGCAATTTTTTCTAGCATTAAATGGTTTAATAGCAGCTACATACATCAGTTGGGACAAAGACACATGGGGCAGTTTTGAATGTAGTGGAACAAAACCGTTAAAATAGCCCCCTATTCACTTTTGTATGGCAATTGCCTGAAAGCACCAGTTTACATTCTTTAAAAGCCGACTGCCACATTGCCCAGCAGTAAGTGCCTGTCATGAAAGTTCACTGGTGCTTTCAGCCAAGTACCATTCAAAGTGATTTGGAGCAGTTGCATGTGTCTTCTTTACTACAATGGAGCTAAAAACTGTCCAGGAGACAAAAACCTCATATTGCCACATGCATCTCTGCCTCAGAAGCATATTTTATTTCCTATAGTGCCGTATTAAACTCCCTGCAAACAACAGTCAATGTATAGCACAGTGAAAAACTGTAAATGGATTCATTCAAACAGTACCTGAAAGTCTTGATGATGCCTTATCTTTCTTATCTTCTGTATACAAAATACCATTCAGATTTTTTACAGCAGTCTCAAAGTCCTCATCTGCATAACAGAGAAAGTGTATGGTACTGATGTGAATTAAATAATCATATAACTAACCTACACAATACTACATTCTCTATGTTAGAAGGCAACAGAACTATAACGACTATAGAAAATATATATGAACAAAGCAAGAGAATGAAACAAGGGTAAGAAAAGAAACAGGTTGTGTAGTCAAGAAAGTGAGAGAAGAATAAAAGAACCATACATACACAAGGGGAAAAAAATAGAGCAGGGCAGATGGTAATGAGTGGAGAGGAAAGGAAAGGTGAACATGTCCACCAGTGCATTTTCAGAATAAAAAAGTGCAACTTTGTCTTTCTGGAATTTAAAATAAATTGGGGGCAATCACTGGCAATTTTCAGCCGGCTAAAAAGCCCCCATGTGGATTGTATAGATTATGTATAAATGAAACATGGATACAACAGTTGTATGAGAAGTGTTGTGTTCAGTAGAAAGAAAGGAAACAAGGAAAATGGAGGAAGAGAAGAAAAGAGAAAATGTAGAATGTGAAATGCTGTTGCATATGACAACAAAATAAAAACAAGTCATCAGGAATCAGAATATTAACAGTGCTTTACCATCAATGTCGCTTTCATCACTGACATATCCAGGCTTGTTTTTGTAGCAGAAAAATGTTAAGGGCAAAAGCAGTGTTTCTGCTAAGGCTTTCTGCTCAGGGGTAGGGGTCGCCTCATATACAATGAGTACATCAGAAGAGCTATCTGCATCAGGGACATCAGCAGCTTTATCTGAAGAAACACAATCATAAATCAAGGAAAGAAAAGAAGTCCATATAAGGGAATGCATCCTAATATTTAGCAGAAGGCACCTATGGAAGCAGAGTGTTATACAGGAAGCTGGTTAACAATAAAGGTTAGAAAACTAATAAACATGTATCTTGGGAGAAGATTAGTTTAAAGGGGCAAATATGAGTAGAAGGGCAAAGAAATATTCTACTTCAATGACCAACCGAGTAGTATAAAATGCTAAAGCTCAAAAACAGACATCGCCAGATATATTAGTAAATTAACAACAATCACAACACGTATGTAAGCAATGTGAATGATACAATTGTGCATAAATTCTGTCACTGAACAATACATGGCTGATACTTCATGTGCTAATGGACACTGGTATAAACAATCAAACGATGACATCAAAATTATACAGAAAGGAAAATGTAATGTAAAAGGTTGTTTATGCATCTTTATCATGTACATAATTTTCATTTTATGCCTTTTGTGTGTAAAGGCACCATTATTCTGGATTCTAATTGGAATTTGGTGGCAAGTTAGATTTAACTAACTAACCAGTAGATTTGGTTTCACTCTTCCTTTCAGCCTGCATTCCACTTTGGGAGTTTTCTGCTTTAGTTACTGTATAACGTCATACTGCAGGAACAAATTATATTATATTCATTGACAGAATTTGTTGGTGCATTAGACATATATTATTGGTTTCCACTAGGTTTCATTATTCACCTTAGAATTTGCATATTTGTGTCATTCACACGGCTCACTTGAATTTTACTTATGTTGTGAATGTTTTTATATTTTTTGGTGTACCAAAATATTTCAGCATGGCTTCCTAAATTCTTAAGTTAAACTTTCCAAGTTATGATGTACTCACACTTTCTATATCAGCTTTTGATAGCTCACAAACTGTAATGCGTCCATTTGTCACTGGTTTCTGATTAGTTCTAATCATGCCCAAATCACACCCGAGTGTGATGCACATTAGAAAAATGCATGGAGTAATGTATGAACACTTTGAAATTGTACAATAACAGTGCTCTCCCTCGCCTCAAAGACTTTATGGGAGCTGTATTTGCAAAAGCAAAGAGTCCTCCTGCTTCGTGTATTATAGCGGCTGTTCTGGGGAGAACAATAAACTGATTCTTTTCATTAACATTACATGACAGCAGACATTGGAATCTGTATAAACACAGTAGGGAGGTCTTGTATTGGCTAAACTAGTAATGTTGGAACTGGCTTTACCCAGGATGAAAAAAACAAAATCATATTGTTTTTAAAGGCATACAGATAATCTCAACAATGAATTAGGCTAGGAATGTTTTGCCCGCTTTTGTATCATGCCAAAGCCATAACAGACCTTTAGCACTAGTAGTAGTAGTAGTAGTAGTAGTAGTTGTAGTAAAAGTAGTAATAGACTACAAACAGCTTCCCATCTTATGTCTGCTCTGGGCTACGAACAGTTACCTAAGCTAGCAAACCTACTCTTAATTTACTGTGTATTTACAAAAAAATAAAAAGACACATTGCTGAAATGACAGAGGCTGAATAGCAAATATGATCTGTAGAACACAATGGGATCAGTTCTAACAAAGGAATCTAAACTCTGTATTCTACAGAGCTGTGTGTCCTATTTCTTTTCTTCTTTTTTAAGACTGCAGAACTACTCATGGCTACACTGCAGTAGTGTTTTGCAAGCAAACATATCGGTACCAGCGCAATATATATTAATTACTTCATCATTTTTGATGTTACTCTTCCTTAAATAATCCTTTAGTAATCAGACTTGCTGCTTTTTAACAGCTGCCCCAAACAAAAGCAGCATGTGAATATCAGTGACACTCAAAAGATGACCTAACAAGATCAGTAGACAGAGTGCTGCTGTAAACAATTCTGAAGGAACAGATCTATTATAGGGCTTCTGAATGTATGAGTGTACATACACACATTTTGTTAATCCTTGACCAACTATAGAAAGAAAAATGTGTTTTTCAAAGAGATGAAATTGTATGTTGCCACAAAGAGCAGTTTCTGTAATGCAGAGCATGCATGCATGTTAAAACGTACAAAAATAAAAGATAAAAGTTTCCCAAACAGCTTGAAAACTGATGAATGGTCAGTGTCTGCTCAACCAAGTGCTAGCACAAAGCATCAAAGTACCTTCCACTTCAGGTTTTGAGGAAGAAGTACACGTCCAAAAGGCACGAGGATTAGATTTAAAAAGACTAAAATTAAATCCTACAAAACATAAAATTCATAAATGGACATGTGTTCATTAAGCTAGACTGGAAAATAGATATCAAGTGTGAGTTTATAAAACAGTTTATGAAAGCAGCATATATAAAATGTGAGAAGTGAAATAATGGATTGCAAGGATCTACGTAATATATTCTTTACCTACTCGCTATGCAATTCATAAATCCACTGTGTGAATAGGATTTGGTACATTGAGGCCTTCTTTGCCCTAGTACTTTTGTATTTGTAATATTACTCATCAGCTTAGCAGTATGAGGGGGAGTTAGGAAATATGCTCTTTAGTTGATGGACAAAAGATATTCAATTAAACTGCATTTAACTACCTGAACATAATTTACACAAACAAGCACAAGTAATCTTACCTCTGGCTGGCATGGGCTGCATAAGGGTTGATGATGAGGAGGATGATGACAGAGAAGAAACTATAGGACTTTGGCCACTGCTTTGAGAAGGCTTCTGGAGAGCATTTGTTGTCTCTGCATCCTTAAACGTAGCATTAAAATCCAGCGTAACTTTGGGAGGCTGCTTCTGCACTTGTTGACCCTGGCTTTGAGAAGCGTTGAAGCTGAAGCCAAACAGAGACCCTGTGGATGATGTGTTGCCAAATGCAAAAGGCACCTGCTTCTCACTACCAAAGATATTCTTTACAACATCGGATCCAAACGTAAAGTTTGCAGGAGAAACCAGGGCCTTTGCAGGCTGATCTGTAGGAGATGGTGTGCTAGCTTCTGTGAGGGATGTGTCTTCCTCAGGCTGCTGATCTGTTCTCTCTTTTGTAGTCTCCTCTAGTATTGCTATGGCAGCTTTACCACATGAAGCAGCTCTTGGTGTTGCACCACGAGAAGAAACTGGAGTGAGCAAACAGTCTGTCGCTTGTGCCTCTTTAGCCTCTTCGAACACCTCTTTGAACAAGTCAGCAGCCTCCTGTAGCTTAAACCGTACAGCAAAACATTCTACTTTTCCTTCTCCTTCAGCAAAGTCATGCGCAGTCCATACCCAGGCTCTTTCAGCCCCCTTCATTGGCTGTAGGTTTATATCAGTTGTTATGCGATGATTGGCACAGAGTTTCAGTACCTGATCCCTTCTCATCACCACTCGGGCAGATTTATTATCCAATCTCTGTAAAATCTTTAAATCCCCAATCCCTCTTTCCTTCCACTGATTTGAGTCTTTATCAAACCTGTAAAGTTTTGCTCTATGGCAGAAGATTGCCTGCTCATTTTCTTCCCCACTTGTTACTTCAACCAAATCCGGTAAAGGAACAACAGGTTCAAAGTACTGGCCATCTCGCTCTTCTTCCTGGGTAACATCAGATTCCTCATCTGTACCCACAGACACCCTGCTATGATTTAATTTTGTTGGAGACTTTGATGGACTTGGTTCTGGTTGGAAGCTAAAATTAAAACCGGATGTTGATAGGTCACCAAACCTAAACAGATTTTTCTTCTCTGGGCTACTTGCTAGTGGAGAGGCATATACAGAGTCATCTAAAGTCTCTTCATGTGCATCTCCTCTCATATCATATGTGTCCCACTCATACGTTGGTTCAGTGCCATCTACAAGTGCCTGTTTCTCTAGGTCAGTGGTGTTAATCTGATTTGAGTCATCCAAAGGTTTGGCTTTATCTGTTAAAAATGTTTTCAGATCTTTTAGGCCAGTTTTCATTTCCTCAGCTTTTTGTATCAAATGAGCTGTCCTTCCAGTGTCTACAAGCTTATGCGGAGTCTGCAGAGGAATATCTAATAAGAGGCGCTGACACTGATCAAACTTAATTTTAAACTCTTCAGCCTGCTCAGGTGTTTTAAACTTTACAGCTAACTGCTCCAACTTTGCATCTCCTTCAGAAAAATCATTAGCTAGCCACATCCAGGCACGATCAGAACCAGTTAAGGGTTTCAGATTCATTGTAGTCGTTATCCAGTGGTTTGCACACACTTTAAAAACTTGCTCCCGCCGCATCAGCATTCTCAGTTTTCCATTGACTTCATTTTTAAGAATCTTTAAGTTTCCTACTCCACGTTCTTTCCACTGTCCGCTTGTTGCATCAAACCTGTACAGTTTTACCCTTTGAGAATAAAGAGTTTTCTCATCTTCTTCCCCTGTTATAAGATCCACTTTATCAGGAAGTTGGACTATTGGTTCAAAATGGATGTCATCACGTTCCTCAGTTTTGTAAAGATCATCTGCAGCCTCCTGCGCATTAGATGCATTTACTTGATCGCTGGAGGTAAATAATTTTTGCCCTGCACCAGAAAAGCCTTTAAAATTGGGGTCTGCTTTCCCAAATTCAATTCCTTCAGTACTTTTTGCGATATCAGCAAAAGAAAAGCTCTGTACAGACTGCCCGAGAACTTTATCAGGGCTTTGTTGTATTTTTTCAGCTTGTGCAGTAGTTTCAGCTGTTTCAGAACCTTTATTATTTGTGGAAGTACCCTTCATGAAACCAGTAGACATTTCCTTTGTCTTATCAGGCTCAGAAATGCCAAAGTTAAAAGAAAGGGAACCGGCAGACACTGGAAAGTTGAAGCCATCTTTTACCATCTTTGTTTCTTCATTGGTAGCAGGGGCTTTAAATGTAAAATTTGATGCTGATGCCTTTTCATCACTAATACCAAATTTGAACCCTTTTGCGGAGAAACCACAATTAAATCCTGCAGCAGGCTGGCCAAAATTCTGCAATGAATTTGCTTTAATACCAAAGGTAGAAGGAACCTCTTTGCTTTGACTGGCAGATGAGCCAGGTTTAGCAGCCTGGCAAGCAGCACAAGTGTCTTTTGCAGCATCATTTATAACTAAGCATGTACTGCATTCCCACTGACCCTGTTTGCATGAAAACATAGCTGATAGACTTGGTTGTGTTTTACCAACCTCTGCATTATGCCCAAATTTAAACCCAGATGGTGTCAGGGCATGTGGCACCACATCTTTATTTGTTGTCTGTGGATTGGCACTATGGGAAGCTACACAGTTTGGAGCAGATGTTTCATTTCTGACAAGACATGAATTGCAATCCCACTGTCCTTCCTTCTTTGCAAACTGGCCACCAAAATTCTTTTGTGAATTATCAGCAGCAAATGAAAATGTTGCTGCTTGGGTACCAGTAGTTTTACTCAATAGCTTTGTATTTTGACAAGAAATACATTTAATTGCTAAAGGTTCATTTCTAACATAACATGCATCGCAATCCCACTGTCCTTCCTTCTTTGCAAACTGGGCACCAAAATTCTTTTGTGAATTATCAGCACCAGCAGCAAATGAAAATGATGCTGCTTGGGTTCCACTAACTTTACTCAATGGCTTTGTATTTTGACAAGAAATACATTTATTTGCTGAAGGTTCATTTCTAACATAACACGCATCGCAATCCCACTGACCTGCTTTCTTTCCAAATACGGCTGCCAAGTTATCACCCTGAGCAGATGTATTATTAGTAAAACCAGAACTGGCTATGTTAGGTTGAGAAATGCCAACCTTCGCTTGACTTTGGGTTTGGCAGGAGGAACAGTGGCTGACTCCTGCATCATTTTTCTGAGAACACTTACTACATGTCCATTGATCTTTATCTTTCAAAAGCTGCTGACCAAATGCAAGCTTATTAGTTGCACTTTCTTTAACAAATGTAAACGATGGTGCAGAAATGCATACAGAACTT
The DNA here is from genome assembly GCA_038501925.1 of Xenopus petersii. Classification (NCBI taxonomy): domain Eukaryota; kingdom Metazoa; phylum Chordata; class Amphibia; order Anura; family Pipidae; genus Xenopus; species Xenopus petersii. The sequence goes on along the minus strand of CM076674.1, from coordinate 81,701,348 downwards.
ATTGAGCTGCTTTTGTTTTTGTTTGGCGTTTGACAGCACACACATGAAGTGGAAGTTGGTGCATTTGTAGCAAGGCAGCAATCACATTGCCATTCTCCTCTTTTCAAAACGAATTGTGATCCAAAAGGAAGGGGTGCTTCTTTTACCTTGCTAGCATCTAACTTTAGGTTGTCTTTTGCATTTTTATGTTGAGCTGAAATAGCTGGGGCTTCTGCCATAGCCAGTAGCCTTTGCGCTTCCTCAAATTTTGCCTTGAAATGAGCAGCCTCATCTACAGTTTTAAATCGAATAGCAAGCTGCTCTGGTTTAGGCATTTCATCTGCATAGTCATAAGCATGCCACACATAAGACTTATCTGATGTGGCATTCGGCTTCAGTTTCATATCTGCATTTATGTAGTGATTTGCACAAATCTTTAGCACCTGTTCACGTCTCATTAGCAGGCGAATCTTGCCAGACAACCTGTGTCTTAAAATCTTCACATTTCCAATACCCCTTTCCTTCCATTCTTTAGTTTCTGCATCAAATCGAAATAGTTTTGCTCTATTGCAAAACATTTCTTCTTCATCCTCTTCTCCTGTTTTAACTTCAACTTTTTCAGGGAGAGGTATAATAGGCTCAAAGTGTGGCCCATCATCATCAGCAACATGTTCACTTCCTGCATCTGATTCCACACTGTGGTTATGTGCATCTTTAGTTTGGGTACCAAATGTTGTAGATTTTCCAGGACTCTTAAAGGTAAAAATGTTTTCACTTTGGCCAAAGACTAAAGGATTCTTATCTTGGCTTTGTGTTCCAGTTACAGTGAAACCTGGTGAAAAGCTTTTTTCCCCAAATCTGAACATGTTTTTTTCATCACTGGCAATGTTCTCAAAACCAGATTTTCTACCTTGCTCTTGGGTTGGTCTATCAGATGTCAGAAGCCCTAAAAGGCTCTCACTGCCAGTATAAGCACTACTTGCTCCTGCATGACTAGATGAAAATGTAAAATCCCCATCGTTGGATTTAAAGTTGGAGTTAAACTTGAAAGTTGATGATGCTGGAGTAGACTGCATTGGTACAGTAAATGGAGATGGTTTTTGACCTTCAGATGTTGACTGACCTAAGCAACCTTTTCCAAAATCAGACACTTTTGGAACTTCTTGTTTCGAGTGCTGCATTGCAGTGGAAGGCTTAGTAAAATAACCAGGTTCTGGCAGGGGTGGATTTGTGCTGGCTGGTGGAACATTGTAATTGTAAAATTCTTCATTATGTGGTGACAAAATAGCTGCCGCTGGAGACTCAAATCGTAGTGGTGGACCATAAATTTCTTGTGGAAAAACGCATCCTGCTGAACTCTGCTGAGTTGGCGGTGTATGCATCTGTTGTGGATAGGTATACATATGTTGTTGTTGGGGCAGCCTGTTCATTGCATACACAGATGTCTGTGGGAGAAAAAGCCACAAACACTTAATTGGTGAAATAAGTAGGACCTTCTACATTTTTGTGAACAACACCGAGATAAGAAAAAAATGAAATTAAAAAATGAATTAAAAAAAAAAAAAGATTTTAAAAATCACTCAACAAAATCTGAAAACATACACAAAAGAATCAGGTGCTTAAAAGGATCTCATTTTTATTTTACATTACAACCGCTACTACTTCCTACTTCCTCTCTAGCGTATCAATGTGAGTATAAAAGTATGAAATTACCTTTGTTGGAGTAATATTAGCTGCTGGCCTGAGAAGATGCTGAGAATTATATGCTGGTGACTGACCATAGTAAGCAGCAGGTCCTGAAGTGGAAACTGCAAAGCAGAAAAATTGATATTCATTAGATTTTCTTTAATTATATTATATACTGGTTACTTTGAACCAGGGAAGGAAAAATCTAGGGAAAACAAACAAGTTCAGCATGAAAGGGAAGATAAAAAAAAAAATGGAACTTGATGTCATTGTGATATCCAAAAGAAAAAATAAGATGACCTTTGAGAAAAGCAAACTTGTCAAAACTTTTGCCCCTCTGAATCTCGATACTTGCGCATATTTACTTTGATATACGCTCAATGGATTCAATTAATCTAGGTTGCAAGGTCTAGATTTTTCAGTCATGATGAATAGACTCTTATGATGTAGGAAGCAAACTGAGATGTCCTTTCAGGATCCAAATCCAGGTTCAAGCAATCCCAGGAATAATAAAGCAAAGCCCATTATTTAAAGGGGTGGTTCACCTTAAAATTAACTTTTAGAATGTTATAGAACAACCAATTCTAAGCAACTTTTTAATTGGTTTTCATTATTTTTCATAGTTTTAGTTATTTGTCTTTTTCTTCTGATTCTTTGCAGCTTTCAAACGGGCGTCGCCGTCCCCTTCTAAAAAAACAAATGCTCTGTAAGTCTACAAATGTATTGTTATTGTTACTTTTTATTACTGATCCTTCTATTAAGACTCTCTCCGATATTCCAGTCTCTTATTAAAATCAATGCATGGTTGCTAGGGTAATTTGGGCCCTAGTTACCAGATTGCTTAAAATGCAAATTGAAGAGCTGTTGAATAAAAAGCTAAATAACTCAAACTTTCAATAATAAAAAATGAAAACCAATTGCAAATTATCTCAGAATATCATTCTCTACATCATACTAAAAAGTTATCTGAAAGGTGAACAACCCCTTTAAACAAGAAAAGGAACAGACATGCTAGCGCACATCACAAGACCTCCTGCACCATGCTCACATTAAGGTCAAGAAAACAGGAGTATTCTGCTGCTAATAAAACTGGAGGACTTGCACAGATCTCATTCCATGGTTGCAAAGAAATATAAATAAATAATTGAAATTTGCTGAAGGTCTGGAGGCCTTGCTAACAACTGCTTAAATTCTTGACTTTAAGAAGGGATCCTGTCATGGGAAAATAGGTTTTTTCCAAAACACATCAGTTAATAGTGCTGCTCCAGCAGAATTCTGCACTGAAATCCATTTCTCAAAAGAGCAAACAGATTTTTTTATATTAAGTTTTGAAATCTGACATGGGGCTAGACATATTGTCTGTTTCCCAGCTGCCCCTGGTCATATGACTTGTTCCTGCACTTTAGGATGGAACTACTTTCTGGCAGGCTGTTATTTCTCCTACTTAATGTAACAATGTGTCTCAGTGGGACTTGGCTTTTGCTATTGAGTGCTGTTCTTAGATCTACCAGGGAGCAGTTATCTTGTGTTAGGGAGCTGCTATATCGTTACATTCCCATTGTTCGGTTGTTAGGCTGCTGGGGCGGAGGGCTGATATCACTCCAACTTGCAGTGCAGCAGTAAAGAGTGATTGAAGTTTATCAGAGCACAAGTCACATGACTAGGGGCAGCTGGGAAATTGACAATATGTCTAGCCCCATTTCAGATTTCAAAATTGAATATAACAATGTTTGCTCTTTTGAGAAACGAATTTCAGTGCAGAAGTCTGCAGGAGCAGCACTATTAACTGATGAGTTTTTAAAAAAAACATGTTTTCCCATGACAGTATCCCTTTAAATACACCTCTTGAGAAAGGAAATAATGTTGTAAAGAGGATTCCACTCTTCCCTGTGATGCTGGTGCTTCCCTTAGAATTTTTACCTCCTGTACATTTTAAGGTAGAGCAAGTTTTAGGTACTCTGACCTCTTAAGATTAAAAATTGCTCTAGCCTTCTAGTTTCTCACCAGACTTACTGGTGAGACAACAGGCAATATTGTTCTTTTCTTCAGCTATGAAGACTCCATTATATTAGGAACAATGGGACAGAATGTCCAAGGCTAATCAACAAAAGCATTATTTGCTGGGGGTTTTAATGATCCTTTAAAACACTGCTATGGACAAATGAATATATTTGTTTGACCTGACTGTGTTATTGAGGATACTGTAATTCTGAGTAGCTGTCAACTTTAAATGAAAAAAACATATCTGTGTAATTAACTTTCAATCTTTCTTCCAATTAATGTTCATTAAAAGACTTGAGCCTAGATTATAGCACGCAGAAAGCATTATTTATTTGCCATTATAAAGTGGAATAATAATAATAATAATCTGATAAGGTGAAATAAACCTCTTTTTTGGCATGTGAAAATTCTAGAATTGCTCAAGTTTCGGTGAAATAACACTGAAATTCAGCCAGTCAAACAAAACCTACTTTTTTTTAAACCCACGTTAATTAGTACAATGCTTAAAGGAACAGTAACGTCAAAAAATAAAAGTGTTTTACAGTAATGAAAATATAATGCAATGTTGCCCTGCACTGGTAAAACTGCTGTGTTTGCTTCAGAAACACTACTATTATTTATATAAATAAGCTGCTGTGTAGCAATGGGGGCAGCCATTAAAAGGAGAAAAGGCTCAGGTTACACAGCAGATAGCCAATAAGCTGTCTGTCTAATGGTGTTATCTGTTATCCATTAGTTAACCTGTGCCATATAGCCGTTTTTCAATTTCCACCATTGCACCACAGCAGCTTGTTTATATGAACTATAGTAGTGTTTCTGAAGCAAACACATCAGTTTTACCAGTGCAGGGCAACACTACATGATATTTTCATCACTTTAAAGCACTTTAATTTTTTGGTGTTACGGTTCCTTTAAAGAGCATATACAGGTATGAAATCAGTTATCCAGACTCCATTTTATCCAAATAATTAAAAAACATTTTAAAATGATTTCCTTTTTCTCTAATAACAGTACCTTGTACTTGATCCTAACTAAGATATAATTAATCCTTACTGGAGGCAAAACATTCCTATTGGATTTAATTAATGTTTAAATGAATTTTTAGTAGACAAGGTATGAAGATCCAAATTAGGGACCCCTTATCAAAAAACAAAAAAAAACAAAAAAACAAAGGTCCCGAGCATTCTGTTTAGGGGTATAGTGCTGGGATGTAAACTCATTCTAAGCATGCTGGCCAGACAATGTCTTCAGCTATGCAGTGTCTTCCTTGCTTTTCTGGACTCACTAGTCTCTACAATTTCAAGTGCTAATTGATCAACATAAGAGCCAAATTGCATGACTACATTAGCCTAGAATGAGTAATTGACCATTAGGTAGGTCGGATTTGAGTTAGACCACTGAAAAACAGAACAATGGAAAGGTAACCAGATAGCAGCTCCCTGACACAAGATAACAGCTCCCTGGTAGATCTAAGAACAACACAGAATAGTAAAAATTCAGGTCCCATTGCAACACCTTCAGTTACATTGAGTAGAAGAAACAACAGCCTGTCAGAAAGACTCTTTCTGAAAGCACATGATCAGACAAAATGACATGAGATGGCTGCCTACACACAAATAATATAGCAAAATATAAATACACTTGCTTAAATTTTATATTGTAGAGTGAATTATTTGCAATGTAAACAATATAATTTAGAAACAAAAACCATAAAAAAATCAAGAAAATATTTTATGTTCATGAAAAGGAAGATATCTGTGAAAAACTGAAGGGAAAGATGGTAAAACAAGTACATGAAAACACATCACTAACCCATCTTCACAGTTCAAGACTTTCTTTACCCTGACAGAAAACCAGCTTGATAATGGTAGATTGTAAACCTTTGCCAGATCGGCATGCGCCCACAGAAAATTGTATTAAAAAAGTAGGAGTATAGGCACAGTAATGTACATAAACAACTTAATTTGTCCACCCTTCTTTCTGGGTACCACCAGATTGGATTTTTTAAAATGACTTGAGAAATGCGTTGTTCAAGTAAACACAACAGTATTTTCTTTCAGTGTAAAGCACCAAACTTAACCCATACCCCACATAAGTCTGGGCACCTTGTATTAAGCAATCAGATACATGTAACAGAATGGCAGCTCGGCCTGGTAACTATCCTACTTGGTATCATTCCGCAACCAGTATCATGGAATAAAATATATGTAATCTTTTTATACTGTGTTTGTTCAAAGACTAGCTCTATCTGGTCTGCCTCTAGTTACGGGACACATTACCAAGTCTACTTTAGATATTAGAAGTCAAATCTAACACTAACTACAATAACATAATTTGCCTTACAGTATAATCCCTGCAAAAGAACAGGGTTGGAATTATTGGTGGGATATTACACAGTAAACATCCAAAAGCTGCGCACAGACTAGAATAACAACCCTAATAGCTGAATAACATATCTGGGTACTAGGTTACCTTTTGAAGGAATAGTTACGTCTAAAAATAAAAACTGGTTAAAAAGATAGGCTGTGTGAAATAAAAAAGCTTGATAAAAGGCGAGTGTACGCCTGAAACGTCGCTGCTATTTTGTCCATGCTGAAATAAGCCCTTTTGGAATAAAGGCATTTTAAGAATTTACTTCAAGTGTGGTGCTGTCTACTTTTCGATTTTGTGTTTACAGAACTGGTGGAAGTGGCCACCTTAGACCTGCACCTGCGTTCAATATACTCTATGGGTGAGTGCTGACTTCTAATCTCCAAGTGAAATAAAAAATGCTTCTAATATAGCTAGTTAGGCAAAAATGTAATGTATAAAGGCTGGAGTAACTGGATGTATAACATAATAGCCAGAACACTACTTCCTGCTTTTCAGCTCTCTAACTTGAAGGGGGGGGGGGGCACATGGGACATAACTGTTCAGTGAGTTTGCGATTGATCCTTCGCATGCAGCTCAGTTTCAAAAGCAAACAGTTATGACTCATGTTGCCCACACTCAAATCTTTGATTGGTTACTGCCTAGTAACCAATCAGTGGAAACCAAGAGAGCTACAAAGCAGGAATTAAGTGCTCTGTTATATATCCAGTCACTCCAGCCTTTATACATTACATTCTGGCTGTTATTTTGCACAGCCTATTTACCCAGTTGTTATTTTTAATAACAAAATATATAAAATATATAAAATAGTCCATATCTGTGTATAAAACCTTAAAGCTTTTCATTACAAATATGCTTTTCTGATAGTATGTTCCAGTAGAGAATCTTAAAGGAAAACTATACCCCCCAAACAATGTAGGTCTCTATTAAAAGATACTGAGTAAAACAGCTCATGTGGAAAACCCTGCTTCATGTAAATTAACCATTATCATAATAATATACTTTTTTAGTAGTATGTGCCATTGGGTAATCATAAATAGAAAATTGCCATTTTAAAAAATAAGGGCCGCCCCCTGAGATCGTAAGATTCACTGTGTACACATACAAACCACATGTTAGGTCACATGAGCCAATTAACAGACAGAGTTCTGCCTTTTGCTTCAACACTTCTTCCTGTTACAGTTAGAGTTGTAGTATTTCTGGTCAGGTGATCTCTGAGGCAGCACAGAGACCATCACGAAATGGTGGCTCAAGGCAAGAGATGTAAAAGGTCAATATTTACTTAAATATATATTCCAGTTTGGTAAGATTCTTTAATATGTCATTCAATTTGATATAAACTATCTGTTGCTTAAATATTCATTTTGGGGGTATAGTTTTCCTTTAAACTGAAAGACTGCTGTTTTAAGCACTACGGTAAGCTTCAGCCTCCAGCTGTCTTTTATTCCCCCCCCTTACCTTTTCCTGTTTTGGCTGCATTTATTCCTATCAGGTAATATTTACAAATATGAATATGGCAATTTGGTAACATTCCTTAAGAGGACACTTATTTGAATATACACTAACTGTTGCTTAAGTATTCTTTCTGAATGCATAGTTTTCCTTTAATTCCAAATCAAAACAAGGTCAGGAAGCACATGCAATATATCATGCCTCACCTGTTAGGGGAACTGTATAGAAATTTTGAGTTCCTTGGTAGCTATCAGCAACAGTATCAGACTCAAACCCTTCATTAGGCCATCTATGAGGGGACGCGTTTGCATTTGAATTGTTGTGTTTTAGCTCCTGAACTTCTTTCTTTAAGAGAAAATAACACAAAATATTAAAAAAAAACATAAAACTGTACATTATATGCATGTGAATGGAAAGCAGGGGTGGTAACTATAAAGTAAGCAGATTCTGGGACTGCTGAGGGGCTCAGAAGGTATATGTGTTATCACTATACCTGCAATGCAACAGGATTGAGGAAAGCTCCATAAAAGTCAACTGGAAGTTAGAACTATGCACTAGGAAAACATGTTAGAATTGCAATTGGCATAGGACTGCTACCAGTTGAAGTTTCTTTTACCTTTTTATTAAACAAATGTTAACATCTCCCTTACCTTCAATGCTTCCACTTTATTACAGAGCACTTCAAGCAGGGTCGTTTGATCCTCTGCCCAACGTGGTGGTGTTTTGGGAGAAAACTACAAAAGAAAATGGTTTTTATTAATGAAAAGGTCTGATTATTCCCACCTTGTCGTCTGATAAATCAGGATTTCATTGTATTGGTTTTAAAATATACACTTTTTTTTCGAATTTAACAACACAGTTTATTTTTAGAGATAATTCTGCATATGATTTACAAATGGTGAACTTGTTTTCTCAACAAACTGTAAGCATCTATGCGAAAAACACTCAAAAATAGCTGCTGGGTCTCTGTAATTTTGCAGAGCTGCTTACTAATTGTGGATATTAATTGCAATTCCCCAGCGGTCCACACCCAATACCACAGATATGATCATTTCCTACAACTGGATATAAAAGCTTAACTGTATGAATTGTGGGTTCATTACTCTTTGCAACATATTAGTTTTTTTTTAACCCAAAAGTTGGTATAATCGTTTTGTGCCTTCCTATCAAATGAATGACATAAAAACTGAAGTTATATGGGTATTTAAATACATTTTAATACATTACAGAATGACCAACCCCAGGCAACTTTTCAATTATTCCATTATTTATTTTGTATAGTTTTTGAATTATCTCCTGTCTTCTGCTGATTCTTTCCAGCTTTCGAATGGGGGTCACTGACCCCATATAAAAACAAATGCTCTGTAAAGTTACAGATGTATTGTTACTGCTACTTTTTATTACTCATCTTTCTATGCAGACCCTCTCCTATACATATTCCATTTTTTTATTCAGATCAATGCATGGTTGCTAGGGCAATTTGCACCCTAGCAACCAGATTGCCAACATTGCAAACTGGAGAGCTGCTAAATAAAAAGCTAAATAACTGAAAAATAAAAACCAATCGCAAATTGTCCCAGAATATCGCTCCCTACATCATACTAAAAGCTAACTCAAAGGTGAACAACATCTTTAATATTAATCTCAACATTACTTAATGTTTAGAATCCTCCCATAGAACTAAAATGCAAGATCAGTTAGATCTAACGTCTACATTTTATTAGTAAATACCCGAGCTGATTTGCTTGGCGATATGGTCAGTTTGGTGGGTGATGGCGTGGAATGTTTTATTGCTGAAGTTGTCAAAACTGAATGATTTTCCATGAATCCTGGGCTATGATCATCCATCGCTTCTCCAAGACTCTGCTTGACTGAATCCAGCATCTCAAACACAGTCTCAACAGGAACAGGCAACTGCAGTAAAACAAAATATTACCATTTAGCAACGAATAGTGAATGTCTGCTTGCAGGTATCTATATAAATATCCAAGAATACACTGTAAAGGCATTGTTACAATGTTAACAGGTAAAATATAGATATCCGAGATAGTAACTGCAGTTAAAAGCACTCGTGCACTTGGCTTCTCCTCTACATCATCAGACACCATTTCAAAGTTTTCTGCTGCAATTACAATATATCACACAACACAATATTTTTTTAATTTCGAAGTATGTCCTGCTGCTGTGTCTCTGGGAGCTATGCAGAAAATCCTGGACAGCACTGAAAGCATTCTAGCGAAACATTTAGCTTGCTTATTTTTAATTCCTACAAGCATGACAATAACTTTAGCCCTTGCTGCCAAGTTGTGTGCTCAGAGTGATATTGTGTAGATCACTTAAAAGAAATATAAAACCCTGGTGTGCATAGATAAGCAAAAATACAGAAAGCATTATATTCCGTATGCCAGTGGGCACAGTAGGGAAAAGTTGGACATGAGCAAATCTACTACATTGGTGGACTTAACTAGCTGTTTTGAGCCATTACCCCTTGGCTCAAGTCACTAAAGGAATGAGCAATGGAGCTGACCATGGTATTACAAGGGCCAATATGCAGCTCAGTCATTGCAATAGTGTCCAGCCAGCTGATGTTTGAACATGGACAGGATATTAATCTGATAAACTTTACTCTTTTGCCCTTGTACATGGACAGATTATTGAACACTCTGATAGAGAAAGGCCAAACTCTTGGCAGCATCTACCAATGTTCATAGACTGGACACCTATGACACCTTTCCTAAGACTACCCTAGTAGGTTTTTTTTCCATTGCCCCAGACATAAACATAAACACTGGCAAGCATACGCTTTATAAACATGTCAGAAAAAGTACTGAAACAAGAAATAATGAATGAAGAGAAGTAGTTTACCAACTACAAAATGATATCTAAATAATATCGACATGTTGCCCTTATATTCATTTTGTCTTATTACCGATGTTGCAATGGAGGGATAAGCCGAATATTCATCACAAATCATTTTCAAAAAGCCTTTGCACTTAAGCAGGCATTCCTGGAACTCTTCCTGTTCTTCTGCTGGCAAACAATCGTTCTCAATTTCTTCTGCCTTACGCTGGTATATCTACAAAGATGTCAACAATGGATTACGGTCAAGATGAGATCTAGTTTACTTTGCCTGCGCCGTAAGTCATTATCTCCCTGTGAATAGGTAGATTTTTATCAAATATCAAAGTGAACAGAGAAGGTGGAACGCTGAGCTGTAACACATACCAAAGCAAGGTTCCAATAGGCAACGACGTTCTTAACAGACTCAAAGGCAATTATTGCATCCTCTGTTTTTCCATCAACTAATTCCAATGTTGCAAAAGCAATGCATGCTTCGTCTTCCAAGTCTTTTACTTCAGAAACCTAAATGAATGATTGGAAAAGGAATCATTAATGGCAAAAACCAGCCCATTGGGTTTGTCAATAATGCAGGATTAAGTGACTGCAAAAGGTAATAAAACATAGTAGTACTCCCATCTACTGAACTTTTGAGAACTACATTCCATGCTAATAAGAATATGTAGAAGAAAAGCTTTATGTAAAAGGCTACTTAGGGCAAGGAGGGTAGAAATATATTAGGAGACAAAATAACCCTTACATTCAATTAACGCATTAATTAAAAAAAAAAAAAAACTCCTTTATCCATCACCCGCATTACATAATCTGTGATAAATTTTTGCTACATTATATAAATTTAAGCTGAAATTAACGATTACCATTAAAGGACATGTAAACCCCCTCCACAAAAATTTAATCAGAGAAAAGCATCTTTGTAATCTTTAGATACCTACCACTCTAGTTGTTAAAAGGTTTACAGTAAGGTTGCAGCATCACTTAGAAATTCTTCTATTCGTCTAACCCACTCTGCCAGCATCCTCAGGAATTTACTTTGGCTGTTGGCTCATGAACACGCTCAGTTCTTCTTTGATTATTAAACACACCCTACAGTCTAACAGTCAATGAAGACAGCATTGCTGGTTTCCATTAGGGATGCACCGAATCCACTATTTTGGATTCGGCCGAACCCCCGAATCCTTTGTGAAAGATTCAGCCGAATACCGAACCCGAACCCTAATTTGCATATGCATATTAGGGTTTGGAAGCACAATTTTTTTTTTACTTCCTTGTTTTCTGACAAAAAGTCACGCGATTTCCCTCCATGCCCCTAATTTGCATACGCAAGTTAGGATTCGGTTCGGCCTGGCAGAAGGATTCGGCCGAATCCGAATCTTGCTGAAAAAGGCCGAATCCTGGCCGAATCCCGAACTGAATCCTGGATTTGATGCATCCCTAGTTTCCATAGAAAATCTGCTCTAGCAGTCTGATCCTAATTGTTTTCGTAACCAACTCTACTGATCTCGGCTTAACCATTACAGTGCTCAATCTTTAGAGTTGTGGACAAACAGGCTCAAAAACTGCAGGTGCCAATTAACAATAAACACTTGAAAAAGAGCCACTAAGTTCGAAACATGTTGTGTTAAAATAAAACTTGCAGCACAGCACCTGCAATTTTTGAGCCTGTTTGTCCACAACTCTAAAGATTTTGTATTTGCACCAGCCTCTAATTGGGACAGAGGCCGTGGCACGGGCAATTAATCTGGAACAGAGGTACAATAATTTATTTTCCAGTTGATTACAGAGGTCAACCCCAGCAGTACTTTTAATCATGGTGTGCCTGTGTAAACCTGCATTCTGCATTGCATGAACTTTTAAGCATATATGTCTCAATGTTACTGATGATGTGTCAGAGGTAAAATGGCTGCCGGGTGAAAGTTGCTTTGTTTTAGGAAAATGTGATGGTGCTGGCAAATAGAGGGGTATATGCAGTACAAATGATGTGGCTTGGATGGGGAAGATATGCCCAACTTATATACATGGTAGGAAAATGTAGGATTTACATGTCCTTTAAATATTACAATGATTTCCTCTGGTCGCTGTATGCGTTACCCATACGTAGTGTTGTACAGCTCATTCACCAAAAGAATATCAGAATGTAAACAGTCAATTACTGCTCTGCCTCACACAGGGAAAGCTATAGCTGGAAGCTATTAGCTCACATGGTAGTAGATGCTTTTAGAAGCATCATGAAAACACTTCCAACCAGTACAATACTATTTTTTAACCACTCATATATTAGAAGTTAATACCTTAATATCTTTACTATGAAAGTGCTTAAACAAAGGATCAACAGGCTCAGGAATGCTCTTTTTCTGTTTGACCAAATCTAGAAGTGGTAAAAGCTTCTTCCAGTAGTGGACACAGCGTCCCATGTACTCCTTCTGGTCGTAGAAGGAATTCAGACTGTAACCCTGCAGTCACAAAGATGGATTAAAATATATAAGAACTTTAGAAAGCAATAACAAACATCTTTAAACATTGAGGAAATCGGTTTAAACAGGAATAATTTAATTTGCACACTGCACAGCTCTGTAGAGGATTGGCAAGATAAACATGGAAATATATACATATATTTGTGTGTGTGTATGACAATACAAATATGCCCAAACATTCAGGAGGAAAAAAAAAGTAAACTCCTCACATATTCAAAAATTGATGCTGTACAATCTGTTTGCATTGCTGAAAAAGCCATCTTTTTTCAACCTCACAGAACATTCTAAGGGCAATAGCACCCCCTGCTGTCTAAATAATGTAAACGTTGGAATTCTGTAATTAACCATATGCTGTTTCATAATTAAAGAGTGACAAAATTTTGTCAGACAGACAGGGGTGCTTTGACTGCCTCTGTTTGCATCTAGCAGCAGTGGTTGTCAAAAGTGTGCCATTTGCTCAATCTTGATAAAATCATAATCACTATGGCTGTCATTACTTTTCAACCTTTTTTTCACCTGAAGAAGGTTTGTTACCCTGAAACGTTGCACACTGTCCTTTTTCTGAAATAAATGTTTCTATAGGCCGTGCACTTTCCTAAGCTGTGGTTGCCCCATGTTCATATATTTGTTTATCTTTACTTTTTAAACAGACAAAATTCAAGGCAAAAAAACTCACCGTTTTGTGAAGACTCCTTGCCCAATTAACAAGAACAGCAGGTTGCAGGCCATGCTTCTGCTGAGCTCTTAGAGTAGTAAGATCATGCTGAATCACAGAACGCAGCTTTGCCGAGGTGCCAGGTCTGTAATTAAAGGTACAATAAATTAAAATGTCATGTTCCTCCTAACCTTCAAATCCCCTCATTCCTCTGCACCTAACTACATATCCTCTCTGGTCTCGCTATATGTTCCTGGCCAAATCCTCTGATCCTTTCAGAGCAACTGCTTGGTTGCACCCCCACTACTAATGCTGCTTCCTGCCTGAAACAGTTCTGTCTTGCTGCTCCTTATATTTGGAATGCCATTCCTGAATTTCTCAGGAGATAATCCCCCCTCAATGTTTTCAGCACTAAACTCAAAGACTACCTCTTAGAGTATCTGCATAACACCTGAACTGGGAACTGGCACTTAAATGGCAGTGTCACCAACTGTAACATACCCACCTATTTGTGTCTGTAAGTTACCCTCCCATTTAGAATGTAAACTCTATGGGCAGGAACCTCTATTCTTTTGTCTCCTTGACACTAACCACTTAATCTTTATTGTAACTGTACTTTATTTGTATTATATTTAGTACTTATTTGTATTCATCATTGCAACAACCTCCTGTTTGTTCTGCTAATACTTATTGTTCCGCTGAACAGTGCTTTACAAATA